>JARFIW010001496.1:0-440452 GCA_036346225.1 Platerodrilus igneus | reverse complement strand
AGCAATTACAAGAATAGCAGTAGCGCAGAAAGGGGTATGCATGTATTATACAACGCATTGTTGCTATAAAATATGTTAGTTTACGAGAAGCTCGAACGTGCACAAATTAAATTTTAATCTATAATTAACCATCGTCGTAAAAATGGGAAATTAATGGTTAATTTAAATACTGCTAAGCATATACTTTCGCTTGGTGATTCATTTGGAAAATATTCAAGCCCACCATTTCCTAAAGTATGACGTAGAAGTTATTTAAAATTAAATTACTTTATTAGTAAGTATCCTGTAGACAGCAAGTTGGTATTTTCTTAGTAATGGTTTAAAGTGTTTTTGGTTATAGTAGCACTGCATCTTCTACAGCACGACTTGCACACAATTTGTGTGCGTGTGCTATCACCCTTTTGGATTTTTAATATGCACGCGATCCGTATAACATGGAAGACGTTTTCCGGTGTTTCTACTAACTGCATTCGCACCATCGACGAAGCGAACCAGGTGCATGCATTGACGCTAAATGTATTGGACGAGCAGCAAGGATTATGACGTCATTTAGTTCCCCGATGAATCCTCAACTTCGTTCGGGTGTCTTCGGAAACCTTCGGTTTGCATTCTATAGGGTACATAAAGCAGGTGCGCAAGAGTAAACTCTTTAGTTATAAGTTAGTTCGCTTACAAGTCAAGTGCTATAGTGCGGATTTTGTTTTGTACTAAAATGGTATCTGCAAACGTTTTTAAATGCGAGCTGTGTCACGTCTACTTTACCAGGAGGGATGCTCTCAAACGGCACCAGAACAAATGTTGTGGTGTAACATCGTCCAAGGTTAAGCTTATACATCCGTCCGCAGCAAAGTACTTAAACTGTGAGACTTGCGGTATCGCTTTTACGAGAATGGGCAACTTACAGCGACACAAGGAAAAACAGCACGGTATGTCATTAAGCCGTAAACGTTCAGCTCCGCCAGCTGTTAAAGGGCCTTGTACGAAACAACCACGAATTATGTGTAAAGTATGCGATTTCGAAATGGAAAAACTACCTATGCCGCACACTTAAGGAGCAACAAACATAAAATGCATCAGTTACCGCTACTAGTGACGATTGTGTAGAAATGGTTAGCACAGCGTTTAACAACCGTATGGCTAGCTATCGCATAAAGAACGCCAGTGTCGACGATGGAGTGCCGAGTTTCTTTGGAAGCAGAAAGAGCGATTTATTCGATTAATTAATGAAAAAAGAATACAACATACAGCAGTAAAAGTCTATTGCGAACTCTACGGCGTTTACACCAAAATCGGGGAAGAGACTACCGATGTGAAATCCTTTAACACAAAAAATGTGGTTATAACGTCTTCTAGTAATCTGGAAAATATGTACGAGGTCTTAAGCGAAACCATAAGAACAAAATCAGAGGAATTTGAAACATGCGGGTCCGGTTGGTCTTTGGAAAAGGTGCTCTATTTAGAAATAAATATTAATAAGTATGAGCCGATATGAGAAGTTCTAGGTTCAAAATAAAAAATTGTGAATATGTATTTAGAAATGTGGTTTACAAAATTTAAACTGTATTAGTAAAAATTGTCTGCAATAAAAAGTTTTAAGAATGGTTTTTAGATTTTCTTTTAGGTATAAGCTGCAGGAAAGTTATAATTTAGAGGGTGTGTGTAAAATGGTAAGGGGTGGCCCTATTTTAAATCTGTTTACAGATTCGGATTCTACATAAAATTCTAGCCTAACAAGATGTATTGCATGTATAAAAAATTTATAAGAACGATCAAAAGTCGCTACAGGTAAGAAATCTTAAAATCAGGGTAGGTCCCTGGGGGATGGTGCTATGTGAAAAATTTAAAGAGATTTGGGTAGCTGACAAAATTCTAATATTAATTGATACCAAACAAAGTACATTTATCTCGTGGTTGGAAATGTGGAGAAAGATTTATCTCGCAGAGGGTATATGTGTAACTTTGCAGGGCGTGGTCCGATTTCAAATCTGTTTGCAGATTCGGGTTGTGTGTAAAATTCTAAGCTAATTTAATGTATCGCATGTATAAAAAAATTTATAAGAACGCTCAAAAGTCGCAACAGGTAAGAAATCTTAAAATCAGGGTAGCTCCCTTGGGGGTGATGCAATCGAAAAAATTCCTAGAGATTCGGGTAGCTGAGAAAATTCTAATGTTAATTAATACCAAACAAGATAGGTTTATCTCGAAAGATGCATTGGCTAGACGAAGAAAACTATTTGGTTCAGATGAAAGATAAAAAAATGGTTAGTCGAAGAAAACTTTTTGGTTCAGATGTGGGAGGAAATGAGGATGCTCATTTGTCTCAAAAGATGAAAAATTTAAGATAGGTTTATCTCGAAAGATGAAAAATGGTTAGTCGAAGAAAACTTTTTGGTCCAGATGTGTGAGGAAATGTGGGATTCTGGAGGAAATGTGGGCCCAGGTTTCTTGATTTTACCCTACTTATATATATATATATATATATATATTATTATATATATATATATATATATATATATATATATATATATATATATATATATATATATTGCTTTCTAAATATTGAATCCTTTATTTTTAAAATTGCACTAATAGCTTTTTGAACATTATTATTGTTTTGTGGCCGTGATTCTTTTTCAGCTTTTGTAGGATGATGATAAAAATTAAAAATAAGAAATGCTAATCTTTCTTTCAAAATTATCAAGTGGAGGTGGAGCTATCAAATGATGAAAGTAATGCTACTACAGACAAACTCATTTGACCTACAGCTATGTAGCATAAACCCTTCTTTTTTGATTGCCGTTTCTTTGTCTATAGACATATTAGTCTGGCCATGGCCTTTATTTGTTTATAATCTATTTTTTGTTTTGCTTGAGAAATGATATTTTTATACAACAACGAATTATCTTGAAATTTCTTATGAAACTTGGAATATCCAGTATTGAAACTTATCTTTTATTAATAGAAGTGTATGATAATGAATGTTTACAAAGTGTGTTGCATTTTGAGTGGTTTAAGCGTTTTCAAGATGATTGAGAAGACGCTGAAGATGATGCACCTCTGGAGCACCTTTTCACATAAGAAACAGACGAAAATATTTAAAAAATCAGTTCTTGAAGGTCAAACTGTTAATTGCATATTACCTTGGACTTCTTGCTCAACTTCATGAAAAAATTGTTATAAACCTGGATTGTGAACCAACAAATCTGGGGTCTTTTATCAGGACAATGTATCGGTGCACACTGTATTGTCTGCCAAAACGTTTCTAGTCAAGTATAACATCCCTTATTTGCTTGATCTGGCACCATGTTGACTTTTATCAGTACCCAAGGTCAAATCTGCATTAAAAGGAACGTGATTTCAGAACTGTTGAAGCTGTGAAAGAAAAAGTGGCACGCATCATGGACAAGCTCAGAGAAGATAGTGTCCAGCACTGTTTGGACCGATGGAAATTTCGCACCTAGCAGTTTAGGGTCGGGGGGAATATTGAAAGAGATAATAATTAAATATGTATAAATTTAAAATAAAAAATTTTATAGTGTCAGTTAACCACACCTTACATGTAGACGCTGTTATTTGATCATTCAATATATAGTGAAATTTTTAAAAATTTCTTTCTAACATACTTTGTAATAATGTTCCATATGTAATGGTGTTTACAATTATATCTTGCAGTGATTGTTTTGTTATTGTAGACAGGATTGAAAAAAAATACTGCTAGTTTTAGTTTGAAAATTAATAACAATATATTAGATTTATCATTATTATTAGGTTTTCAATTCTTGAACTGGTTGGATTAGTTGTTTTCTATTCTGAGCTAACCGACACATTTCCCTGAAATTCCCACAACCCACATCTTCTACTCCTTTTTCCCTTATCTGCTTTTCATATATTGTGTACTATTTCCCCGTGCCTTAGCATGTGTTCTATCTCTGTCTCTCTCTCTTTATATATATATATATATATATATATATATATATATACACACGATTGGTATTTCTTAACCTTGTTTTATATAATATTACTTGAAATTGTGTTTCTTGGGAAAAAGGTCTAAATAAATAAAAAAATTATTTTTTCACATTATATGCGTGTTAAACAGACGTTTCGGCCGTCGCAAGATGGTCTTTATCAATGATGTGTTTTTACCCATAAACGGAGGTTTATATTTTATAACGTAGTATAAATTGAGTCATTCATTGAATGGTATGGTACGGTTACTACACTTTAATTTATTTAATATACAATTGTACTAAAACATTTACGTCACAAATTAAAATATTGTTGATATATATAAATTATGTACAACCTTGATGCGAGTTGCTAAACTCTTAGTCAAAATTTAAAATTCTAATTTCTTAGTAAACATGTATATTAAATTGTTTAGTACAGAGTTTGATTGGTGACTTGCGACGGTTGAAACGTCTGTTTAACACGCATATAATGTGAAAAAATAATTTTTTTATTTATTTAGACCTTTTTCCCAAGAAACACAATTTCAAGTTATATATATATTACTCGTATTTAGACCAGGGTAGAAAATTAAATAATCACATCAAATAATTTTAATCACCGTGTTTAAAAATAAGAAATTTAAATTATTTACAAGACGCTTGCTATAAAAAAGGAAGCAGTATTAAAATGCTCTACGTGTAATTTAATTATTCCGAGTAAAGAAACAAATGGAAATTACGTGCAAAATTTATATTAATTAACTCAATTTTAAGTAACCGGCATTAAACAAAATGTACAGATAATAATTAATATTTGATTAGGAGTCACTAAAAATTAAAGGGTATTATTTTAATTGGAGTTAATTGAACCATTAGTAACATATAATATGTATAAAAAAGCTTGTAAAAACCCAATAATATTCAAATCGTAGAAGTGTTATTTAGAAGTATTATGTTTGAACACCTGCGTATTTTTAAAAGACACGTTCTGCGTAAAATTGCAGATAACAAATGGTTACAGAGAATGCTGGAGAAACCGTAGCTTAATAGTTACGGGAAATGCTAATAAGGCGGGTTATTTCACAGTCCACATGGACTGAAATAATCGATAATAAAGAATATCAATTTGCACCAATAAGAACAGGGTAGATAGAGACAGATAATTTGCGCAAGACCGAGACACATATAGTAAAAGGCGTGAGTGGAGCAACGTCACTGGGTTGCGATTGGTTGAAAATAAGAGGCAAACTTGAGAGTTATTTCCAGACGTTGCGAGCCGTGTCGAAATTTCTGAGATTTAACTGGTGCGAGTGCAAATTTAATAAGAACCGACGCACAGGCGGGCGAGATGGGAACATAGTATACGAAATTCTAGAAACTGGCCGTTTTGGGGACAAGACCGACAGACGGGCTAACCACTATATATACCCAGGTTAATATGAGTTTCTCTCTCTTAGATTTTCGAATTGATTCAATGCGTTAAACAGTGCTTTTTGAATAATTTAAACAGTTTGCTCGTATATTTTGTGCACTTAGAAAAGAAGATACAAGGTAATAAAGTTTAGTATCACTGTACCAATTAGTCAAATTTGCAACGACAAATGAATACACAAAAGTAGGCAGTTTTGGCGTATATTTGTGAAAGAAGTATGAATTTCTTTGCTATTTTTCGGGGGTGTTAATAATTAAATGATTCGTAAACGTGTCTGGATCCACAAAACAAGCTTCTGATATACACAGATGAGTTCCGGAAAAGCACTGAAACAACTTTAGATGAATGGTGGTGTAGAGAAAATGTTTAAAAGCGACCAGTAATCCGAGGACGTAAACATAACCCAGTTGGAATGGTGAAATTAGCAAGGACGATGTACATTGAAGCCACTAGTGCAGTAACCTTCAGGTAACTTATGCTTTGTTGTTCGATTTTTGATGTGTTGGTGTGTGTTGAATAACTTTATAATTGATTTACTTAAAATGGACAGTAGTGAAATTGTACTAACAGCAAAATTTTAATTTTAAGGTGAGATTTTCTTGTTTAAGTAGAAAGGGGTATTTAGTATTTATGTTCTGGATTATGATGAAAATTTGGGTATGTCTTTGAGCTCAATTAGACGAACCTGGTTAATTAACGTAAAGGGGTGGTAGATGCTCCCTTTGTACTCAGACTCAGGTCTGCATATATTGTTATATTAATTAGTAGGCATCCTACAAGGACTTTAATTCTGGATGCACATTAAAATGATAACAAATTTAATCTCGAAATTTTCTGATACTGAAATTTATACTGAATTTTAATTTTGAAATTTTAATGTATTGTGAATATTGATGTAAATAGAGTTAACGTTGGTGTTTGTGATAGGAATGTGTTTGTTTTTTTTTATGATTGAGGATGAAAGTTTTAACTAGGTGAGCAGCCGAGGCGGAAAAGAATAAAGAGGCGATTAACAGAAGAAAGTCAACGGACCAGTTAAGTTAATAGCTTTTTGTAGGTTTCACAGCATTCTTGACGCCCAATCTGTGGGGCTCGATTCGAAAACCGTAGTTCCCGGATTTTGTAGGTTTCACAGCATTCTTGACGCCCAATTCGTGAGGCTCGATGTTAATACAAGGAAACACAGGATTCTTGGCGACCCAAAAGTGAGGCTCGAGTTCCAAATAAAATTTTTGTGATTTTATTCCAGGAAACTGGCGATCTGAGAGAGAGAGTTTCTGTGTGTGTATAAATTTAAGAGTATTTTAGAGTGTGTGAGAGTGATTAGAACGTATGCAGAGAAAGGAGTGGTTAAGGAGTCAAGGAGTGGAAATTGGAAGTGACGATAGTGCATTGTGTGGGAAAAATTCGAAAATGGAAGAAGCTGGAGGCAGTAGAGATCAGTCGAGGACGGAATCAGGGGATCAAGGAAATGAGTTAATGATGAGAATGTTAGAGGAAATGCGATTAGCTAGGGAGGAGTCCAACAGAAAATTAGAACTGCTAAGCGAAGAATCGAATAGAGCGAGGAGGAGTCCAACCAAAAATTAGAGCAGATAAGCGGAAAATTGAACAAAATACTAAAGAATTTACAGAATTTAAAGATAGTCTTACCGTGAAACTGGGGGAAGTAGAAAATAGGGTTGAAAAAAATGAGCGTGATATTACAGGTCTTCGACAGGAAATGGGACATTTAAGGTCCGAAGTACACATTTTTTGTGAAGAAGAGATTAATATAAAAATGACTGAAGTGACGGACTCATGTAGGGATCAGTTAGGCAGGGTAGAACGCGAAGTTAGTAGTATCAAATACAACATGTCAAGTTTAACGGGGGATGGTCCCAGATTTTCTACAGGTGGAGTATCATTGGACCAACACATGAAGTTTTATGGCGATAACAGGGTAAATCCACAAATTTTTATTAATAGTGTAAGAAATCTAGTGGGAAATTTATTTGACGAACAGACTAAACTGAATACGATAAAGGCTTTATTGAAAGACAACGCGGAAGCATGGTACAATTTAGTAGGACAAGACATAGACACCTACACGGACTTTGAAGACAGATTTTTAAAGCACTACTGGAGTGACCACAGACAAGACCAGGTACGAGACGACTTAATCACAGGGAAATTTAAGGGAGAATTGTCAGGAAGTAGGGAGCAATGTGCTATACGCAAGTATAGCATAGCAAAGCAACTGAACCCACCACTGACGGACCGACAAATTATCAAGTATTTATCACGACACTTCGAGGTAGAAGTTTGAGATATTTGGTTTGAAATTTTAAAGTTTAGAAGAATGAGTGCCTTCAATTTGTGTTGCGCCCTGGGAGCAACTCCGAGGCAGCCAATACCCCCAACGTGAAATCAGCAGACCAATTTCCACACAATTAAATTTCATATAAATTAAACAACCTGAGGACCGGAAAACATCCTTCAACATGCCTCCACTCAAATGACCGAGAGGAAGGTCACCAAAGAAGTGTGCGATTACGTTACCGTAAGGCATGCAGTCGTTTTTTATATTTATTTGAGCAGGAAAACTCATTATAATTTAGGCTACCTCTTTGGTAGATTTTAACATGGTTCTGAGATGGGTAATATAATTAGGGGTGGGCGATACGGGATTTTGCGTATCGAATATCGATACATATTCTATATCGATATGTATCGATATATATCGATACGTATCGATACGTATCGATACGTATCGATGCGTATCGATATGTATCGATGCGTATCGATGCGTATCGATACGTATCGATTCGTATCGATGCATATCGATACGTATAGATACGTAGCGGTACGTATATATATATATATATATATATATATATATATAGCGATTCGTATCGGAACGTTTAGATGTGTAGATTAAGTATACATATCGAGACGTAGCGATACCTGTCAGTACGAATCGATACGCATCTATAAATTTTTCTACTCTTTCTTTGGGAATAAAATCACAAGATCGTTTTAAAATAATGTATTTACTGACAATTCGATCTTTCACTTAAAATTGTTTGTTATCAAAATAATTAAAGTTTCAAGTTTAATATTTGTGACATAAGTATGTATATAGGGGTGGGCGATACGGGATTTTGCGTATCGAATATCGATACATATTCTATATCGAATATCGATACGTATCGATACGTATCGATGCGTATCAATACGTATCGATACATATCGATACGTATCGATACATATCGAGTATCGATATATCGATATTTAATTTTTGCTGTATCGGGGGGGTCGATACGGGGGTCGTATCGATACGTATCGATATATCGATACGCCGACCCAGCCCTAAATATAATCACACACTTCTCCAACAACCATCCTCTCAATCATTCAAACAGAAACATGCCAAAAAATGTCCTCCGATCCCCAAGCTATTGAATCTATATGAAATTTACTGTATCAAAACCAATCCGCTGATTTCACGTTAAGCACATTGGCCACCTCAAAGTTGCTACCACGGCACAACACAAACCGGCGGCACCCATTATTTATTTATTATTTATGCTTAGTAGTTCTTTACATCGCTATAAAACTAAATTAATTTACATTAAATTTGATTAATATTCTTATATTCAGAATAATAACAGTGGTGTCGCTACTAAGCAATGTAACTGTCGCTAAAAGTTGTAGAGCAACTTGCGTGCGACATTCAGTAGTTTGGCACAAGGTTCAATCTTTGAAATGATCTACAATCATATTATATGTTTATCTGAATCTGTAGTCTATTTTATAAGGTTCATACGTTTATATTTGGCTACATTTATTTTTATGTAGGTTTGCTATAGGCTATTCAGTAAATCATGATAAAACTTGCGAGGTTTAGATGATATCCATTTATACAGATAGCATTTAAAGTGTTTATAATTTAGTTCCTTTATAGTTCTCGGTAGAGTATTAAATAATCGAGTAGCAGAGTATGAGGTTGAGGTTTTAGTTAATTGTTTAGATACCTTATTGGTTTTTTCATTTAAGTTTAGTTTTTGTCTAGTATTATGTAGATGATCAATTAGGTTTATACTGCAGTACTTCTTATGGTACAATAGTACTTTTAATATAAAGATTTGCCTTACATCCAACACGTCAGCTTCTATATATAAAAGATTTGAATTATAGATTCTAGGTTTTCTATACATTATTTTTATAAAGGACTTTTGAATTACTAAAAGTTTATTCATTATGGTTTTATAACATCCTCCCCAGGCTAAAATTCCATAACTAATGATTGAAAAGACAAGGCCATTGTATACTATTCTAAGATTTTTTATCGAGAGTATATCTCGTAGCAATATAAAGTGTGTCATTAGGAGTCTTAGTTTTCCACAGAGATATTTTATATGTGCATTCCATTTTAGGTGGGCATCCACAATAACTCCTAAGTATTTAATTTGTAGTGTTTGCGCAATTTTATTTTACAACTACATTGACCCTTACAAGCATCAGCATGTAGAATTATATCTGGCAATACTGGTATACTTTTTAAATATGATGTGAATGGAATGTATTTAGTTTTTTCAGGATTTAGTGTCAATTTATTCTCATTTAACCAAAGGATAATCTTTTTTAGGCATATGTCACTTTTAGTGGTCACTTCCGACCATGTTTCTCCCTGCACTATAATGACTGTATCGTCCATAAACGAAAACATATGCCCTTCTTCGTTCTGCAAAACATTAAGAAAGTCATTGATATAAATCAAAAATAGCATTGGACCTAGCACTGTCCCTGAGGTATTCCACACTTTACAGGTAGATAATCGCTGAATTCATTTCCAATCTTGACACACTGCTGTCTGCCTCTCAGATAGTTTGTCAGTATCTTGAGAACAATCCCACGCAGACCTATTGTTTCTAATTTAGCCAGCAGAATATCATGTGATACTGTATCAAAGGCTTTTGGAGGTCTAAAAAATACCAATAACAGGTTTAGATTTATCAACAGCTTTATAGATGGCTCCAGTTACTGCAGCCAATGCATTATTAGTTCCTAGATTTGTTCTAAATCCAAATTGGTTTTCTGACAGAAGTTTGTTTTTGTCTACAAATTTCATTATTCGTGATCGCAAAGCTTTTTCGAAAATTTTAGACAAATTAGATATTAAAGATATTGGTCTATAGTTATTAATTAAATCTTTAGTACCTTGTTTATGTATGGGTTTGATAATGGCAGTTTTAAACTGTTTAGGGCATTCACCTTCCTGAAAGATTCTATTTATTAATATATTTAGGGGATGTGAAATAGTGTTAGCTATAATTTTGATTATATTTGTAAGACAACACGTAGCACTACAGAACATAGTGGACAGAGAAATGTTTTTAGAATACCTGCAGAGGTACGACGACGTAAGTAGTGGACGACCTCGGGATAATAGGGAAAGACAGATCAACACAGTTAGGTTTGACAATAGACGGGACAACTATGCTAGAAGGGGGAATAGTTACGGATACCAGCGACAGAATTGGGAACAGCGACGACCATACTTTAGAAGTAATAGTTTAGGAAGGGGACCTGCACCGAGACCGGAACCTACCAGAAGGAATAGTTCACCGGACATGAGGGGGACTGCTAATACAGACACGGAACGAGTCGAAACGCCTAGGACATACGCTGAGGTGATGGCTAGACCAGGACCAAGTAGGGAAAACAGACCTGGACAGGATTTTTAGAACGCGACAGAACACTAGATTTCAGTGTAAATGTATATGAACATCCACGTGAATTTTTCAAAATTGAGGAGGAAGTAGAGCCAGAAACTGAGGAAAAATTATGTTTGCCAATTGTTAATATAGAAATTTTGAGAATAATGTAGAAGTATTACTTGATACAGGGGCAGAGGCGAGTTTAATATCGGAGGAATTCGTCAGCAAAATTAGGGATAAGGTTTGTGATAGAATTTTGCCTATAAAGCGTAGCCATTTAGTAGCTCAAATAAAAGAAGTTTGCTGTAGTAAATAGTGTTGTGGTGCTTAGGATAGATATAGGAGGTTTAAGCTGTGAACAGGAGTTTGTAATTGTACCTGAACTGAAGTTTCAGAGCATTTTAGGTGTTGACTGTATGATGCAGTTAGGGTTTTGATAGATATGGAAAGGAAGGTAGTAAGGATTAAGGATAGTGTAGTGCCATGGAAGGGCAGTTATGAAGTCACAGAGGATGACACGGGGTTGAGTATTAATGTAGTAGAGGTAGAGGATGATGAAGGTAAACAGATCAACACAATAAGATGTCCAGAGGATAGGAGAGTAGAGGTTCAAGCTTTATTACAAAACATGCAGAATTAGTGGGGTAGAAGCAAGCACAGCGTTAGGCTATGAGCACATATTGGAAGTGGATAATTCAGAACCGTTCAACGCAAAGGTTTATCCTATTCCAGCAGCATATCGGGAGCAGGTGAAGGCAGAATTAAATAAAATGTTGGAAGATGGCATAATAGAGGTTTCAAACACTCACTTCATAAATCCGTTGGTGGTAGTTAAGAAAAAGGATGATAGCATTCGTTTATGTTTAGATGCACGAAAAATTAACCAACGGACCAAACCGCAATTCCATTGTCCACCATCCATGGACACACTTTTGACAAGATTAAGTGGCAAGTTTATTTTTAGTAAATTAGATTTAAGGAATTCATTCTGGCTGATTCCATTACACAAGAAATCTAGAAGGTACACAGGATTTTCCGTAGAGGAAAAAATCTATAATTTTAAGGTAGTACCGTATGGTTTGTCAACGTCAAGTACAGCATTAATTAAGGCAATGCAAGCAATTTTAGGAGCATATGAGCAATTCTGCATACACTATGTGGATGATATTTTAATTTTTAGTGAAACTGAGGAACAACATTACTCTCATTTAGAACGGATATTATTAGAGCTTAAATTAGCAGGATTGAGGCTGAATATAGAAAAATGTGAATTTTTTTCAAAAAACTGTTAAATTTCTGGGGTATGTGGTGAACACTCAAGGTATGTGTATCGATAAAGAAAGATTGTCCGAACTGTTGACATATCCGAGACCTAATAACATTAGGAAATTAAGAGCTTTTTTGGGGGTCCTTAACTTTTATAAAAAGTTTGTACCGGGATTTGCTGAAAAAGCGAGTCCATTGTTTAAACTTCTGAAGAAGGGAGTAAGATGGAGTTGGACGGAAAGTCAAGAGGCAGCATATCTAACACTGTTGGAACAATTTCACGACCAACTAATTTTGAGGCATCCCAGATTTGATGTAGGTTTTGTACTGAGGACGGATGCATCGGATAATGCGTTAGCAGCAGAGTTGTACCAAGTACAAGAGGGGGAAGAGGTGCCCATATCTTTTGTTTCACGCACACTGAAGCCGCATGAAGTAAATTACACAATTAGTGAAAAGGAGATGGCTGCAGTGGTGTTTGGGGTTACAAAGTTAAAAATTTTTTTGTTTGGAAGACATTTTGTGATCGAAACGGATCATTCGGCGTTGTGTGCGTTGATGAATACAAGATTTTCTAACAATCGAGTATATCGGTGGGGGCTGTTACTACAGGAGTTTGACTTTGAGATTAAATATATTAAGGGAGAAAACAATTTTATAGCAGACGCGTTTAGTAGAAACCGAGACAAAGATAACAAAGACCGTGTGACATCATGATTGCCATGAACAGTCTACTACAAAATGATTCAGTATATGGAGAAGAGGAGATCTTGAGGAACCAGAGGCAGAGTGAGGAGTTACAGATTATTAGAACGAAGTTAGAAAACGAACCGGGATTTAAAAACTTCCATATGATAAGCGGATTTTGTGTAAAAATTTAAGACTTGGAAGTGTATGTAGTGGATAGGGTACAAGCAAAATTAATTATCAAAGATCTGCATTTAAGATATGGTCACATAGGGATCCGAAAGACATGGTTAATTTTTAGGGAAACGTTTTTTTCAACTAAAGACCTAGGGTTAGTAAAGTCAGTCATCAACACTTGTCACTTATGTACTTTAGGAAAGTACAAAAATAGTACGAGTCAAGATGTGGTACAAAGTATACATGTACAAAATCCCCTGGACTTACTTGCTATTGATTATTTGAGTAATCTAGTCCGAAGTACAAAGGGACACAAACATGTGCTGATTGTGACTGACGTGTTTTCGAAATTTACCAAATTATATCCCACTCGGGATTGTAACACAGTCGGAACAAACAAGAAATTGGAACAATTTTGTAGGAAGTAGGAACTTTTAAACGAGTATTAGCAGACAATGCTACTTATTTTAATAATCAAAGATTTAGGGATTATTGGGAGGCAAAACATTAAAGTGGTGTTTTGCAGCATAAGGCATCCTCAAGCTAATCCAGCTGAGCGATATATTCAAGAGACAGTTAAATTCTTGCGTTTGGCTTCACATAGGAATCATCGTTTATGGGAGGACAATTTGTCCAAGGTTGAATCTTTTATCAATGAAACCCTAGTACCGTGACAGAAACCAGTCCCATTATGCTGATCAAGCAACAGTATCCCGAAGACCATGGCAAATTGTGCCTAGGGACGATGAATTTTAACAACTTTTGGTAGATGTGAGGGAGAGGTTAAGGAAGAGAGCTGAAAAATATACAAGGAAGATGAACGCGAGAATTAGAAAGAGGGTAAAATTTAAAGTGGGAGACCAGGTAGTAGTAAAAGCTTGAGAGTAGGGAGAGAGATAGGATGACATGTGCTAAACTACACTTGCTCTATGAGGGACCTTTTGAGATAGGTGAAGTAGTAGGGAGTGCACGTATTTATTAAGGGAAGTAGGTACGGGAAATGAGAGGGGACGGTTTCACGTCAACCTACTATTCCCTTATACCGGAGAACCAGCACCACAGGAGAAATAGGTGTATAATAGAGTAAAATTTAAATAGGATAGGGATAGAATAGGTGTATATAGAAGAGTAGAAGTAAGTGTTTATAGAAAATAAAGCTAGGTATAGGATAAATATGGGAAATAGTTAGAAATAGGTGTTTAGGATGAGAATAAAGATTAAATATAGGAAGAAAATAAGATAGGTTAAGTATAGATATTTCATATAAGATTAGTGGCGAGTTAGGAATAGAATAAGAATAGGATAGGTATATAGAATTAGTTAGGGGGAAGTGAAGTATAGTGAAGATTAGTTAAAAGTTAGGAATAGGATAGGTATATAGGATGTATATAGGATTAGATGGATAAGTAGGATGGAGTTAGGGATAATTTCAGTTTATAGAATTAGGTGAGAGTTAGGAATAGGATAGGGATATAGGATAGGTGTAAATATTTTTTTTGGATTGGATATAAGTTAGGTAAGTTAGATAGATAAGGGTAGAGAGAGAGAGGCAATTTTTTTGTAAATTTTTTTTGGGCAGTCTAAATGCTTTATATTTGCATTCAAATAAGTGGGATTATTTGTATTCAAATAGGGGGAAAATACTCATATTTAGACCAGGGTAGAAAATTAAATAATCACATCAAATAATTTTAATCACCGTGTTTAAAAATAAGAAATTTAAATTATTTACAAGACGCTTGCTATAAAAAAGGAAGCAGTATTAAAATGCTCTACGTGTAATTTAATTATTCCGAGTAAAGAAACAAATGGAAATTACGTGCAAAATTTATATTAATTAACTCAATTTTAAGTAACCGGCATTAAACAAAATGTACAGATAATAATTAATATTTGATTAGGAGTCACTAAAAATTAAAGGGTATTATTTTAATTGGAGTTAATTGAACCATTAGTAACATATAATATGTATAAAAAAGCTTGTAAAAACCCAATAATATTCAAATCGTAGAAGTGTTATTTAGAAGTATTATGTTTGAACACCTGCGTATTTTTAAAAGACACGTTCTGCGTAAAATTGCAGATAACAAATGGTTACAGAGAATGCTGGAGAAACCGTAGCTTAATAGTTACGGGAAATGCTAATAAGGTGGGTTATTTCACAGTCCACATGGACTGAAATAATCGATAATAAAGAATATCAATTTGCACCAATAAGAACAGGGTAGATAGAGACAGATAATTTGCGCAAGACCGAGACACATATAGTAAAAGGCGTGAGTGGAGCAACGTCACTGGGTTGCGATTGGTTGAAAATAAGAGGCAAACTTGAGAGGTAAAAATAACATTTCTGTATAAAAATTAATTAGTTATTTCCAGACGTTGCGAGCCGTGTCGAAATTTCTGAGATTTAACTGGTGCGAGTGCAAATTTAATAAGAACCGACGCACAGGCGGGCGAGATGGGAACATAGTATACGAAATTCTAGAAACTGGCCGTTTTGGGGACAAGACCGACAGACGGGCTAACCACTATATATACCCAGGTTAATATGAGTTTCTCTCTCTTAGATTTTCGAATTGATTCAATGCGTTAAACAGTGCTTTTTAGTTGTCCGATTTTGATTGAATAATTTAAACAGTTTGCTCGTATATTTTGTGCACTTAGAAAAGAAGATACAAGGTAATAAAGTTTAGTATCACTGTACCAATTAGTCAAATTTGCAACGACAAATGAATACACAAAAGTAGGCAGTTTTGGCGTATATTTGTGAAAGAAGTATGAATTTCTTTGCTATTTTTCGGGGGTGTTAATAATTAAATGATTCGTAAACGTGTCTGGATCCACAAAACAAGCTTCAGATATACACAGATGAGTTCCGGAAAAGCACTGAAACAACTTTAGATGAATGGTGGTGTAGAAAATGTTTAAAAGCGACCAGTAATCCGAGGACGTAAACATAACCCAGTTGGAATGGTGAAATTAGCAAGGACGATGTACATTGAAGCCACTAGTGCAGTAACCTTCAGGTAACTTATGCTTTGTTGTTCGATTTTGATGTGTTGGTGTGTGTTGAATAACTTTATAATTGATTTACTTAAAATGGACAGTAGTGAAATTGTACTAACAGCAAAATTTTAATTTTAAGGTGAGATTTTCTTGTTTAAGTAGAAAGGGGTATTTAGTATTTATGTTCTGGATTATGATGAAAATTTGGGTATGTCTTTGAGCTCAATTAGACGAACCTGGTTAATTAACGTAAAGGGGTGGTAGATGCTCCCTTTGTACTCAGACTCAGGTCTGCATATATTGTTATATTAATTAGTAGACATCCTACAAGGACTTTAATTCTGGATGCACATTAAAATGATAACAAATTTAATCTCGAAATTTTCTGATACTGAAATTTATGCTGAATTTTAATTTTGAAATTTTAATGTATTGTGAATATTGATGTAAATAGAGTTAACGTTGGTGTTTGTGATAGGAATGTGTTTGTTTTTTTTTATGATTGAGGATGAAAGTTTTAACTAGGTGAGCAGCCGAGGCGGAAAAGAATAAAGAGGCGATTAACAGAAGAAAGTCAACGGACCAGTTAAGTTAATAGCTTTTTGTAGGTTTCACAGCATTCTTGACGCCCAATCTGTGGGGCTCGATTCGAAAACCGTAGTTCCCGGATTTTGTAGGTTTCACAGCATTCTTGATGCCCAATTCCTGAGGCTCGATGTTAATACAAGGAAACACAGCATTCTATATATATATATATATATATATATATATATATATATTCCTCTTTCCCCCTCTATCTCCTCTCGCTCCCCCTTTCAGCCCTCTCGCTTCTCTCTCTCACTCTCGCTCTCCCCCCTCATCCTACTTTTTCTAGAAGATCTTTGTTCTTAACTTTTTCTATCCATGATATCTCCATCATACGTCTGTAGCACCATATTTCAAAGATTTCTATCTTTTTCTGTCTATTTCTTCTAACGTTTACGTTTCACAGCCATACAGTACTGTGCTTTCAGCAATCTTTTCCTTGTTTCTGGGTTTATTGTTTTTGAACATAGTAGTTGCTTTTTTTTGTGAAATACAGCAAGGTCTTGTGCTAATATTTGTTTTATATTTTTTGCACTTTTCCCATCTTGCATTATTTATTTTCCTAGGTAGGAGAAATCTTTAACCTTTTGTAAGTTCTTGTTTCCTATTTGTATTCTGATTTTTGACTTATTTACCGCTCCTTTACATACAAGTACTTTAGTTTTATTTTTGTTAATTTTCATATCATATTTTTATATTAGTACTGTTTCCATTTCAGTAATAGCTCTTTCTAACTTTTTTTTGCTAGATGCTAATACTGCTATATCATTTGCAAAATGGACATATCATTCGATTATCTGCATAATAATTCCAAATATCTTTCTGCATATAAAAGTATTCTTGCCTCTTCGATGTACAAGTTAAATATTAAATGATATAGTGCGCATTCTCGTCTCACACCTTTTCTTATATATATATATATATATATATATATATATATGTATATATATATATATATATATATGTATATATATATATATATTGTTGTGATATAGTTGCAACAATCCGGTGCCCCCTTTTTGTGAAATTTATATGTTAAAATTTCCTCCTTGGCAGATGTTGATGTTTTATTTTTGAATTGCCTTGACTAGCTCAGCTTTAACCACGCACGGGGCTTGCAAAAGTACGACAACAAAGTTTTTATATTTTTAACCTTCCACCTCTACTTCCTGTTTCCTTTTAAACCAAAACACCATTCAGCACAATTATTATAATGTTCTCAATATTTACAATTTATGAAATGTTTAAGCACTCTATAAATATGTTTTCCTTTTTAATAATTGAATTAAATAATTTCAATAATCATCATCTCAAAAAGTTAATCAAAAAGTCATCAAAAATATCCCTTATTATTTATTACAAGAAGCCCTCTGAACGTTCATTAAACTTTATGTAGTGTATACGTAATTTGTAACGTGTACCAAACGATTTTTGTTGACTCTCACATCAAGTTTATGTAAGCAAAATTTTAAAATATTTAAATAAATAAAGATCCCCAAATAAATGTTCATAAATAACTTCACAACAAACATATACAGATTGCTAACCTGTTATCTTCCATTTGAACCAGCTCCTGCACCAACTACTCTACCGACTTCCGCTTACTGATTTAGTATCGTCCCAACATTGAAACCAAACCTGCTTTCGATATAGCCTGCATTTGTAGCTTCCTCCAATTAATTACAGCATTTGATACTTGAGTTAGATACTCTTATAAACTTCCACATTTAGTAATTTAGCATTTCATCGAAGTGCTTATCATTATTTCTTTAGGTTTCCTCAGATTTCTTTTGGAGTTCTTTAGAGTCGTTTTCGGGATAAAACGACGAAACCAAAATTTAATTATTCACTTTCACCATCGTACAATTAATTATTTATAAAATCACTTCAAATACTTTTCACGTGAATATTTTCACTTAAGCGTTGTGGACTAAGCTTCAACTCATGATGAACTGATTTGTTTACAAATCGGGTTCTATTTAAATGAATTGTTTATCTCTTGACAAGCGCATAGTTAATTTATTTTGCTGTCTATGTGATACTCTGATACCATATATTCGGTATTTCTGTGGCTTTTCCTATTCTACACAAGTTTTTCATCACGTAGCACTTCGAGTTAATATATAGTTTCTATAGGATTTCTGGTTTTAAAGCTTTCGTAAATTATTGTTTGTACAAGCAAAATTTGTCGAACTTTGCTTTTAAGACTATGCCGTGTTTATTTGTTATGCTATCAGATGTTGTCTCTTCCTTTCAAGTCACATACACAAAATATAATTTATATAATAAATTCCATGCGTTTGTTGTTACGCATTATTGAAACCACTTGTTCAATTGAGCTTCTTAGTGTGACGACAATGCATTATTGATGCGTATTGCGTTTCAACTACCGTTCATGTTGCCTTATGACTTGCTAAATCGTTTCTTTAATCAAATCTTCTAAAGTATTTATTGTTTCTTAAATTAATTGTGACTACTGCTTATATACAGGGTGCTGTCTATAACTTTCCTGCCTAATCTTATTAATTCTTATTTTCTTCGTAGAAGTGTCTGGTTTTTGGTGCCCTCATGTTGTTTTAATGACGTGCCGTATATTAGGGGTTCTAACTACCCCTAATTGACCTTATTAACACAGCAATATATATATATATATATATATATATATATATATGAAAAATATAAAGACTTTATATTTTCCACCTTTCGATTACTAACCCGATTTGAAATGATCATTTGGGTTCTGCATAAAAGTCTAAGTTATTATTTCATTAAAATAAAAATGAATAAACACTCTTAACCACAAAAAGATTTTAAAATACTAGATACGTATTTCGACCACTATGTGGTCATTATCAGTAGGAATTTGCAATTTAATAATAATTAGCTGTTGTTCCGGAACACTTCAGAGGATATTCTCCTCACCACTTAGGCTGAAGTGATCCTTCCCAACATACAATTTACTATAATGTTGCTTTAAACACTATCGAGGATATTCCCCTCACCCACAGGCTGGTGTTCTCCACAACAAACAAACACTTGTTTGTTGTGGAGAACACCAGCCTGCGGGCAAACTACTTAATTAATGTCACAAAAAATACCATTTACTCGATAGTTCAAACTGCATTCAAAGTTTTGACCATGTTGGCAGTTTATATTCCAAGATATGACACTATTGAAGTCAAGAATTCTTAAGGAATTCCTATAGCATTTGAGTAAAAAGTCCCTACATGTGTTTGAAGAAACATGGACTGCAAAGAAAGTGATATATTGAATACAAGACGAAACGTTATTCTTCAATAAGCTATTAATGGATATTAGGTAGACGTCCAGGTGACTATTCTATTTTGATAACGGGCTTATTATTACAAAGTATGGAAGTTTGTTTTGGTTATCAAAGGTTAAAAATTCGTGCAATATGGGTTTGCTTAAATAAATTTAGAAAGTGTTGTTTGTCAAAACATTTGCTTCTGAAACTTTCAAATAAGGTTGGAATTTGTTTTAAGTTATGAACATATTGCTTAGAGATATGTTTAATTTGATAGAATGAAATGTTGGTTTAGGATTAACGATACTTGCAATGTGTTTGCTATATGGGAAAGTATTGTTTATCAAAAGCATTTACTTTGAAAATACTATTATCACATTAAAACGTGGTATCCCGTTATCAAACATTTGTTTACGAACACATTTTGAATAATGGAAATTTTCCACCTTGTTATCTCTTCAAGGCATTATTAATTGAAATGGTATATTTCTATGGTTCATACAGGATGTAGACGACCAATTTTACAGTTAAGTATATAATTCTGCAATGTTTGTTGCAGATATGCCTAATAGGTTGAACTGGCGTTGTTTTGAAAATGCTAAGTCGAGTTTTCAAGCAGATATGATTTGTGGAATTTTTCATGTTGTATCGAGGCCACTTTACGACATTCAGCTACCACGGCAAGTCCTCACAAATACTTATAATTCTTTCTTTCCATTTTTTTGTTGCGGTATTCGGTGCTGGCTGTTTTTTACTTTCTTTATTTTCGTTGCTTTCTTGCTTGTTCGCACGGATTACCATAACAAACTATTATTATCTTTTTGAGTATCTTGAATATTTTTTTCCTATTTTACATTATGGAATGCTTTTTGCAGATCTATAAACCCTATATACATTCTTTCTCCTTTTTCTATTGCTTTCTCCATTATTGCCCTTAAGACTAAAATGGTCTCCAGTTTTCCCCTGTTTTGCCTAATCCTAAATAGATCTTCCTTCTAGTATTTCTTCAGCCCATTCTTACATCCTTCTTTGTACAATTCTACTTAATATTTTTGACACATGTACTGTCAAACTTCTTCTTCGAAAATTTTCACATCTAGCCACGCTTCTCTGTTTTGGTATAGTGACTATGGTGTTATGTTTTAAATCTTGGTATATAGCCTGTTACATACATATAACTTACAAGTTGAAAGAGACATGCTGTGCTGCTTGTCCAGTGGCCTTTAGAGTTTCTAGTTGCACCTTATCTGGTGCTTTATTATTTTTCAGATTCTTTAATACTAATTCAAAATTATCTCTAAGTATAGGATATTTCAAGTCATTCTTTTCAATATCTGATTCCTGTTGTAATGCTTCTAGTTCCTTTTCTGCATATAAATTCCTTATATATTCTTGCCATCTAACCACTCACTTTACATTTTCTATAATAATGTCCCCTCCTTTGCGCCCTTATATTTTTCATCAATCCATTGTTCTTTAGCTTTCCTGCATTTTCGAATCATTTCCTATTTTATGATTTTCTATCTCTGTTTTCCTTATTTGTCTGATCTTTTTTTGTATTTTCTCCTTTCTTCTATTCAATTCAGAAAATCCGTTGTCACCTATGGTTTCTTATTTTCTTTTTATTTATACCTCAGAATATCTTTGACCACCATATCCAAGCTGGATTTAATGTTATTCTGTTTTTACTTCCTTAGTATCAACAATTTTCCCGATTGTCTGTCAGCAATTCATTTGACTTTTCCTCAAGTGTTTTGTGGATATATATGTTTTAGATTCTCAAAGTCAGATGCCTTTTTCTATTTCTTCTTTTTCAAATTTCTAAATTTAAATGTGGCTTTCATAATTACTATGTTGTTGTCAGTGTCTATATTTGTTTCTGGATAGCTTCTACAGTCTTTTACTCGATTCCTAAACTGTTGTCGAACAAGAACGTAATCTATTTGATATCTCTTCGTCTCCAGGCACCTTCCACGTGTATAATCTTTTAGCATGATGTTGAAATAATGCATTTGGGATGGTTTAATTGTTTTTGTCCCAAAATTTTACCAGACTATTTCATCTGCGATCTCTCGTTTCTAAATCGAATAAACTTACTAGCATTCTTCCCTGCCCCCGTCTACTACTGCATTAAAATCTCTCGTAATTTTTTAAGTTTCATATCCATTTATGAATTCTAATATTTCTTCAATATTTTTGTAGATTTGTAGATTTACCGATATAGATTTTAATATAACCGTGAGTATGCTTTCGTTTTTTGTAAGCAGTTTTCTACGCAGTGACCAATCTTTTTTCGCATGACTATCCTCACACCTGAATTTCCTTGCCCTGATCCTGTATGAATTATTCTAGTCTCCACTTCAAAAACCGCACCTCTAGCCACTGAATTTTGATAATCACTACTATGCCTAATACTAACCTATCAATTTTTCAAATTCTCTAGCTTACCTACTTGCTTCATGCATCTGACTTTCCATGCTCTGACTCACAAAATGTTCCCGGCTTTTCTTCTAAACTTGTCGATCACAATCTTCTAAGTAGTCCCTCTTGGAGATTCAAATGGGGGACTATTTTACCTCCGCATTCTTTTACCCCAGAGGATGCCATCATTTTTGAAAACTTTTCGGTATGATGTGTACTTGGGAGATAATATGGTGGTTTTCCGTTGCCTTTAACATCAAAGTAGTGTGTCTTAGAATGCCATTCCGACCCCTGTGGTCTCTGTCACTCTAACTAGCAAAAGAGCTACTGCTCTTTTTCAGAGATCTGTCGTAGTCTTGTTCCTTGCTAAAGGCTCCTCATTAATTTGGTTAAACCTATAGTTCAACTCTTTAACTCACTGAAACACTCAAACCATTTTACTTCTTTTGACTATTCTACAACTTTTTCAAGATTTAGATTTTTCAGAACAGGCTTTTACATGTATGAAACTAGAACTGTAGAACTTAATCATATCATAACGTGTTGGTAGGGACCAAAGCTTAAACATTTTTTGAAATTTTCAAATGTAGTACAAGATAAACCAACATCATATAATTTACAAATTGATACTTTAGTTGACCATTTCGAATGGACCTGCACCTTGCCGAAGTTCTAGATTACTAGAACAGGTGAAATGGCTTGCGTGTTCTAATGAGCTAAAAAGCCAAACTACAGGTCCAACCAAAGTAGTAGGGTCGATAGTGAGGAACCAGACTAAGACAGGTCCCCGAAAAAGGGCAGCGGCTCTTTTCGTACTTAGATTGGCAGAGACTATAGGGATCGGTATGGCAGTCTAAGACACACTACCACGATGTGGAAGGCAACGGGAAACCACCACATTACCTCCCGAATACACAGCGTACTTAAATTGAAATAAACATGATGGCATTCTCTGGGGTAAAATATTCCGGAGTTAAATAGTCCCCCATTCGGATCTCCGGGAGGCGACTACTTCGGAGGATGCTATCGGAAGTCCAGAATAAGAGTCGGGAACGTTTTACGAGTTGGAGCATGGAATATTAGAAGCATGAAGCAAGTAGGTAAGCTAGAGAACCTAAAAATCGAAATGAATAGGTTAGCACTAGACATAGTAGGGATCAGCGAAGTTCGGTAGCCAGAGGCGGGGGATTTTTGGAGTGGAGACTTCATGGTAATTCACACAGGAGCAGAGGAAGGAAATTTGGGTGTGGGGATAGTTATGCGGAAAAAGATAGGATACTGTGTAGAAAATTACTTACAAAAGAACGAAAGAGTACTCATGGTTAGATTGGAATCTAAACCGGTAAACACAGTAATAATACAAGTATACATGCCCACCTCTAGCTACAGTGACGAAGAGGTAAAAGCGATCTACAAAGATATTGAAGACATATTAAGATACGTAAAAGGACATGAAAATTTAATAATAACGGGGCACGAGAAACGACAGGGGAAATAGGCTGGTAGAATTTTGCGACAAGAACAATTTAATCATCACAAACACGTTATTTCAACATCATGCTAGAAGACGATATACGTGGAAGATGCCAGGAGATATAGGAAGATATCAAATAGATTACATTCTTGTTAGACAACGGTTTAGAAATCAAGTAAAAAGACTGTAGAAGCTACCCAGAAGCAGATATAGACACTGACCATAACATCGTAATTATGAAGGCCACATTTAAATTTAAAAATTGGAAAAATGAAGCGAGAAAAGGAACTTTTACTTTGAGAAACTAAAAGATAAAAATATTCAAGAAATCATTCGAAAAAAAGTCAAATGAATTGCTGAAAGACATCGGGAAAATATCTGATACTAAGGAAGTAGAAACAGAATGGAATAACATTAAATCTAGCTGGCGGCCAGAGATATTCTGGGGTATACACAAAAACAAAATAAGAAACCATGGATAACAAACGATATCCTGAATTTAATAGAAGGCGAAGATACAAAAATAAATCAGACGAAACAGGAAAACAGAGATACAAAGCCATAAAATGGGAAATTATTCGCAAATGCAGGAAAGCTAAAGAACAATGCATTAATGAAAAGTGCAAAGAGGTACAGACTAAGATGGAAGTAGGAAAGACAGATGAAGCATACAAACTAATTAGAATCAATTTTAGGGATATAAAACCGTATAGCAAAAATATAAGGGACGCGGGAGGAAACGTCATTATAGAAAATGTAGAGAAAGTGGGTAGATGGCAAGAATATATAGGGAGTTTATATGCAGAAGAGGTACCTGCATTAGAACAGGAATCAGACATTGAAAATGATGACCTGGGATATCGTATACTTAGAGATGAGTTTGAATTAGCATTAAAGGGTCTGAAAAATGGTAAGGCGCCGGGTACAGATAAGGTGCAAGCAGAAACTCTAAAAGCCGCTGGACAAGCAGTAACAGAACGTCTCTTCCAACTTGTAAACTACATGTATGAGACAGGCGAGATACCTAAAGATTTCAAATGTAACATCATAGTAACTATACCAAAAAGAAAGGCGCAGATAGATGTGAAAATTTTCGAGCAATAAGTTTGACAGTACACGTGTCGAAAATATTAACTAGAATGGTACAAAGACGAATGGAAAAATGAGCTGAAGAAATACTAGGAGACCAATTTGGGTTTAGGCGAAATAGGGGAACATGGGAGGCTATTTTAGCTCTGAGAGTGATAATGGAGAAAGCAATAAAAAAAAGGGGAAAGCATGTATATAGGGTTTGTAGATCTGAAAAAAGCATTCGGCAATGTGAAATGGAAAAAAATGTTTGAAATACTCAAAAAAAATGTAATGAGTTATAGGGATAGATGAATAGTACATACCTTATACAAAGGGCAAACAGCAGTAATAGAATTAGAGCAGGAACATAGAGAAGTAAACATTAAGAAAAGGGTGAGACAGGGATGTGCCCTATCCCCATTAATTTTTAACTTGTACATTGAAGAGGCAATGAATACTGTTAAATGCAGGAAGACATTTGGAACTACTATGCAGGGACAAAAAATTGATATGCTTAGATTTGCAGATGATATAGCGGTATTAGCATCTAGCAAGGGAGAGTTATAATCTTAATGAAATGGAAACGGTTCTAACAGAGAGATCCAGTATGAAAATTAACAAAACTAAAACTAAAGTACTAGTATACAAAGGATGGGAAAATAAATAAAAAATAAGAATACAAATATGTAACACGAACTTACAAGAGGTTAAGGATTTCTGCTACCTAGGAAGCCAAATAACGCAAGATGGAAAAAGCGCAAAAGATATAGAACAAAGATTAGCACAAAGTTGTGCTGCATTTAACAAGAAAAAACCAACTACTGTGTTCAAAGACAAGAAACATAGAAACAAGGAAAAGATTGCTTAAAACATATGTGTGGAGCACAGCACTGCGGCTGTGAAGCCTGGACAGTAGGAGAAGCGGACAGGAAAAAGGTAGAAACCTTTGAAATGTGATGCTACAGAAGTATGATGAAGATATCCTGGACAGGCAAAGTTAAGAACGAAGAGGTACTCAAAATGGTAGAGGAAGAAAGAAATATGTGGAAAACAGTAAAATATAGGAGAGATAGGATGATAGGCCACATACTACGGCATGAGGGATAGTGCGGATAGGCTAGCTTAGAATAGAAATCAATGGAGGTACGCATCCAACCATTCCCAAGATGGATAAATTAATGACGAAAAAAGTAACCGTACCTAAACATGAGGATTATTATATGCAACCACAAGTAGTGATTGGGCTATATCCTTGAATAAACCTTAATTGTGTGAAAGGATTTACTGGAAAACTATTAATTCGGCATATGTCTAAGTGTTGAGGGATCTTGGCAGCCACAGGCTACTTAACCCCCGTCACTGAATCTTTGTGAAATAGGGCATACAATTAGAAAACAATAAAAGGGAAACCGAGCTGTATACAGGCTCTGTGAGAATTTCAGTGAACTGTGTAGGCTAGCTCAGAATATAAATAAGTGCTGGTACGTGTACAGCCAGTTTTGAGACGGAAAACGTAAGGACGAAAAAATAAGCGCAGATAAATCTGATGATTATTATAAACAAGTACATGTGTCGGTTGTGAAATATCTGCAACTAATGTTGACTGTGCGAAAAGATATATTGGAAAAAATTTTAAATTGGCAAATGTTCAAGTGCTGGGGGAACTTGGCAGCCACAGGCTGCTTCTCTCTCCCACAACCACTGAATGTTGGAGAAATAGGGTATATAATTGTAAAACAATAGAAGGGGACTGCACTGCATCTAACAAGAAAGAACAGCGCTTATGATGAAAGACAACAAACATAGAAACAAGAAGAAAGTTGCTGAAAGCATATGTGTGGAGCACATGACTATGAAATACAGGCAGTAGGAAAAGCAAACAGAAAAACGGTAGCAGCCTTTTGGAATTCTGTGTTTCAGATGTATGACGATGATAGCATGGACAAAGTTAATAACAAATAGGTTATACAAGAAGTAGTGGAACAAGGATATCGGTGGAAAAAAAAGAGAAATAGAAGGGCAGAATACGTTCTAAGGAATTTTTGGGGAATAGTATGGGATATATTACAAGCAGAGATGGGAAAAAGGAGGTAGATGTAGACCTAGATCAGATAGTAATAGATGCAGACTGTGCAAATTTCAGGGAAATGTGTAGGTTAGTTCAGAATAGGAGACAATGAGGGTACGTGTCTAACCAGTTCCAGGACTGAAGACCTAATGATGATGATGACTTTAGCTGAAATAGTATTTACTGATTTCATAGAGAATGAATAAAATATTGTGTTGCTGGTGATTTTTTCTGTTTTGAAGTTTGTAGAGATTTTATGGACTAGTATTTTTCCTGAAATTAAAATTTATGTTAACTTTTTTTAATGTAGGATAAATATATGTAAACACTGATTTACATTAATGTATTGCAGATATTCTATTACAATAGATTTACTAATATGTATTAATCTATACTGTGTTCTTTTTAAAAATTTTACAGTAATTTTTAGGAACATATATTGGTATGACGGCTTTAGTTTTACTGCCGTTCTAGTTGTTCTAAATCTGGGGTCTCCAAATTACAGCCCGCGGGCCAAATCCGGCCCGCCAGTGTCATCAATCCTACCTGTGACAGCTAGTGGCTTATTGTTGTTATTGTTGGTTTAAAAGACACAGAATGCTGATAACTCGGTTTTATGTATTCGCTAGTTAAAGCTTAATGAAAAGTATAAAACACAGAAAATATAACTTAAGCATAATAACTAACAAATAATAGAAATAAATCCCACTAACATTATAAATATTATAACATAAAAACACATAAACATATAACAAATAAAGATTATAACATATAAAATACTAATGAGATTTATGTAATTGTGAATTTCAACTTACAATAGTTTGTAGTTGTGGACCAAATTTACTTGTACCAATTATTAAAATTATTATTATTAAAGTTAGATATGTAAATATTCTTTGTGTACTTCATTTTGGTGAATGGGTTCTCACACAATTAAGTAGTATCAAAAACAGAAAACAGCTCACCAGCAAAATTATGCAAATTATCAAATTCTACTAGTGGAAGATTTTTATAAGATTCCAACAAAGCTGAGTTTTGATATTGTTCTTAATTATATCACTGCACTGTAAATCAATAATTTCCATTTGAAGTTCTAGAGCTATGTCAGCATCAAAAGGATTTTGAAAAATCTTACTTTCATTTGCAACATCAAAGTCTGAGAAACGAGTATCAAAATGTATCTCCAAAGCGCTCAAAGCTTTGATTGCAAAATCGCCGGGAAGCTCGGTCTCAATAGTATGGCTGAATAAATCATATATTTTAAAATATGCGAAACATTTTTTACATAATTATGATTGAAACAGTATTATTTTCTGCGGTAACGATTTGATATTAATGTATAAATTAGGAAGAAGTTGGTTTACTCCTTGCAATTTCAAATTCAGTTCGTTCATGTTTTGTCAAATTGACATAGAATGCTAACATCCACAGCCATTTGCTATTTTGTAATTCGGTAAGAGGGCAATGCTTTTCATTCAAAAAAATTTTGATTTCTGCTCGAAATTCAAAAAAGTGCCCAAGAACTTTTTCACAACTGTGCCAGCATACTACAATATGATACTGTAAGTCATTTTCTCCAATCTCTTCAATAAACTCGCAGAATTGTCAGTGATTCAGCCCAGTGGATCTGATGAAATTAGCAACTGATGTGACTGGTTTTAGAACTTTAGACAGATCCAAATATTTCCTGCACAAGAACTGTTTATGAATGATACAATGTACACTAATGGTTTTGAACCATCATCATTCTCTACAGTCTTTGACACAATAGCAACTCCTTTATTTTTACCATACATGTTTTTGCCTCTATCTGTAGTAATAGATTTTAAGTTTTTCCATCAAAGGTTCATTTTATTAATGACACTTTCAACTCCTTTAAATTATCTTCCCCAGTAGGCGTGCCGTGAATACTACCAATATCAAGAAGTTCTCATACACTTAATACCTTTTATCTACTTCTCGAGTAAAAATCAACACACAAGAAGAATCTGACACATCTGTTGACTCATCCAAGGCCAGAGAAAACCACTCAAGATGTCCATTTTTGTCAGACAATTGATATGTTATATTTTCTGCGATGTCTTTTACCCTCCAAATCACGGCGTTTGCAAATAAACTGACAGTTTTAAATGAATTTGCCTTTTCGGGACACATTTTTTGGTTACAACAATTACTCATTTTTGGATCATTTCCTCATTGGTGAATGATTTTTCAACTTTTTGTAATTTCAAGAGTCATACGAAAGCTGGCACGAGTTGCAGCCTCTTGTTCAGTATTGAGTTTCATAAACAAAGATTGCTACGATGTTTCTTTTCATAATGACGTTTAATGTTATATTCTTTGAGATCGGCTATGGTTTTATTGCAAATCAAACTTAAAGCCTTCTTACTGGACTTAATTATGCAATATTGAAAGTTCCGCACAGAAAAAACAAGTCATATCAAAATATTGTTATGAAGATGTCTTTTAAACACTCATGAACACGTTTTAAGGAGTTATGCACTACTTTACTTCTCAACAGACACTTTTGCTTCCTTTGCTTTCTCTAAGCGGACTGCCTCGCAAATGCGCATCTATCTTTTTTTATACCCCAATTACTGCCATCTAGAGCGCGTACTTGGCGACTAGTTTAGAAATTATACAAAATTGCAGGAAAATTAAAAGGTTTTGGCCCTTGGAACTTACTCGAGTAATCAGTATAGGTCTAACACTGTAAAATTTGGAGACTTGTTTTAGATCATATTACGATCTACACCATTAACTGTTCCGTTTCTAGTATAATCTTCTTTCATATCATTGCATTTTATCCAATGATAATCCAGTGTTTGCATGCCTTTCCAGAAATCCTAAATTGGGAAATGAGCTTAATGTGGCAGCATTTCTACTCCAATCCTGCAAATTTTGATAAAAATGAATGAAATACTTTAATGAAAAATGATTTCTGTAATCAAACTTAGTCTTGTTGGAAGTCATTGATAAACTGTCGTAATGCTTAACTTATATTCTCCCACTTTTGTTTGATGCTTTAAAACGTAATTATATAACAGTATCTTTTAAAATTCTCAAAAAGTTGACAATTTTTTTTCTAACATAAAACTGATTTTACTTTTTTATGCAGGAGAGAATCACTATTTCATTTGTTTTGATTGTTGATTTGACTCTGAAGTATGTAAATCAAGGTCTTACATGTCCTCAAAGAAAGGAAGCTATACACTTCTTAAACCGAGTAAAAAGTGTCTAAAGATTTGTTTTGGAATATGTTTTTGATCGAAATTATCAAGAAACATGGTATTTATTTTTGCTTAACTTGTTTTTTAAAATGTGATATATAAATTAATCTGAAACACTCAAAATTTTTAAAGTTTTAAATAGCTTCAATTGTCAATTGTCATTGTATGCTTTACTAATATTTATTATGTTATGGCAGTTTTTTATATGCACTGTATAACCTTTTTTGAACTTGTTGCTTTATTTAAATTTAGCTTTTGACTTGTTAATGGTTGTACATTTCTTATCGTATTAATATATTTTTATTAATGTTAAGCCTTTTTTAACAAAAGATTATATTAAATTGTACAATATTCAAAATTATATATTTTGACCCTGGCTCTAGACAAGCTCTTTTTAAATTTACATTTACCAAAGTGTTTGACTAATTAGTATCACATTTTTTGGCTATATATAAGGTATATGCTGCATTCAAATAATTTCCACCATTTATGTTAAAAACTGCTAACTTTTCAAATTTGCTTGTATATAGGTATCAAGTTGCTTTAGTTATGCTGTTTACTTAACAATGTCAATATACAATAATGTCTACTTTTCACAATGGTTAGCAGTTGTTTTTGTATCTTGGCTTTATATTAAGCGTATAGGAAGGGTAAATGAATAGATTTCGATTTTTCACAAAATGATATCTAGGCATTTCATGTTATAATGTTTTATGGTAAAATTGTATGCTTATCAAATTTTTGTTTAACTTTTGTATGTATCTTTATTATTACTTTAAGTTTTAATTAAGCACTGTTTTTTGAACATTTGCATGATTACCTGTTGGAAATTGTGCGAATGGCTGTTAACAGTTGTTTCAAGTATGTCGACAAATGACAGAACTGTTTGGCATGAGTGGTAGTTGAATATCGTCCCCCGGAAGGTCCCGATAGTGAACTGAGAACTTTTATGGGTGTTGTGACATGTCAAGGTGTGCAGATGCACTCCGATCCTCCTTTACCTTATTATCTTTTTCCTGTGAATCTGCAGACCATGGACTACACTGAGAATACTACAAAGGCGCCGGGAGTTACTCTAAGTAGATATTAACTGAATTTAAATACCTACATGCTTTTGTCTTTAAAATATCTTTTTATCTGTTTTAATTTAATGTTATCTCTATCAAATGTTTAATATGTAACAGTTTCATGTAGTCTGTTTTTAAAAATAGTAATATCAATTTTTTTAATAGTTTTAATTGAAAACAATAATAATTAATTCCTGCTGTAGTATGTATGATACTTACATGCATTCTGTTGATTTAAGTCATTTCCCTCTGTTGACAAAATTAAAGATGGAGTTATCTGGTTATAAGTTTGTGTAAGACTTTGCTCACCTGCAGTGTAAGATGCTAGTATTGAATTTCATTAATTAATCAAAAATTTATTTTTATATGCTAACCTGTATTTTTCCAATTTGAAGGCTGTTCTAATGTTGTAATTGTCGATGTTGTTTTATTCTCATTAGCTAAAAACTGTGTATGTCCCAGTGGCATCCAGTCAATATTTTGTTGTTTGTTATAACTCCGATACTCTTTATTATGCATGTTGCTATCAAGAGCAGCTGTTACCGACAATATTAGCTTTACAGAAAGAATAAAGCAGTGTTTTATATGTTGTTTAACAGATTCGTGCAAGTCATTGTTGCTTATTTCCAATCCATCGTCACAGTGTTGAAATAGCGGTGGTTTTTTAATCTTTAGTTTACGTATTATTGATGCAACATCATAATGAGAATTGCATAAAATTTTGCTCTTGAACCAAGGTTCATTATAGATGTTTGCACACCTAGTACAACAATTATTAAATGAAAGGCATTTTGTATGCACTGCCCATCTTGGAAATGATTGGTTGTTCATAGGTGGGTCTAAATATATAAAGTTTTCATATTGTTTGTTGTACACTTCCTCTTCCTGCATCTCAACTATAGGTAGTATACTTTCTAATGTCTTTCTATATCGATTAGTATTAATACATGTAATTTTTGGAGACTCTGGTGCATATATTGCATAATTTCTAGTGTTGCTTTTCTCCTCACTACTACTTAGGTTTGGCAGTTCTTCATTTAATGAAATTGTATTTTCAGATCTATATGAATTCTTTGACATATTGGATTCAGAGTACTTCAATTTGGCTTTTGTAGAAAATGCTGAAAATAACAAATTTTAAAATTTCAAAATTAGTGTGTATAAACTTAACAAAAATTGGTCATAGAAAGAAATGTATTAAAAATACATTATGAACTTTTAATGTCTTTAGTTGCATTTTCTTGGGTCACTTGAATTTATTCTTGGGATTGTTTTGTTCTTTATGTGATATTTTGGGGTTAAAAGGCTATTATTTGTCAATTGGTAATTCTTTTCATGGTTCAGTATGTGCAAGAACAACAAACAATGTTGAAACGCCTTTCAAAATCATTAGTTTAGAAATTAATAATTTTACTGAAAATTTTCAATAAGCTAAAAGTTAATTTTCATAACTTTGCCGCTATAAATAGAGTATAGCGTATGTCATATTAGAAACATTCCGTGTGTAAGATAGTATTTAAAAGGTCATGTCATAAACATATTTTAACCCTTGTATTTAATAAGTGTAGATTGATGGAATAATTTCTGAAAAGCTTTAGCTTCATTTCTAAGATTTAAAACCGTTTATATTAGAGTGAGATAGATATAACATGTATTAGGTTGAGGGGTGTAGTTTAAAACCATAGCGTTTGTTGATTGGGGTTCGTACAAGGTTATTTTAAGGTAGGGTTTCAAAATACGAGGAGTTCATTTAGTCACGTGCGATTGTTTGTTAGTTTCAAGCGATTTTCAAAGAAATGAGTTTTGGGAATTATTGTGTACGTTAGGGAAGTGTTTGTAGAAACGAGTGGCCGTTGAAAGTTTTACGAAGAATGGTTGTTTGTATTGTAGAAATTTTTAAGAATTTGTCAGATTTGAGAGGTGGAGAAAGAGAATATAAGTCCCAAGAGCTTGAGGTGGAGCTCTCTTACGCTCTCAGTTTTCAACAAACATACATCGCTAGCTTAGTTTTTCAACTAGCTTACTGCCATTATATCTTGACAAGCTGACGGCTCTAATGCCAGAAATGCTTTTACGTTTTGCATGGAAGTTTAATTTGATTATGCACTTTGAAAATGAGTTGATATCAGTGTTTGATTGGTTGGTGGTTTACCTACAAATTTATGGTATTAATAATGGAGGTTTGGAAGTTTAGAAACCCTATCAAATTGGTAAACGAGATGACGTTGTGGTGATATGGTTGCAGACGTGCTGTTGAGGTGATTGCAATTCAGATTAGGGTGTTCCTGAATGTTTCAGTCATTTGGAATGATGGCAGGCTTGTGTGCAGTTATGGAATCCAGGTAACGGATGCTTTATCATTATATATGTGTGTAAACAGGTGCTTAATGACTTAGTGCATTGAGATGTATAATTTTCTGAACTAAAAGGACAAACGGTGAAAAGGTTTCTGATTGAATCATTTAATTTGAATTATGTTTATTGTATTTTATAGGGGAATTTATGATAAGGAGTGATTTATAATACTGGATTTATGTATAAGGTAAAAGGTTCTTTTTGATTATTGATATGCAAAAATTAGCACGTCAGGTTAAGGTTTACTATGAGCTCGTACGGAACCAGAGTTAAAGTAAGAACTGTGGTAAAGCCCTATTACTTTCTCTGATTGTATAAATTGGAAAAAATTTATCTGGAATAAATTTTGTTATCGAAATGTATTAAGGGAATATTTGGAGGGAGGGGGATGTATAGAATATGTAAATAATGTGTGAAAGAGGAGTTTAATTTGATTTTGGCGTGTACATTTTTCCTGATATGTTAATAAAAATAGGCGATGTTTTTTGAGTAGTTAGCTTTGTTTTCAGAAAGCAGCTGAGAGCCATGACAAACTTCATAAACAGAGGTATTTAATAGTAATTGAAGATTGCAAAATTAATTGGCTCCCAGTCGTGGGACTTTTAAGCAGAAATCTTCCTGGTGGAAAGATCGCAGAATTAATTTGGCACCCTGAACATGGGGGCTTTTTGGTATTTTAAGAGAGAGATCACAGAAAAGCCCGTTTTGTGAGCATCACTAAAAGAGTGCTGTGATACAGATACAGCAATTTGTAAAACTTGAATTTGTTCACTTACCTTCCTTTTTAACTTTGCCTGGCTAGCTTAAAGGAATTGACAAAGTTTTTTAAATGAAATAAAACACAGCAATATCGCAAAGCATTTATACAGTATGAAATATTTTTCTCGTACGAAAGCATTTACAACATCATTTCTTTCAAACATAAAATAATTTCTAAGAAGTATAGGGTGTTTCAAATTGCACAGTTTCTTTAACAATAAATAAGACACATAATTTGCATTCATTTTCAAAAACTTTTTATTGGTAATTGAATTATCACTAATGACATTTATATGCGAAAAATAATATCTGCCAAATAGCCTCCTCTTGCAGCTCCATAGAAGTCCACTCTTTTGTGAAAATTTTCAATGACATTTTGATATAATTGAGGCTCTATCTCACCAATGACACCAATAATTTCATCTTTCAAATTAGGAATCTATTGTGGATTGTTTTTATAAACCTGACTTTTCACATAACCCCAAAGAATATAGTCTAATGGAGTCAAATCACATGATCTTGGTGGCCAATTATCATCACCGTTTCATGAGATTACACGTCCAGGAAATATTTTTCTCAATAAAGCAATTGTTTCTTGTGCAGAGTGAGATGTAGCGCCATCCTGTTGAAACCAAATATCTTCTAGATCAATATTTATTAATTCAGGCCACAAAAATTCGGTTATCATCCGACAATATTGATCACCATTGACAGTTACAGCTTCACCAGCAGTATTTTCAAAGAAGTAAGGTTCAATTACACCACCTGACCATAATGCACACCAAACAGTAACTCGTTTAGAATGCATAGGTATCTCATGAATAATTCGTGAATTTTCCTCACCCCAGATACAACAATTTTGTTTATTAACATAGCTACCAAGTTCAAAATGTGCCTCATCGGAAAACATGATTTTTTTTTTAGAAAAATCAGCCTGTTGTTCATTGATGAAATTGACAAATGAACAAGGTCTTAAATGACCTAATGGTTTTAGTGCCTGTGTTATTTGAACCTTATATGCCTTCAGAGCTAAATCCTTGTGCCAAATACGCCATGTTGTTGATCCACTAAGTCCAACTAGTTATGAACGTCATCTAATGGACATTTTAGGTGAACGACCACTACAACTGTATTTTTCACTTTTTTGATCTTCCACCGAATCGGTTTCTTGAAATTTTTTAATAATTTGACCAATAGTGCTTTCAGCTGGACGATTATGTAAACCATAAAATGCACGTAGTTTTCTAAAAACACTTTTCACAGAACGTTGATTTTCATAAATTAATTTAACAATTTGAACGCGTTGTTGTATCATGTACGAAGCCATTTTTATAAATGCCATACATCACACTTCTTAAATATTAAAATACCCAGACGAATTTTGTGCGCCATCTATATTTTACTTATTCTTAAAAAAACCGCAATTTGAAACACCCGTTACTTATTATAAACAAATTGTTCCTTACTTTATTTTAAATTTACAGAACTAAATTTCTTTTTCATAGATGGTTTACCTGGTTATGTTTACTGCCACGATTGTAAAGTTTGTTTGGCAAAAATATTCTTGACAGATAATCTATTAAAAAGGTCAGAGTATTTCGAACTCTGAACACAAACGTTCCTGGCAAAGGCCCTTACAAAAATAAAATGATTAGGACTTACTCTATCTTAAACTAAATGACAAAATTCAAGCATTAGTTACAAACAATGTTTAAAAAAAATTATACTTGCAAAATCCAAATCAGCTTACAAGATAAAATCTTTATTTAGAAACCAATGTGCATCGTTGGTTTGATTATTCAATAAAATTTTTAATAGCTTTGTATATCGAAGCATTTCCCATCTTCATTGTATATAATTAAATTTAATAATTTCCATTTTATGTGCTGATAACATTTAAAACATACTTTTTTATTCACTGTTACATTTTAATTATTAAATTACAGTATGCCTATTGCATATTTCAAATAACGTCTTCGCGACTTAATGAACATTTCGTGATCAAATTTATCAATTAATGTTTTTAATAAAATTTCTTATTTATATACAAAATTATTTATTTTTAGAACCTACCAGAATTTACGTGATTCCATTCTAAATAATACACGCTTATCTTACGTAATTTTCCGGGAAATCCTTGTTAGCATTCAAAATCGTCGAGTTTTATTACCTCGTTAGTATTGATTTATATGCACTCTCCGTCTTACTCTATCTTCCAAGATTGTTGTGGCGTCGCATACTACTGCGAAAGATAATTAATTTTTATCGGTTTTTATGGGTTTTTTAATTGTTCCGGCCGATTCATTGAATAAACGTTTATTTATTAATTAGTTCATACGAAATAGACGCATTTCGAAGTACGGTGATTTATCCTTTCTCTATTCCTAATATTCTAGAAAATTCTTTATTTAAAATGAATTTATATAATTCTATAATTCAACAGTCAATTTATATGATTAATGTATAATACAAATGAGTTGCATTTATAGAAAATATTTGCTTTCACGGTAAAGCATTTTTAATACTCAAATTATTAGTGTAATTCCAAAATGATTTTACATTAGTGTAAATTGAATTTTCAACTTTATTAGTATAGTTGCTAAAACAATAAGCAGTAATAACCTTATGTCTATTTCTTAAGTCTGAAAATATTAAATAATCATTGTAAGCATTAGTAAGCTTATATTTCCTATGAGCCTTTTTTTTCATAAGTTAAAGATTTTAGTTCAGATGAGTACCATTAAGGAAAATTTGAGGTTTTCCATCTACGAAGAGGCACATACAACCCCATGGTTTCATAGAGAATCTCATAAAATAAGCTAACAGCATCATTTAACTTAAGACCAGTTAATATCATTTCCAAATTAAATTTACTTAAATGTGTAGTGATTATGTTGTAATTAGCATTGCGAAAATCAAAGAAGTCCTCTTTATATTCCAAACTGGTTTGTTTTACAGTTATTGGTACTAATACATTCAAAGCTGGGTGGTGAGCATCACACAGTACTGTCACATCATCAGCTGATGATATTACAATGTTTTCAATATTAGAGAATGAAAGATCTAACAAAACATTATTGGAATTACTTATATTATTCAATTGATGCAAATTTAGAAAACCAAATTGTTGAGTAATGTGATAAGAAGCCTCTCTTTCATAGTTGGTGCAATTAGGTAAAAACTTACAATAAACGCCAAACTCATCATTTATCCACCCTGTATGAGGAAGATTATAATCACTAACTAACAACATCTTACTTCCAGAATACATATCCATTGTATCAGTAACTGATAAGCAATGACTTAGGTAATCATCCGGCAGGGACCTCGGTGGTAGATAGAGTGCTCCAACAATTAATGGCACATATAAGCATTCAATTTTAACAAGTAGTTGTTCAATATTTTGACAAGTTTGAGATATTACACTACTACGTAAATTTGATTTGACAGCAATCAACACACCACCTCCTCTACTAAGGGTGCTAGTTAAACTACTACGATCTTTCCTATATATCACATAATCATTAAACTTAATTTCTGGGTCTTTTATATCATCAGATAGCCAAGTTTCACTAAAAATTAACACATCATAGTTTACAACAAAACTAGCAATTGAACGATGTAGCTCATTTAATTTTGATCGGAGACCACGCACGTTTTGGTAGTAAATATAAATGTTATTTAATTTTTTGAGACAGTAGAATTAACAATTGTGGGAACACCATTTACATAACGGGTCGTTTTGTTATTCACTCCAGAACTTTTCAGATCCTCAAGACTCTGTCTAACTTTCTTGAAGTAAACTTGCTGCATCACTGTTAAGTCTGAGCCAATTTGAACATTACCAGTGTATTTCTTCTTATTCTTAAGAATGGTAATCACTTCCTCCGTTTTATTGAAAATTACTTTCAGTGGACGACAATTTTCTATGAGTTTCCTGACACGAATAAACTTTACATTATCAACACTGACATTGCATATACTATTTATAATAGATTTTACTTCAGCTTTATCATGTTGAATACGCTCTTCTATTTTGGAACTGCTAGACTCCTTTACTTTGTAAAACATCAAATTGAAGGGACGCTTCTGCCTTTCAGACATTTCCATCATGTATGATTCAATATCATTAGTATTCGTAGTCGTGTTCAATTGCATAGTGGTTGCAATCTTTAGATTTTGTAGTTCGTTTTTAAGATCATTAACAGCCTTGAGCAATGTGGGTAATATTTGCAAACCACATTCACAATCCTTGCAGAAAAACTTCATGACACGAGAAGACAATCTTAAAGTTGGAATTTCAGTTGAAGTAAGTCCGCTACATACTTGATGAGTTTTCCTATTACAGCTATCATATGAAAATAAAGCGTCTTTTGCTTCTGCATTTAACATTCCATTGCAATAAGTACACAAATTCATTTTCTAACCTCAAAATCAATAATTCAATATCGTTTAAACTGCTTTTGATATTTCACAGATATTATAAGTACAACACAAAATCTAAACCTTTAGGCACAATTTCAAATATTTTGCACACTAAAGTATTAAAAAAAACGGTTTTTTTGAATAAATTAGCTTAAAGCACAAAACATGTGGCTAACGTGTGTACCTAACCTAACCTAATTTTACTTGGAACTTTGTGAATCCTGCCATAAGAAAAAGAAACACAAGAAAAAGGGAATAACCGTGAAACCTTTATTATTCAAAGAAGTAAATTTTCGGGGACAAGTAGATCATATTAATATGCAGACATGTCCTGAATTATCGGGATCATTTCTCCAAGTATCTCATTCTGAGGCCGCTAAAAACAAAAGCGGCGCAAGAGGTGGCATATAACTTGATAGATATTTTTTGCGTTCTGGGGTGTCCATCCGTTTTACAGGCTGATACTGGACGCGAATTTGCAAATCGAATTGTTGAAGAGTTAAAGGTGATGTGGCAAGGGTTATGCATAGTCCATGGAAAGCCGAGACATTCCCAAAGCCAAGGGAGCATTGAGCGGGCAAATCAGGACGTCGAAAATATGTTATTTTCATGGATGGAGGACAACAAAACTAAGTGTTGGAGTGAAGGTGTACGTTTTTTGCCAGTTACACAAAAAGAACGTATATCACAGAGGAATACGACAAACTCCGTTTGAAGTAATGTTTGGTAACGCTTCAAGTACGTTTTATACAAATTAATTTGCCCCTTTTTTTTTCTTTATGAAGGAGAAGTCATATCGAAATTCAGTCTTTGCTGGATGAAATTAAAAAGGCATTGAAAACAGAGAAGGAGCTGGAAGAAGCACTTTTGGCAATGAGCACTGACGAACTTAATGATAGATTTGGCTTAGAAGTGGGAGTAGGGCGCGTACTCGGTGACTAGTTTAGAAATTATACAAAATTGCAGAAAAATTAAAAGGTTTTGGCCCTTGGAACTTACTGGAGTAATCAGTATAGGTCTAAGACTGTAAAATTTGGAGACTTGTTTTAGATCATATTACGATCTACACCATTAATTGTTTTGTTTTTAGTATAATCTTCTTTCATATCATTGCATTTTATCCAATGATATTCCAGTGTTTGCATGCCTTTCCAGAAATCCTTTGTTTGAATATCTTTCAAATAGTCATTTACTGGTCTAGCAGTTTATAATTTGAAGAAAATTGATAATTATCAGGAACTTATGGAGGGGGTAAATTTGGAAATGAGATTTAATGTGGCAGCATTTCTACTCCAATCCTGCAAGTTTTGATTAAAATGAATAAAATATTTTAATGAAAAATGATTTCTGTGATCAAACTTAGTCTTGTTGGAAGTCCTTGGTAAACTGTCATATGCTTAACTTATATTCTCCCACTTTTGTTTGATGCTTTAAAAAGTAATTATATAACAGTATCTTTTAAAATTCTCAAAAAGTTGACAGCTTTTTTTCTAACATAAAACTGATTTTACTTTTTTATGCAGGAGAGAATCACTATTTCATTTGTTTTGATTGTTGATTTGACTCTGAAGTATGTAAATCAAGGTCTTACATGTCCTCAAAGAAAGGAAGCTATACACTTCTTAAACCGAGTAAAAATTGTCTAAAGATTTGTTTTGGAATATGTTCTTGATCGAAATTATCAAGAAACATGGTATTTATTTTTGCTTAACTTGTTTTTTAAAATGTGATATATAAATTAATCTGAAACACTCAAAATTTTTAAAGTTTTAAATAGCTTCAATTGTCAATTGTCATTGTATGCTTTACTAATATTTATTATGTTATGGTAGTTTTTATATGCACTGTATGTCCTTCTTTAAACTTGTTGCTTTATTTAAATTTAGCTTTTGACTTGTTAATGGTTGTACATTTCTTATCGTATTAATATATTTTTATTAATGTTAAGCCTTTTTTAACAAAAGATTATATTAAATTGTACAATATTCAAAAATATATATTTTGACCCTGGCTCTAGAAAAGCTCCTTTCAAATTTACATTTACCAAAGTGTTTGACTAATTAGTATCACATTTTTTGGCTATATATAAGGTATATGCTGCATTCAAATAATTTCCACCATTTATGTTAAAAACTGCTAACTTTTCAAATTTGCTTGTATATAGGTATCAAGTTGCTTTAGTTATGCTGTCTACTTAACAATGTCATTATACAATAATGTCTACTTTTCACAATGGTTAGCAGTTGTTTTTGTATCTTGGCTTTATATTAAGCGTATAGGAAGGGTAAATGAATAGATTTCGATTTTTCACAAAATGATATCTAGGCATTTCATGTTATAATGTTTTATGGTAAAATTGTATGCTTATCAAATTTTTGTTTAACTTTTGTATGTATCTTTATTGTTACTTTAAGTTTTAATTAAGCACTGTTTTTTGAACATTTGCATGATTACCTGTTGGAAATTGTGCGAATGGCTGTTAACAGTTGTTTCAAGTATGTCGACAAATGACAGAGAACTGTTTGGCATGAGTGGTAGTTGAATATCGTCCCCCGGAAGGTCCCGATAGTGAACTGAGTACTTTTATGGGTGTTGTGACATGTGAAGGTGTGCAGATGCACTCCGATCCTCCTTTACCTTATTATCTTTTTCCGGTGAATCTGCAGACCATGGACTACACTGAGAATACTACAAAAGCACCGGGAGTTACTGTAAGTAGATATTAACTGAATTTAAATACCTACATGCTTTTGTCTTTAAAATATCTTTATATCTGTTTTAATTTAATGTTATCTCTATCAAATGTTTAATATGTAACAGTTTCATGTAGTCTGTTTTTAAAAATAGAAATATCAATTTTTTAATAGTTTCAATTGAAAACAATAATAATTAATTCCTGCTGTAGTATGTATGATACTTACATGCATTCTGTTGATTTAAGTCATTTCCCTCTGTTGACAAAATTAAAGATGGAGTTATCTGGTTATAAGTTTGTGTAAGACTTTGCTCACCTGCAGTGTAAGATGCTAGTATTGAATTTCATTAATTAATCAAAAATTTATTTTTATATGCTAACCTGTATTTTTCCAATTTGAAGGCTGTTCTAATGTTGTAACTGTCGATGTTGTTTTATTTTCATTAGCTAAAAACTGTGTAAGTCCCAGTGGCATCCAGTCAATATTTTGTTGTTTGTTATAACTCCGATACTCTTTATTATGCATGTTGCTATCAAGAGCAGCTGTTACCGACAATATTAGCTTTACAAAAAGAATAAAGCAGGATTTTATATGTTGTTTAACAGATTCGTGCAAGTCATTGTTGCTTATTTCCAATTCATCGTCCCAGTGTTGAAATAGCGGTGGTTTTTTAATCTTTAGTTTACATATTATTGATTCAACATCATAATGAAAATTGCATAAAATTTTGTTCTTTAACCAAGGTTCATTATAGATGTTTGCACACCGAGTACAACACTTATTAAACGAAAGGCATTTTGTATGCACTGCCCATCTTGGAAATGATTGGTTGTTCATAGGTGGGTCTAAATATATAAAGTTTTCATATTGTTTGTTGTACACTTCCTCTTCCTGCATTTCAACTATAGGTAGTATACGTTCTAATGTCTTTCTATATCGATTAGTATTAATACATGTAATTTTTGGAGACTTTGGTGCATAATTTTTAGTGTTTTTTTTCTCCTCACTACTACTTAGGTTCGGCAGTTCTTCATTTAATGAAATTGTATTTTCAGATCTATATAAATTCTTTGACATATTGGATTCAGAGTACTTCAATTTGGCTTTTGCAGAAAATGCTGAAAATAACAAATTTTAAAATTTCAAAATTAGCTGTGTATAAACTTAACAAAAATTAGAGAAAGAAATCTATTAAAAATACATTATAAACTTTTAATGTCTTCAGTTGCATTTTCTTGGGTTACTTGAATTTATTCTTGGGATTGTTTTGTTCTTTATGTGAGTATATATATATATATATATATATATATATATATATATATATATATGTATTGAAGTGTACGTAAGAGCTAAAAGGGTATAAAGAGTACTTTATTGTTTTAAGGTTGTGTATATGCCAAAAAAAGCCAATGACCAGATCACGTAATTGTAAATTTTGTGTTTGCCGTACTTTACAAATGGTAACGTATTTAAAGTAGATTGGTCAGAGTAAAAAGTGCCAATACGTGAAAGAATGACCTGATGGCATGAGAAAACTCAGTATTCCAGGATTTATACTAAGTTGTACGTTGATAATCCATAGAGTGTAAACTTGCTGGTCTAAAAGCCGGTTGCGTCTGTGTATGTTCCACTGTTCACAACACATGGCCAGAATTAAAGAAAAGGCCTATAACTGAGGATAAATCGGGTGAGTACTGTGTTTTTCGGAGCGTCAAAGTCATTTGGTAAGTTTATTTGAATTGGCACAAGGCTACGCGGATCTGTTTGTTTATTTGGCATATACACATAAAAAAAAGTATTACTTATACAAAAATTAAGGTAGTGCTGTTTGGTCGGTGTCGTGACCATCTACCTATCACCGAACCCACGGTAAGTAGGTGTAGATACCCTGAGAAAAAGAGGTTCTGAATAGTCGAGGCACACTTATATGAGTTTTTGTAGATCGACCAGACATATTTAAAGCACGAAAATAGAGTCAAAATTTGTACACTAACAAATAAATGAAAGTATTTAAAATATAAATAAATAATCAATATAATATATATATATATATATATATATATATATATATATATATATTACTGTGATATTTAGGGGATAAGGGGTTAAAAGGGTATTATTTGTCAATTGGTAATTCATTTCATGATTCAGTATGTGCAAGAACAACAAACAATGTTGAAACGCCTTTCAAAATCATTATTTTAGAAATTAATAATTTTATTGAAAAATTTCAATAAGCTAAAAGTTAATTTTTATAACCCTGCAGCTATAAATAGAGTATAGCGTATGTCATATTAGAAACATTCCGTGTGTAAGATAGTATTTAAAAGGTCATGTCATAAACATATTTTAACCCTCGTATTTAATAAGTGTAGATTGATGAAATAATTTCTGAAAAGCTTTAGCTTCATTTCTAAGATTTAAAACCGTTTAGTTTACAAGCGAAGTGGCAGTTATATTATTAAGTAAAAGCGTTTGAAAGTGTTTTAAAGAAACCTTTCAAGTATCGTTAAACTATAAACAGATCTAACTGTCATATTTTTCCTTGTATTTAATAGGGTATAATGTTGTACAAACAACAGAAATTGCAGGTAGTTGTTAGTTCCGATGTCAGTTAGAGAAATTTATAGCAGCTTAAAGACGATAAGAAACAGAGAAATTGGGGCAGTTGATATCCGTTACAAATGAAGCTTGCCAACAAAGAAACAAAGAGATGTTATTTGATAGCATGTGTAGAAGGATATAGATTTAACATGTGATAAGCGTTTGTTGATACAAGGTTAGTGGAATGAGTAGCAGTTGTTAGTTATACCACAGTCATGGAAAACAAAGTAAAAGATAGTTGACTTTAGCGCGTATATTGAAGTGAGATACATATAACATGTGTTAGATTGAGGGGTGTAGTTTAAAACCATAACGTTTGTTGATTGGGGCCGTACAAGGTTATTTTAAGGTAGGGTGTCAAAATACGAGGAATTCATTTAGTAACGTGCGATTGTTTGTTAGCTTCAAGTGATTTTCAAAGAAATGAGTGTTGGGAATTATTGTTTACGTTAGGGAAGTGTTTGTAGAAACGAGTGGCCGTTGAAAGTTTTACGAAGAACTGTTGTTTGTATTGTAGAAATTTTTAAGAATTTGTCAGATTTGAGAGGTGGAGAAAGAGAATATAAACCTCAAGAGCTTGAGGTGGAGCTCTCTTACGCTCTCAGTTTTCAACAAACGTACATCGCTAGCTTAGTTTTTCAACTAGCTTACTGCCATTATATCTTGACCAGCTAACGGCTCTAATGCCAGAAATGCTTTTACGTTTTGCATGGAAGTTTAATTTGATTATGCACTTTGAAAAGGAGTGGATGTCAGTGTTTGATCGGTTGGTGGTTTACCTGCATATTTATGGTATTAATAGTGGAGGTTTGGGAGTTTGGAAACCCTATCAAATTGGTAAACGAGATGACATTGTGGTGATATGGTTGCAGCCGTGCTGTTGAGGTGATTGCAATTCAGATTGGGGCGTTTCTGAATGCTGCAGTCATTTGGAATGATGGCAGGTTCGTGTGTACTTATGGAATCCAGGTAACTGATGCTTTATCATTGTATGTGTGTAAATAGGTGCTTAATTACTTAGTGCATTGAGATGTCTAATTTTATGAACTAAAGGGACAAACGGGGAAAAGTTTTCTGATTGAACCATTTAATTTGAATTATGTTTATTGTATTTTATAGGGGAATTTATGATAAGCAGTGATTTATAGTATTGGATTTATGTACAATGTAAAAGGTTCTTTTTGATTATTGATATGCAAAAATTAGCACGTCAGGTTAAGGTTTACTATGAGCTCGTACGGAACCAGAGTTAAAGTAAGAACTGTGATAAAGCCCTATTACTTTCTCTGATTGTATAAATTGGAAAAAATTTATCTGGAATAAATTTTGTTATCGAAATGTATTGTTAAGGGAATATTTGGAGGGGGGGGGATGTATAGAATATGTAAATAATGTGTGAAAGAGGAGTTTAATTTGATTTTGGCGTGTACATTTTCCCTGATATGTTAATAAAAATAGGCGATGTTTTTTGAGTAGTTAGCTTTGTTTTCAGAAAGCAGCTGAGAGCCATGACAAACTTCATAAACAGAGGTATTTAATAGTAATTGAAGATTGCAAAATTAATTGGCGCCCAGTCGTGGGACTTTTAAGCAGAAATCTTCCAGGTGGAAAGATCGCAGAATTAATTTGGCACCCTGAACATGGGGGCTTTTTGGTATTTTAAGAGAGAGATCACAGAAAAGCCCGTTTTGTGAGCATCACTAAAAGAGTGCTGTGATACAGATACAGCAATTTGTAAAACTTGAATTTGTTCACTTACCTTCCTTTTTAACTTTGCCTGGCTAGCTTAAAGGAATTGACAAAGTTTTTAAAATGAAATAAAACACAGCAATATCACAAAGCATTTATACAGTATGAAATATTTTTCTCGTACGAAAGCATTTACAACATCATTTTTTTCAAACATAAAATAATTTCTAAGAAGTATAGGGTGTTTCAAATTGCACAGTTTCTTTAACAATAAATAAGACACATAATTTGCATTCATTTTCAAAAACTTTTTATTGGTAATTGAATTATCACTAATGACATTTATATGCGAAAAATAATATCTGCCAAATAGCCTCCTCTTGCAGCTCCATAGAAGTCCACTCTTTTGTTAAAATTTTCAATGACATTTTGATATAATTGAGGCTCTATCTCACCAATGACACCAATAATTTCATCTTTCAAATTAGGAATCTATTGTGGATTGTTTTTATAAACCTGACTTTTCACATAACCCCAAAGAATATAGTCTAATGGAGTCAAATCACATGATCTTGATGGCCAATTATCATCACCGTTTCATGAGATTACACGTCCAGGAAATATTTCTCTCAATAAAGCAATTGTTTCTTGTGCAGAGTGAGATGTAGCGCCATCCTGTTGAAACCAAATATCCTCTAGATCAATATTTATTAATTCAGGCCACAAAAATTCGGTTATCATCCGACAATATTGATCACCATTGACAGTTACAGCTTCACCAGCAGTATTTTCAAAGAAGTAAGGTTCAATTACACCACCTGACCATAATGCACACCAAACAGTAACTCGTTTATACAACAATTTTGTTTATTAACATAGCTACCAAGTTCAAAATGTGCCTCATCGGAAAACATGATTTTTTTTTTAGAAAAATCAGCCTGTTGTTCATTGATGAAATTGACAAATGAACGAGGTCTTAAATGATCTAATGGTTTTAGTGCCTGTGTTATTTGAACCTTATATGCCTTCAGAGCTAAATCCTTGTGCCAAATACGCCATGTTGTTGATCCACTAAGTCCAACTAGTTATGAACGTCATCTAATGGACATTTTAGGTGAACAACCACTACAACTGTATTTTTCACTTTTTTGATCTTCCACCGAATCGGTTTCTTGAAATTTTTTAATAATTTCACCAATAGTGCTTTCAGCTGGACGATTATGTAAACCATAAAATGCACGTAGTTTTCTAAAAACACTTTTCACAGAACGCTGATTTTCATAAATTAATTTAACAATTTGAACGCGTTGTTGTATCATGTACGAAGCCATTTTTATAAATGCCATACATCACACTTCTTAAATGTTAAAATACCCAGACGAATTTTGTGCACCATCTATATTTTACTTATTCTTAAAAAAAACCCGTGCAATTTGAAACACCCGTTACTTATTATAAACAAATTGTTCCTTACTTTATTGTAAATTTACAGAACTAAATTTCTTTTTCATAGATGGTTTACCTGGTTATGTTTACTGCCACGATTGTAAAGTTTGTTTGGCAAAAATATTCTTGACAGATAATCTATTAAAAAGGTCAGAGTATTTCGAACTCTGAACACAAACTTTCCTGGTAAAGGCCCTTACAAAAATAAAATGATAATCTATCTTAAACTAAATGACAAAATTCAAGCATCAGTTACAAACAATGTTTAAAAAAAATTATACTTGCAAAATCCAAATCAGCTTACAAGATAACATCTTTATTTAGAAACCAATGTGCATCGTCGGTTTGATTATTCAATAAAATTTTTAATAGCTTTGTATATCAAAGCATTTCCCATCTTCATTGTATATAATTAAATTTAATAATTTCCATTTTATGTGCTGATAACATTTAAAACATACTTTTTTATTCACTGTTACATTTTAATTATTAAATTACAGTATGCCTATTGCATATTTCAAATAACGTCTTCGCGACTTAATGAACATTTCGCGATCAAATTCATCAATTAATGTTTTTAATAAAATTTCTTATTTATATACAAAATTATCTATTTTTAGAACCTACCAGTATTTACGTGATTCCATTCTAAATAATACACGCTTATCTTACGTAATTTTCTGGGAAATTTTTGTTAGCATTCAAAATCGTCGAGTTTTATTACCTCGTTAGTATTGATTTATATGCACTCTCCGTCTTACTCTATCTTCCAAGATTGTTGTGGCGTCGTATACTACTGCGAAAGATAATCAATTTTTATCGGTTATTTTATGGATTTTATGGGTTTTTTTAATTGTTCCGGCCGATTCATTGAATAAACGTTTATTTATTAATTAATTCATGCGAAATAGACGCATTTCTAAGTACGATGATTTATCCTTTCTCTATTCCTAATATTCTAGAAAATTCTTTATTTAAAATGAATTTATATAATCCAACAGTCAATTTATATGATTAATGTATAATACAAATGAGTTGCATTTATAGAAAATATTTGCTTTCACGGTAAAGCATTTTTAATACTCAAAATTAAGATTAAATTAGGATTTTAAATTCACGAAATTATTTATTTTTATTCACGGAACGTGCACAAATGAATAGCTTTTGTATTTATCTTAAAGTGATAGATTTGCATTCGCATTTAATGCATTTTAAGGTATCTAAAAAATATAATTATTTTTACATCTATGGCTTATATTATTTGCTATGTATTTACAATACGCTTATATCATACAGGGTGATTATTTATACATGCGCAATTGCATTTTTCGCTTGTACATCAATGGAATAAAGTACGCTTGTATTATACAGGGCGTAACCATGAATTTATGGAAATTTCTATTTTTTCGGATTCTTTTATATTTTGATGGGATTTATTTGTAGAATTTGGGTTTCAATAACCTCTCGTGGCTTCTTGTCACGTCTATATATATATATATATATATATATATATATATTGTAGTGGATTTAAAGGGTTATATTTGGGGTAAGTAATGCAATTTCAAACATCCTGTGTAGAGAGAGGAACATAATATACGCGCAAAATTTATTTCATTTATTTAACTTAAATTATTGCATTGACGTATTGTTATAATTAGGGATTAAAAGGTAATAGGTTCATAAAGAAAATCAGTTTTATAAGCCAATACAAATTACTAATTAATTTAATTTAGTTTAATTCAATGGGTAATAACTTCAGAAAACGCATTAGAGCATGTAAAATCAATAATCCCAAGGTGAAAAGCTTTCTTAACAAACAAAGAGACGTCGGTTGTATAGAATACTGTGAAATGTAAGCTCCGAGAAGTGTTATTTTAAACGATCATTAATTAAGCACAACTGCATGTTGGAAAGGTCATCTTCTGCTTATTTGTGAGCATAACAAGGCGAGCTTCAAGGAAAATATTGTTCAACCGTCGGTGGTTTCGCATAAACACTAACAAAAGTTTCTTAAAGAGCAGAAGGGATGCACAATCAATAATATGCTACAGAATGAGACGGGTAAAAAAAGCATTCGGTTTAGTACGCACGTAGTCGATCCACGTGGAGTCCATAAGACGCGGTCAGTGATATCGATTTTCTTCAGCTCAAGCAAGGTTAGAATGCGACATCAAATATGCATAAGACAGGGATAAAGATATTACAGGCGGAGTTTTGTGACCACTGAACTGTATCATTGGTCGAAATAGATAGTTTTAGAACAGACGAACACGCGACAGGTGGATGTGATAGTTTGAATGATATAGCGTATTGGCGAGGGAATATTTCTAGAAGTTTAAAGACGGTTATACAAAATTTGCGGAAATGTTATTTGCAATTAGGTATTTCACGTAAAGTGTGGCCAAGGGGGCATGGTTTTATCGTATAAATACGGGAAGAAAATTAATAGTGCTTTTTTTTAATTTCGCATCGCTTAACAACGTATTATAATCAACTGACGAGGCTTGTGAATATTAAAATTTTGTAAAATTCAGTAAAATAGTACTAGATTGTTTGTGGCCTTATAGTTAGTAACGCGAGTAGTGACGAGTGATGTAAATTTAACTGAGGTCCAACGAATACTTTAACAGGCTTGTAAATTAATAATGCAATAATATACAAGTGTAATATACATGGATTTGGATGTTGGAATTGAAATTAAATGGGTAGCACGAAACTTAGCTTAGACTGAGTTTTTATCTATAAACATCTGGTGGAGCAGCGCGCATAATCACGAAGCCGGAGGGATTTAGGAATATAAATACATCATCAACGGAGCTGGAGTCTTGAAGTTTTTCCAGGTAACTCATTTGAATTTGCTGTTTTTTTTTTATAAACTGTTGAAATTATTTGTGAGGTGTGAGTGAACTTTGATGGTTATTTTTGGTATTTAACGTATTAAAAAAGATACGTATGACTGACTATTATTATGATATTTGAATATAAAACTAAAGGTGTACGTAAAGCTTATTAATTTCATGATGAATTAAAATTTAATTGTTAAGAGTACATGGGTTTATTAAGTTTGTAGTAATAGTATGCAAAGTGGAAAGCATACATTAATAAACTGGGTTATCATTAGCTCACCATACTCCAGTGTACAGTAAAGATAAGGTATTATTTGGGGGCCCATTTACTCCTGTTGCATTAAATGTGTTTGAAGTTACAATTTTAAAAACAAGGACTTTACAAAGATAGCATTTATTGAGGTGTAGCTAGAGCACCGAACTGTACATAACTATGAATATATTATTTGTAAATAGCGGTAAATAAATATTGTATGATTGTTGTATTATTTTGTGATCTTATTGAATGGTATGTGAATGGTAAAAAGAATGATAGTAAATTTAGGTATCCGAGAAGAGGCACAGCTGAGTTTGTCAGGGAAGCTGCTGAAGAAATTAATTTGATGAAGCAGAATCTGGGTAAGAAAATTTTTGTGAAAATTTTATATTTTTGAAAATTGATTTTTTTGACACTGGCGATGTTAAGAGACCAGAGTAAAGTTCCACGGCAATATATATATATATATATATATATATATATATATATATGAACAATATATAAAATAAAATGTATCTGTAAACAAACGCTTATGAAAATAATAGGAGCTTATTGACGAATACAAATCGGGCTAATAGTTGTATAGCCATTAACAAAACGATAGCTTTATTACTTTACAGGGGAGGAAACATCCACTTACAGCAAATAACTTGTCTTTTATTATATATATATGTATATATTGCTGTTATAAGGGGTTGTTTAGGGGTGTATTGAGTAGCAAGGATCGTGTAGTAACTGTAAATAGCGATAGGCATCAGAAAACTGCATTTATTTAGCAGAAAAATAAGCAATTCATACATTATGTCAATAACAAGTATTTAACACCTTGTATATAGACCGTAATTAATTTTAAGCAATGCCAGTAAGCATATCTTCTAATAATAGAATGCATATTCAGCAGAAAAATAATCGTACATGTAATTAAACTACGTTGGGAAGTGTTTAACAAGTTATTAAACAAATACGCAGAAGAGTAGATAAAACCTAACAATGCTTCATGCAATTACGCTGGAACGACAAACGCTTTGATAAGAAAACGCACTTTCAAAGAGAAATAAATACATGAACGAAAACGGCATTAGAGTTACATCATTTATTTTGTACAATTATTCAAAAGGCGCTATCTATACAAAACAACAGACGTAAGTTAAAAGTTCGGCCACGATAAGAAGAAATAACAACATGATATTAAAATCCGAAATAGTTTCATCAGAAATAATGGAAATATTAAAGACAAACCTGGTTGGTCGCGACAATCTGCAAGACTGCCTGGAAAACCAATCCTAATGTAGAGGGAAAAGCTATATAACACCCACCGGTGATAAAACAGCTGAGTCTAAACTTGAAGCAGGTCGAATTTGCAACACTTTTAATCAGAAATTTACGAGCCAGTTAAATAAAATTTATATAATAGTGAAAATAGTGCTGCCTTAAGAAAACATGAAGAGTTTTTGCCGTTTTTTTTTTTAGAAAACAGCTTCTGAACCATTTCTGGTTCAATTCTAATCTGCGTCTAAGACAATTCTAATCCACGTCGAAATATAATTGCTAATGCGCGTCGAAAACAATTTTAATTATGGGACACTTCTGAGTATGGAACAACTCTGGTTTAATTCTGGGATAATTCAATTATAATACACAGCTAATTTATGATCCGAAGTCTGGAATTTCAAGTGGTATTTAAGGGAGGAGATTCAAAGCAGATATAGAGAAATACAGAAAAAGCACGAGATGATTTTGGAACAAGGTTCAACATAAGGAGTACAAAGTAGAGCATTGGTTTCGATTGAAGATAATGAAGGGGTGTTGATCCACAACACAAACAAATCAGGTCAGATTTACCTAGTTATAAGGAACATTTTCTAATCTAAATTTTAACATTGAATATATTAATTTTTTCACTAATTTGTAAAGAGCCAACAAGGACATTGAGTACGTTAAAACTTACATAATAACCACAAAAAGGTCTCGAACGTTCCAGATTTTTTTTGTAAAGATGTTGTTTTTGGTGATTTTATTTTGAATTAAAAGGATATAAATTTTGGGATAAATAATCCATATAATATTAATTGATTGAAGGGTGTATTCAAAGAATTTCTAAAATTGTGAAGTGTAAATATTATTTCCTTTCGTTATATGAATGTTGATTGACTTCGTTTTATCAATTCACACAGGGAATCAGAAAGGGGTGAAAGAAAATTGATCAACGTAACGTTGTGCACTCTGTGTAAATTAAAAGGGCTAGCCGTGGCATAATAAAAGTAAAAGATTAAAGTGAGAACACAGAGCGGTGGCGTTCAGTTAGAACATTTATTACACCAAGTATGGCAAAACTACATATTAATATATACAGGGTGTCCACGTCCTCCGTGAAAGTTCTATAACTTTTATGTTATTTAAGATATCAACTTCCGGTTTTTTTTAACGATAGCCACGGCTAGGCCGCACAATCTAAAAATATTTTCATCTATATACAGGGTGTGCCAATATGGTTTCCAACCCAAAGTTATGTTTTTTTAAATGAAACACCCTAGATTTGATACCATATTCTAAAATCTCTTTTGATGCTTATCAAAATTACATAGAGGTACTATAGGTCTATAATGGACGGTTTGCCTTTTATGAGTCATTTTATGTCAAAATCATGTCAACTTTGAAAAATTGCAGAAGTTTTCTTATTGAACTTGGAGAGTTGATTCTTTCACGACATAATTTTCAGAAAATATTCCCTTTTTCTGACTTTCAGCCCTATTCCACTCCAAGGGCACAATTCAATTAGGTTGATAGATGACAAGGCTTTATGGCGAACATTGCTAAAAGGGAACTGTGACGCAACCGAACTTTGGTTCGCCGCTAAAAGGGTGCTGTGACACGGTACAGCAATGGGAAATTTGTAATTATTGTCTTACCTTCATTTTTAACTTTTCTTTACCTGGCTAGCTCAACGGAAGTTATGGAATTTACAAAATGAAATAAAACACAGTAATACTCCCTGTATGTTTGTTGTGGTTTGTTTTGTATTTTTCTTTATCTTCTTTGGGAATTAAACCACGCAGAGTTGTTAAAATGTCTTTATTTACGTTTCGATCCATGACCTAGGATTGTCAAAGTAATAAAAATTTCAAGTTTGACATTTATGACATAAATCGAAGGCGACTTTGATTTATTAATGTTTGATTTGAATACATTAGGTGAAAATTTTAAAATTTAGAAGAATGAGTGCCTTCAATTTGTGTTGCGCCCTGGGAGCGACTTTGAGGTAGTCAATGCGTTTAACGTGAAATCAGCTGATTAATTTTTATATAGTTAAATTTTATATAAGTTCAATAACTTGAGGATTGGAAAACATTTTTTAACACGTCTCTATTTATACCACTAAATATCGCGGAAATAGAAATAAATATAAAAAAGCAGCTGCTTAAGTCTTACAGTAACGTAATCGCACACTTCTTTGATAACCATCCCTTCAACTGAATAAATAAAAACATGTTAAAAAATGTTTTCCAATCTTGAAGTTATTGAATTTATGTTAACTATATAAAAATTAATCAACTGATTTCACGTTAAGCGTATTGGCTACCTCAAAGTCGTTGCTAAGGCGCAACTCAAATTGAAGATCATGGAATGAAACTTAAATAAAGATGATTTTAACACCTCTGAGTGGTTTAATTCTCAAAGAAGGTTAAGAAAGAAAACACTGCAATCTCAAAAGCATCTATATATTTAAAAACTATTTTCTTTTATACAAAGGAACATGGAACAGTTTACAGCATAACTATAACAGCAACGTAATGTGAATAATTAAACAGTAATTCTTTTAAAGCAAAACAGATTGCATCATCCAAGCAAATTATAGGGACTTACAATGAGCAGAATTTATTTCTACTGCAATCTCAGTGTTAATCATCCATCGTATTCATTTGATCTGGCACCATGTTGATTTTTATCTGTTCTCAAGATCAATCTGCATTGAAAGGAACAAAATTTCAGACTGTTGAAGCTGTGAAAGAAAAAGTGACACGCATTATGAGCAAGTGCACAGAAAATGGTTTCCAGCACTGTTTTCGAACTAAGAAAAATTTACACCCAACAGTTTATGATTGCGGGGATTGAAAAGGATAATAATTGAATATGTATAAATTTAAAATAAAAAATTTTATAGCATCAGCCACACCTTGTATGTAGAGTCTGTTTTTGAAAATACAATATTTAGTAAAATGTTAAAAAATTTCTTCCTAACATACTTTGTAATGTTCCATATGTATTGGTGTTTACAATTTTATCTTGCAGTGATTGTTTTTTATTATAGACAGTTAGTTAACTTCCTTTAATTGTGAGATAATATCCTCAAATGAAATTATAGGTAGATGTATAAAAAAATAGTGCCTCGCGATTGAACTCTGGACTCTACTCCAGGCGGCAAATATGACAGAAAGGGGTATCTTTTTATTTTTATTGAACAATACTCACAGATTTTATCGAGATTTTAAAGGCTTTACTACACCTTTCAAGCTATAAGCTTTGGGAAAATGCAGGAACCCAACTCGATAAAGAAAATACCTGAGATGTAAACACGGTAAATATACCTGAAAGAAATACAAGTTAGTAGAAATACAAATTAGAGATAGGTTACCATGTCTACGTAAATCAAATAAATAAATCAATAATATCAATTAAGTGGTAATGCGTCAATATACTTTGTTTTCATATAGATTCAGGAAATGAATTACAACTTTTCTTTTAATATTTGCGATAATAATATAACTTTGATTAATCACTCTTAAATAAAAGTTCTCGAAATTGTAACTAGTAATGAAATCATAATATTAATGCACAGAACAAAATGAATATTCTCTTTGCTATTAAAATAAATGGCCATTCTCTAAGATGTCAACAATAAGCTTTTCTATTCTAGCTTATTTAAATTTCAATACAAAGACATAAATATATTAATTAATAATTTAGGCAACAGTCTATAGGTAATAAAAGTCATATCTGTTTTTTATTTTACAGTGGTTCATAAATCATAATTTTAAGAGTGTAATTAGTTATAGCATAATAATATATTAGAATATAATTTATGTAATAATTTGACATTTGAAAACGAAATACTATTTTACTACTGCATGACAATACTTCAAGATGTAATTTTATAATCTTTAAGAATAAAACTTAATTTCAGTAATACACATTATATCTTACACAGTTGATTAATGAATGTCCACTTTACTACTTTTTGTAAATAACTAAAATTTCAGTTTTGTATACAAAAATTTATCAGAATGTAATAAAACTTTACACTTTATTAAATATTACCACTTACGAGTAATAGCACTAACTTGTATAGTATGTATTAGATCAAATCCTACACACAACAATTTTTAAATAACCTTTTTATGTTAGAAATAATTGACGACACTTACCGAAGTCGATTCAAATGGTAATCAAAGAAAACATACCAACTGGTTTGTTTTTGACTTGTTACCAAATGGAAAATTTAGGAGATCCGCCATGTTGATCCAACATGTCAACAGGTGGTCTTTGTAATATTTTCCTTGACTGCATTCTAAAACGTCTTCAGAAACATCCCTTTAAAATACCATAAAGGCCTTCATAAAACTGCATTGTGTTTTGATATAAAACGTTTGCTTCAGATGTTAAACTTCAATCTTCATCGCTTGATGAAACCATGATTGGCTGTACTTTAGTTGTACATTAAGTTTTATTTAGTTACATTAAGTTATATTTTCCTTCTTTCAATTACTAGCTCGATTTGAAATGATCATTTGGGCTTTGCATAAAAGTCTAAGTTATTATTACATCTTATTCACTGTAATACGATAGTATTTATCAACTTACCTTGTGTAATTAACTACCTAAAATATTTATATATTTGATACTTGGCTTATAGTCGTAATTGAAAGTTAGGTTTATGTGTACACGATTTAAATTTGTAGATTTCCCAATTGTCGTCATCGGTCTCGGTGGCGTAATTGGTAAACGCATGGTACCGGAAATACTAAGATACAGGTTCAAGTCCTGTCCAAGACCTTATATTTTCCTTCTTTCAATTACTAGCTTGATTTAAAATGATCATTTGGGTTTTGCATAAAAGTCTAAGTTATTATTTCATCGTATTCACTGTAATACGAAAGTATTTATCAACATACCTTGCGTAATTAACTACGTAAAATATTTATATATTTGATACTTGGCTTATAGCCGTAATTTTGAGCGTTGCTTCCTGTCTATAACTGACATAAGTCAAAAATTTAACAATGTCAGATATGATTGACAAAAATGCCAAACGTAATTGAAAGTTAGGTTTATGTATAGTTGTGTATACGATTTAAATTTGTAGATTTCCCAATTGTCGTCGTCGGTCTCGGTGGCGTAATTGGTAAACGCATGGTACCGGAAATACTAAGATACAGGTTCAAGTTCTGTCCAAGACCTTATATTTTCCTTCTTTCAATTACTAGCTTGATTTAAAATGATCATTTGGGTTTTGCATAAAAGTCTAAGTTATTATTTCATCGTATTCACTGTAATACGAAAGTATTTATCAACTTACCTTGCGTAATTAACTACGTAAAATATTTATATATTTGATACTTGGCTTATAGCCGTAATTTTCAGCGTTGCTTCCTGTCTATAACTGACATAAGCCAAAAATTTAACAATGTCAGATATGATTGACAAAAATGCCAAACGTAATTGAAAGTTAGGTTTATGTATAGTCGTGTACATGATTTAAATTTGTAAATTTCCCAATTGTTGTCATCGATCTCGGTGGCGTAATTGGTAAACGCATGGTACCGGAAATACCAAGATACAGGTTTAAGTTTTGTCGAAGACCTTATATTTTCCTTCTTTCAATAACTAGCTCGATTTGAAATGATCATTTGGGCTTTGCATAAAAGTCTATGTTATTATTTCATCTTATTCACTGTAATACGATAGTATTTATCAACTTACCTTGTGTAATTAACTACCTAAAATATTTATATATTTGATACTTGGATTATAGCCGTGATTATGAGCGTAGCTTCCTGTCTATAACTGACATAAGTCAAAAATTTGACAATGTCAGATATGATTGACAAAAATGTCAAACGTAATTGAAAGTTAGGTTTATGTATAGTTGTGTACATGATTTAAATTTGTAAATTTTTCAATTGTTGTCATCGGTCTCGGTGGCGTAATTGGTAAATGCATGGTAGTAGTAGTAGTAGTAGCATTTATTCGAAACATTTACATGTGTTGAACATAAGTCATATTGTACTAAAAAATACAGCAGATAATATAATAATTTCTAAATTAGTATAAGTACATGGCAACATTAAGTTTAACGTATAACACAATTATATACTACCAGTAGTTAAAGTTTTAAACAAATCTTTAAAGTTTAACAGTTTTAAAACAAGCTTTACATATTTAAAGAGGAAACTGACTTAAATATCTTTATCTGTAATAAATTCAAGAACTGAATAGTATGCTTTCTCTAGTAATATTGTTTTCAAAGCCAACTTAAAGGCATATAGTGTCTGGTTCTTAAATCTGTTTGGGAGGCTGTTGTATAATTTGGGTCCCATATATAGTATGCTGTTTTCAAATTTCTTTGTATTATGCATAGGAATTATCAGTACCCCTCCAGATTGTCTAGTGTCATTTTTAAAGACTTTAAAAAGAGAATTTTTGTATTTGTGAACAAAACAAAGAGATTCTAAAATGTAAACACAGGGAAAAGTAAGAATCTGTAAAGAAATGAATAGTTTTCTACAACTTTGGTGCCTATTGGTTTTACTAATTATACGAATAGCTGTTTTCTGTTCAAGGAATACTTTGCATGCAAAGGTTGACATGCCTCAAAATATCACTCCGTATTGTAATGTACTGTAGAAATAGGCATAGTATACAATCAACAGTGTATTATGTGTCACCACACTGATAAGTTTGTGCAATGCAAAATTAGCTTTTACTAGCCGCTTGTGTATTTTCAAAATATGGTTATCCCAATTGAGTAAACTATTAGTGGTGATACCTAAGCATTCAAGGGTATTTACAGCTTTTATTTCAAGAATATCCATAGCCTTTCTATCTGGTTTGCCCATTAACATATAGCAAGTTTTATCCAAGTTCAATGTAATTTGATTTAATTTACCGGAAATACCAAGATACAGGTTGAAGTCCTGTCCAAGACCTTATATTTTTCTTCTTTCAATTACTAGCTCGATTTGAAATGATCATTTGGGCTTTGCATAAAAGTCTAAGTAATTATTTCATCTTATTCACTGTAATACGATAGTATTTATCAACTTACCTTGTGTAATATATATATATATATATATATATATATATATATATATATATATATATATAATAACATTTTTTTCTTGAAGGTGTTTTTGTTGGTTGCTAGTGTAAAGGGGGTACCCAACACTACGCCAACTTCCCACAAAAGTCAAACATAAGATGTAATTTTTATCCATAGATGGTAACTTACTTTTGGGAGACTTTGGACTAACTCTGAACTCTACTTCTGCGGTGAGACTATTAGAGGGGTTCACTTAATAATTAACGGATAAACCGGGGCACCACTACACTTATAAAATAAACAACTACAAGCAAATATTGTCAAACAAAAATGTAGAAACTTCGGCGACTAAATTTTGTTTCAAAACCATGAAGGTTTGACCTTAAATTTGTACCGACTCTGTACCTGTAATAAAACACGAGGTTAAATAAATTACATGAAACAGCAGTTTGCATTTCTTTACAAAAAATATACTAAAAATATTTTAAAATATTACGTTTAGTTTTCAGTTATATTTGGAGCTCACACCTTCACCCTATTTGTGCAAATGTGACTCTGCTCAGTTTGTAGCATAAACAAGTTTTAAAATTAATCACTGAGTAAACACGATTTCTTACTTTTAATGGGGGGTCCTAAAATGCTAATTGAAATGAGAAATTGATATAGCCAAATTTTATACGTGTATTGAAATTAAACATTATTGTCACATAAAAAAAAATTATATATTAACAGAAAACGTTCAATTTTTGTGCAGTGAAATATTTAAATAATTTTTGTAATCTTAGTAAAGCACAATCCCTATAGTAGGGGACAAAGAATACTACTATAGTAAGCCTGCTTGTCATAAAAGGCGATTAAAAGGTGCAGCAAGGGGTAGCAGCCTTGCTGGCTAAAAGATATTGGAGGAGAGTCAGTTGGTCTCGGGCGATCCTCAATAATTTACAAGGTTGTTGGAGATTGGCCGTGACGGATATGGCTTTATGCTAAAATCTTTAAAAACTGCATTGTGGAAAGATATGGGAACCTACCAAAATATTTCCAGGTATGCGTGGCCTAAAACACAAAATATGTATGATGGAAAGCTCACAAGTACAATTCTTGTCCGGAGGTAAAATACCCCCTCATTCGGATTTTTGGGAAGGGGTACTTGGGGCTCGTCATCGTAAGAATATAAAACAACAGTTCGATTTAGTGATAGGGACTTGGAATGTAAGGTCATTACTTAGAGTAGATAAGTTAACGAATTTATTAGTCGAAATGAGAAAAGGAAAGCTGGATATTTTAGGTATTAGTGAGGTGAGATGACCAGATAGTAATGACTTTTAGAAGGATAATTATAGAATAATTACAACTTCTTTAACTAATGGACAGGGAGGGGTAGGAATAGTGTTAGGTAAAAGATTAGGACGTAAAGTTAAAGAGTACTTTACAATTTAGTGATAGAATAATTATGGTTAAATTGAGTACAAAACCCACAGACACTGTTTTAGTACAGGTTTACATGCCAACAACTCAGTACGAAGGTGAGGAAGTAGAAAAGGTATACGAGGATATAAATAGTATAGTGAGAAAAGTAAAAGGAGATGAGAATTTAATAGTTATGGGCGATTTTAATGCGTCAGTGGGGGAAGGTAGTGACGGAAAAATTGTAGGAAAATTTGAGTATGGTAGACAAAATGATAGAGGAGAAAGATTAGTTGTGTTTTGTCAGGAACATAGATTAGTAACTGTAAACACCCTATTCGAACAACATGTTAGAAGAAGACATACCTGGAAAGCGTCAGGTGATAGGACTAGATACCAAATAGATTATATTTTAGTTAAACAAAGATTTAGAAACCAAGTTAAACACTGTCATAGTTATCCAGGGGCTGACATAGATAGCGATCATAACTTAGTTAAAATGAAGGGTAAGCTAAAATTTAAAAAATTGAGAAAGGTTAAAAGAGAGGGATGGGATCTGGGTGAGCTTAATGATAGTGAGGTAAAAGAGAAATATAAACAAGTATTAGATAATAAGATCAAAGAGATAGCTATAGGAGGGAACGTAGAAAATAGATGGAAAGAAATAAATAGGGTTGTACATGATACAGCAACACAGACTATAGGTAAGAAAAAAATAGGAGTGAGAAAACCCTGGGTAACAAAGGAGATATTAGATTTAATAGAGAATAGAAGAAAGCTCAAACCTTTCAGAAAATTGGATAGTGAAAGTAAGCAAAAATATAATACAGTTAGAAATAAGATAGCACATGAGTGTAGAAAAGCTAGAAATAAATGGATGGAGGAGAATTGTAAGGGAATACAAGATGATTTGATAGTAGGTAAGACAGACAGGGCTTACTGGGCAGTTAAAAAGTTTTTCGGGGAAGATAGGAAAAGATATAATGGTATTAAAGACGAGAATAATGAGCTTCTAATAAATAAAGTTGAGGTAGCAGATAGATGGAAAAGATATTTAGAAGATTTATATAAGGAGACGATTTGGATGAGTTAGAGAACGACCAAGAAGAGGATGTAGAAATAGGGTTCTCAATATTAAGAGAGGAGTTTGATAGAGCTGTTAGGGATCTTAAACTAAATAAAGCACCAGGGATAGACGATATACTCGCAGAATTAATAAAATATGCAAGTCAGAAAACTTTAGACAGATTATATGAACTAGTAAAAGTAATATATGACACATGTGAGGTTTCAATAGATTTCGAAAAAAATATTATCCCAATCCCAAAAAAATCAGGAGCTGATAGGTGTGAGAATTTTAGAATGGTTAGTTTAACCTCCCACGCTTTCAAAATACTAACAATAATAATTAAAAATAGAGTAGAAGCTTTGACTGAGAATTATTTAGGCGAAGACCAATATGGTTTTTGTAAAGACGGGGACTAGAGAACCGATACTAATGATTAGGGTAATTATCGAAAAAAGGTTACAAAAAAATAAAAAGATTTATTTCGCGTTTGTAGATTTAGAAAAAGCATTTGATAGGGTTAATTGGATTGTTATGTTCAGGGTTTTGCGAAAAATATGAATCTCTCATAGGGATAGAAAAATTATTTACAGTCTATATAAAAACCAAAGTGTAGTAATTAGATTTGATGAAATAGAAAAGAAAGATTAGAAATGGTGTTAGACAGGGCTGTATACTATCTTCCTTGATTTTTAATGTTTATATTGAGGAAGCTTTAAACTTAGCTAGAGAGAGAAAAGAGATTGGTATTAGTGTACATGGACAGAAAATAAACATTACGTTTTGCAGATGATATAGCCATTAGAGCAGAGTCTAGAAAAGAGTTAGGAGAGTTTTTTATGTATTTTAGATGAGATACTACAGAGTAACTATAGTATGAGAACTAACTTAGGAAAGACAAAGATAATGACAAGTTAGTTACAGCCTAGTTCTAAACTAAAATTAAAAATAAATAATACCGAGTTAGAGGAGGTAGATGAATTTTGCTATTTAGGTAGTATAATTACAAAGAATGGACGTAGCAGAAGGGATAGAGTAGCTAGAATATCTCAAACTAGAAAAATGTTTTTAGAAAAGAAAGACTTACTAATAGCTAATAGTATTAGTTTAGATAATAGAAAAAGTTTCTTAAAGTCGTATGTATGAAGCGTTCTATTATACGGCAGCGAGACTTGACCAATTAAAGAGGTAGATAAGAAAAAGATAGAAGCTTTTGAAACTTGGCGTTATAGAAGAATGTTAAAGATTAGTTCGACAGATAGAGTAACAAATGAGGAAGTTTATAAAAGGGTAGGTGATGAACCCTGTATGTGGAAACAATTGAAGGTCAGGAGAGATAGAATGATAGGGCACCAATTAAGACATGAGGGACTATTTAGTAAGGTCTTAGATTATAGACTACCAAATAAAAATAGCGTAGGAAGACCTAGACAAAGCTATATTAGTCAAATTATTAGAGATTTAGGTTGTGAAGGGTATATAGACCTTTTTAGACTAGCTCAGAATAGAAAAGAATTTAGAGCTGTGTCACACCGATCTTAAGTAAGTTACAAAACAAAACAAAACAAAATTAATAAAAATCAATTAATTAAATGTCACCATGACATAGCTCACAATTAGTTAGCGGTCTGGCATGTTGGTAGCGATTCGTCGCTTAAGCCTTACCACAACATATAATTTAATAAACGTCACCATGACATAGCTCACAATTAGTTAGCGGTCTGGCATGTTGACAGCGATTCGCTGCTTAAGCCTTACCATAACATATAACTTAAAGAACGTCGCCATGACATAACTCACAATTAGTTAACGGTTTGGCATGTTGGCAGCGATTCGTTTTCTTAAGCCTTACCATAAACTATAATTTAACACTTTTTTTTTTGGAGGGGATAACCATGTAATATTTCATTTCTTTATAAATGGGAATCATGTAAACATGTTGAGGGCTTTAACAACCATCAGGTTGCTAATATCTGTGTAGAGCCAGGTAGATAGGAAAAAGATAGAAGAGTATAAGAAGGCCTAGACCAAGCTATCAGTCTAATTATTAGAAATTTAGGTTGTGAAAGGTATGTAGAACTTTTTAGATTAGCACGAATAGGAAAGAAGTTAGAGCTTCATCAAACCGACCTTAAGTAAGGTCAAAAACAAAATGATGATGATGATGATATATATATATATATATATATATATATATAATATAATGTCTAAGGGAGCTACTAAGAGTTATAAGGGTTGTTTAGTACAAGGTAGTATATGCCAAACAAAAATAATCCACATATTTGATCACATAAACTTAAAATGTATGTTTGCCGTATTTTATGTATACTAAAATACCATTCAAATATAGTAGTTGAAATTAAGTGCCAAAAGGCAATTTTAAAATGACTAAGTGACGTAATAAGATGTGTAGTGCTCAAGGGTTTATACCGAGTTTGAATTTTAAAAGCCTTTGAAAGTACATTTGCCGTCCAAAAGCCGGATACGTCTATGAATGTTCACTATCAACATGCATCCAGGGTCAAGTATAATTTATTTTGGTTTCATTTTCTATAGAATCAACTTTTGGACAATATTTGTAAACTCAAAATTATTAGTTATAACAACGTAAAATATGATTGGTGGAATGTAAAGATTTAGGACATATATTAGAATTTAATGTGATTATGAAATTGTATAAAAGACATGAACTTTGGTATGTGCGACACAAACGTAGTTATTTGTTATGAACTTTAAGATGTAGTAGGCTAGTAGAGAGTTAACATGGTCGCCTTAGAGAGTAAACAAAGGAGATTATTTTCGAACCAATTTTGTAAAAAGACGTGTTTTCATAACTGTGCTAATTTGTATACAGATATTTAAAAAGAAAATAAAAGTAGTTGTTTTAAAAGGAGTTTCAATTGAATAAGGTGGTAAAGAAACAAGCATCGAAAGTATAAAGTGAATAGTAGTGATTGTGCGACGGTAAATTATTGGATTTGGAGAGTGGTTATACAGATTTGAAGTGATATTGAAGAGCGGTTTAAAGGTAGAAGGACATCGAGAGTGGATATACATAGAAAGAAGTTGGATATTGGAGTGCGGATTAAAGTTAGAAGGTCATCGAGAGTGGTTATACAAAGGAAAGAAGTTGGATATTGGAGAGCAGTTTAAAGGTAGCAGGAGCATCGAGCAAAAAGATACAGGAACGAGTAGATTGGGATTAGATACGGAGAAGCAGACGGATTTATAGAGAAAACAAGGATTCGAAGCGGAGATTAGCACAAGGGAAGTTGTAGCACTGATTTTTCTAAATTCTAAATTTGGGTTAATCATTTCAGGTATTGGGGAGCAGTTAAAATTCAAGGACACCTGGAAGCGGCACGAAAATTCAAGAACATCATTGTGAAGACGCATACGGTGATAAGGATTTTGAGCTAGCATTCAGGGAGGCTTCAACGGAGTATAGACCAGGTGAGTGTTTAAATATATCTTTAATACGTCAAAAATAGTCATACAAATTTTGGTTGTAATTGAATTTGGCACATAGCAACTTTGATCTTATTAGAAAATTTGGCATATACAAAAGTAGAGTATCAATTTTAGTAGTAAAACAAAAGAGTGCACTTTGGTTGGACTTAGCACATCTACTTATAACGGAACCCACTATAAGTAGCTTGAACACCCTGAGATTAAGAGCGTAAATAGTCGAGGCATTGCAATAAATAATTAATTAAAGAACCAACCAAACGGTGCAAGTACGGGGCGTGCATTGGGTGTGCACATTTTAAAAGTTTATAAAATAAAGGGTAGAATATAGGTGGAACTCAAAGTAGGGCGGTTTAATATATGTTTAAACAAAAAAGGGGGGCAGGATATAATATATATATATATATATATATATATATATATATATACATTATTTTAATTTCTTGACCATCTGTATTAGATATAACATTGTAATTTTTTGGATATTGGTCAATGTATATCTATAGTTATTTCTAAAAGTAGGTAGAATAACTATAACAATTTGTAATTGCGTTTATTATTTTTATTTTTAAGACGCGTTTCGGTCATCAGGGCCATTATCAATTATGTTCTACAAAACATTACCTATAGAATATGAAAAATAATTTTAATAATTACATACCTAAAACTGAATTGTAGATTGTGTATCTAAGCTAAAGTAAAACATTTAAACATTTGTCACGGATATAAAATTCTTTAAAAATTGTCACTTCATAAAAATAAAATGATGTTTTACATTTAAAAATACAAGAACGAAGAACACTTAAATATATATATATATATATATATATATATATATATATAAGTCTAGAAAGTTAAACATTTTTATCATAAACAGTAAGCAATTTGCCAATTATACAAAGAGCAAATATCAAATACACTGTATAAAATTCACAACTAACTTTAATCAATGAAAGGAAGCTCATTCTTCAAGAATTCAATTACATTTAGTAAAATAAATAACTTTGTACACAATCCAATTCATTTTTATAGCAATGCCTTCATAAACTTTAAATAGGCATGCATCAGGAACATTGAAAGTCAAACATGAAGCGATTTTTTTTTTAAACTCGATGCATTAATAATCACGCGTGCCCATAACAAACCGGTCTTGCAAAACAAGCAAATTACAGAATGTAAAAAGTCAATAAAGACGCATAAAATTTACGCCATCTGTTAAAGAATTTCATTATAAATTTGACTACGTGATCTTTTAATTGGAAACTTGACAAATTTCGAATAAAATCCAGCACATTGGTAAACAAAAATAAGGAACCATACGCTTGACTATGTACAGAATTAAGCGGAAAATTTTAATAAATTCCTATACAAATAAGAGGACGTGACTTGAGAAGGTACAAGGTTTCAGGGTCAAAGGAATCCACAATGTAAAATTTTGATGTCTACGTGATGTGCTAAAGCATTGCAACGAAGAATTAGGATGGTAACTCCATGGAAATTCGAAGGTTTGCATGATAAGACAAATGCAACGCCTCAATCAACAAAACAAGCTGGATAAACCAATTATAACAGATGATAGACGGGCCTTTAAATACCGCACGAGCTGATAAAGGGTCAGTCTTTCTACGACCAAAGTACGCCCTGTACTTCTTTGAAACAAGATAACACGCGAAGGTAAACCGTCAAATTAAATAATAATGTAAGTGAAAGTTGATGATTGAAAATTTTCAAATACTAGTACAAGTGCAAATATGTAACAGAAATTCGCCGTTGACATTTTAAAACGTAAAAGCACGCAGTGGCAGTTTTAAGAATTGGGGTGCATACAGAGTTCAACGAGAACAAACAACAGGTCAGAGATAAAATTCATCAATAGCTTAAGATATTCATTTCATTTTGGACATTTAAATTTTTGTATGCATTGAGATATTTATGTAAAGGGTTATCAAAATTTTATTGGTACGTACAAAATTACATAAAAGGAAAAGAAGGACATTGAACGTTCAACATACTTCAAGTAGTATACAGAGTTATTTTTGCTGGCTTTACACTGATTTAAGGAAGTCGTAATTTGGGGACAAACTAATTTATATTGTTACTTTGATTCAGGGGTTTTCTTAAATAGTGAATGGTATAAAGGTTGTGGAGCTACAAATTGTACATATTTTGGTTGTTATATAACTTTTGGTTAATTTTCTGTATCTCTTTCAGGTGGGGAGTGTTAGAGAAAAGGGGTGGTAAAAACTTCTTTGTTATCGTATCGTTGTGCACTCTTTGTGAGGTTGAACTGAGCCAGTCGAGGCATATAAAACGAATTGTGGGAAATTTAAAATTTATGCTAGGTTATTCAGAGACAGAGCAGTGGCAAGCAGTAGGCAACTGAACGTTAAATAATGGTGATATAGCAATATATATATATATATATATATATATATATATATATAATATATAATGCTATGATAAGGGGGTTATTTAGGGGTATATTGAGTCATAATGGTTACACAATACATGTAAATAGTACTAAGAGTTAGAAAACCACATTTATTTAGCATAAAAATACTTAATTTGCAATATTATGCAAAGAGCAAACATTTAACACCCTGTATAAGGATCGCAGTTGACTTCAATTAATACCGAGAAGCATATCACTCAACAATAAACACGCATTCAGCAAAAGAAATAACTACACACAATCAAACTTGTCTTAAACCAAAAGTATTCATAAATTGTAAATCAATAAGTGTTAAATGCAGTAAAACCTAGAAAATCATAATACAATTTACATTAAACATGCGATAGTGAAAACAGATAGCATAGTGTCTTGATAAGAAACGCATCCTTCGAAATAAATACGCTTCGGGAATGCAAAAATGTAAACAGAAATATGTTAATTTACGACACTTTGGCTACGTGATTTTCTACATGGAGTTAATACAAATCCCAAAGTATTATCTTGACAAACAAAGTCATAAGTGAAATTATGTGCCAAGACGAATTAGAAATTCCTGTAACAACATCAAAACAGACGGTATAAAATAAATACAAACTAGAAATCCACTGGTACCTACGTGATCAAGGAATCGTTTTGACAAGGTATTATCAGAGATAAACCTGTGAAAGCCCAAAAATATCTAAAACAACCGATGATTAGTCGTAAACTTTGAACAAGAGCTCAGATAAACCAATGAATTTTTAGATGAGGCGTAAACTATATAACGCGCGAGTTTGATAAGCAGACGGTCTTAGTTAGAACTAAGCACAAGCTGCATCACTGATACTCAAGAATTTACGCGTCGAGTAAATATTCAATTTAAACAATAAAAATTTTGTGAAAAGTGGTGTTACAAAATATTTTAAATAAATAATAGTGAAAATATATGAGACAAATATCGCCGTTTGCTGGAAAATGGCTCTAAATCTAAGTCTAAGAGGCAGTACGAAATCCAAGTCTAAGTACGAAGTCTAAGTCAGGCTACAAAAATTCTAAGTGACATTACATAAATTGAAGAGACATTATGAAAATTCAAGGGACATTACGAACGCTCAGAGAAATTTTTAATAGAGTACAACGTCATTTTGCTGGCTTTGAAATAAGGAAAGGGAGCTTTAATTTTTGGAGATAAATAATTTAAAATTTGTTGTTATTTGATTCAGGGGCTCATTTTGTAATACAGTAAAACAGATTAAGTCGTGAAGTGTATATGATTTATCTTTTCTCATTATATAAATATTAATCGACTTCATTTTATCATTCAAAGCAGGAAAAGCTTTAGGGAAAAAGGGGTAAATTATTTGATTATCATAACGTTGTACACTCTGTGAGAATTAAACTGGGCTAGTCGAGGCATATTCAGATTTTAGGGTATTAAAATACACAGAGCGGTGGTGATCAGAAGGAGACTGAGAGTATAATTACATCGACGTGCAGCGTTATCATATATATATATATATATATATATATATATATATATATATATAGTAAGACTAAGGAACTCTTCTTCATACACTGCTAAACCTACAGAGACTGTAGATGGCATATGACAAGGTATATATATATATATATATATATATATATATATATATATATATATATGAGAACGCGTACTCGGTGTAATGAACGTTTTACTTAACGCCACCGCTCTGTGTTCTCACTACAAATTTTACTAATTTTATTATTGTTATGCCACGGCTAGTTCTTTTTAATCTACACAGAGTGCACGACGTTACGATGATCAATTTTTCTCTTCTCCGCCCCTTTATGATTACCTATTTGTTTGAATTGATAAAACGAAGTCAATTAATTTCATATAATGAAAAGAAATATTATTTACAATTTTTGAAATTCTTTAAGTACATTCCTCGATCAATCAATATCGTATGTATCATTTATCCAAAAATTTATATACTTTGAATTCAATCTGAAGTCACTAAAAACTATCTCTTTACCAAAGAAACCGGGAACGTTCTAGACCTCACTATAATATATTGCGTAAGTGTAACGTATGCAATGTTTGTTGTTGACTTCATTACAAGTTTTATATAAATTGAATAAATTCAGTATTAAAATTTAAATAGAAAAATAACTTAAAATTAAATAGATCTGATCTGTGATATGTTGTTCATGTTGTGGATCAACACCCCTTTGTTGTCCTCATTCGTCTATCAATGCTCTGCTTAGTTGAACCAATATTTGAGTATAGTTACCCCTTGTTTTCCAAAAATTACTTCGTGCTTTTTTATTTTATATGCCTTGAATCTCTTCCCTTAAATGCTTTCGACGCAAATCAAAATTGTACCAAAATATAATTGTCGACGCTGATTTGAAATATTATATTGACCCAGATTTGAATTATTATTCTTGTCGACACATACTTGAAATATTATTATCAACGCAACTTGAATTATTCAGAAGTACACCACAAACTGGAAGCCTTATTATTATAAATAGTTAGTTTAAATCAATTATTCAAATTCTACTCACGTTTTCTATAAAAAGCGGCAAAAAGTCTTCGTAATCGTTGCACTATTATCACTGTAATATACACTTGATATTCTATTGTATTTTATTTAAATTACGCGTAACTTTCTGGTTAACAGTGACGCAGCTTCGGCGTGCATTAGTTATGAACTGCCCTCGTCTTATCATTGCTTTGTGTTGTATAGGCTCTTCCCACTTACATGTGGGCTGGGTTTTCAAGCAATTCTGCAGATTATCTCAACCAACCAGGTCCTGTCTTCAACATTCCCTGCATTTTGAAGTTGTGTCTGATGTAACTTATTCGGTTTTCTATGTAATGTTTATTTGCTATTGATACATTGTTATCTTTGCCAGACGTTCAACTTTAAGTCTGTTGTTTTGTATAGATATCGCCTTTTGGATAATTCAACAAAATAAATGATGTAACTTTAATGCTGTTTTCGTTTATGTATTTTTATGCGTCTTTGAAACTGCGTTTTCTTATCAAAAGTGTCTATTGTTTTAACGTAATTGCATAAAGCTTTGTTAGGTTTTATTTTTTATCTTCGGCGTCTTTATTTTATAACTAATTAGAACACTTCTCAACGCGTGTTTAATTACACGTACTATCATTTCTTTTGAATACGCGTCCTATTGTTGAAAGATATTCTTACTTGCATCGCTTAAAGCTAATTACGGTCTATATACAGGGTGTTAAATGCTTGCTAATTACATAATGTACGAATTACCTGTTTTTCTGCTAAATAAATGCAGTTTTCTAATTCCTATTGCAGTTTATGGTTACTACACGACCCTTGCTACTCAATACACCCCTAAACAACCTCTTATCACAGCATCATATATATATATATATATATATATATATATATATTGAGGAAGCTTAAAGAAGCTGAAACCGGTAAGTGGATGTTTTCTCCCCTTGTGAAATAATGGGGTATTGTTTTTTAATGGCTATACAACTAATAGCTTGATTTGTATTTGTCAATAAGCTCTTATTATTTTCATAAGAGTTTATTTACAGATACATTTTATTTTTTATTGTGTTCTACACAAATTCCTTATTATGGACTGCAAATAACTTGTCTTGTTATTATATATATATATATATATATATATATATATATATATATACCTTGTCAATATTCCGGATATATATTAATATATATATATATATATATATATATATATATATGCTTGTGATATAGCCCTATTTTAGGATTATCGAGCCCCTACGATGGGAGCCATATTTATTGCTGTGATATTCCTTTTATTGCTGTGCTATTCGCCCCATTTGTATTAATTTAGGATTCCTCCCCCCCCCGACTAGCTTACTGAATAAATCTTATTGAATCAAATCAAGCAATTCTAGAATTGATAATATTTACAACACTCAAAATTTTTCTTTTTGTACATAATATCTACATATACCAGATTTATGCTTTTCTGAAAACCAGTAAAAATATCTTTTAATTATATTCAGGCACCTTCGAACGTTTCAAGATACCTTCATCAGTATTCATATTATTTAAGTGATCTTTTTAATGATTCTTACAAATATACAATGCATAGCAAATATTAAGTTGAAAACAATCTTTCAATAATACACTGTGTTAAAAATTGCTAACCTGGAATGGGTTTTGGAGTTCCATTCCAGTCTATGATCTGCATCCCCTTGCTGTGACCGCTTTGCTTATTGGTATGCCGGCCCCATATAAGAATCGCCTCCCATAAATCGCTTCCAATCAAAATCGTACCAAATTACAGTACATCCAAAATTAAACGTCCCAAATCGGAATATGTCCAGATTAAAATATCACCCAAATTAGAAGTCCCAAATTAAAGTATCGCCAAATTAAAGTCCGCAAATTAAAATATCGCCAAATTAAGTCCGCAAATTAAAGTATCGCCAAATTAAAGTATTGCCAAATTAAAGTCCGCAAATTAAAGCCCTGTTTTGTAAATATTAGAAATGAATTTAATTAAGTTGTTTAACTTACGTCTATCTATTGATCGGCTTATATTGCGTTGCACAAATTCTCGCACTTTTAAATCTCATTTGTTTTTAATTTTTATTTCACTAATTGCATGAGTTTTTAACACCTTCGAACATACTTGTTGCTTAGTTAAATGTAGACTAAAATGTCGTTCAGTTTCTATCGTATATATAAGCCCTTCTTCCAACTGTTTTCATTGGCGTGTTTACAATCTGGGCTGGTGCTTTTGCCTTATCTAGCAGAACTCGGAATTTTTAGAAATCACCTAGTTTAAATGTTTGACGTATGCTCTGTTCATCACGTCCGAATTCAGCATATCACAGTATTATTCGAGGATTTCCAACTTTTGGCTTTTCATTAACTCACGTATTTGATGTTTGTTTAATTATCATATAATTGAACCGCCTGGTGTTTATTTGTTTTCCACTGAATATTGGCTTTCTGAACAAATGTGTTCTACTCTAGTCACGTAACGATTTTCTAATACTGAATTATTTAGGATGCGTTTACGTTGAAATTTTCGACGCAATTGTTAAATATTTGCAATGCCAATTTATCTATGTTTCCTGGTAAGTGAATTTTGATGCAATTTGTTGCGTTTTAAACTCTTATCTTTACTTGTAAACTATATTTAGACATATTTATGTTCACATGCATTTAGTTACATATCCTTTATATACAGTGTCCTCTCAATTGACCATATGTAGAATGGTCGATTTACTCTTATAATTTCTGGAATTATTTGATTTTCTTAAAGTTAAAGTTGCTTATATTTATTCTACGACCCCTATGATTTAATCTACCCTTAAACTACTCTATTATCATAGCATTAAACATTATATATATATATATATATATATATATATATATATATAGAACAATTTATTTACGCGCAAAATTAAGTTAAGTCATTTAGGGAAAACGGACAAGTATTGACGTATTTTTATAATTCATAATTGGGATGTTAAAAATTAAATGAAGAAAAACAGTTTTAAAGCAAATAGAAGTTCATAATTAATTTTAATTTATTTTAATCCAACACGTATAAGCATAAGTGAACGTGCTTGCGTAACAAAATCAATAATTCCAAGGTAAATGTACTTCGTTGTATACAAATACGACGAAATATAAAGTCTAGGAATTGTTGTGCTAAACGTTCGATAATTAACAAACACCTGCATTTTAAAAGGTTACATTAGAAGTCGAGCATGTGTTAAGATACGATTTCATAGAAATATTTTCAACCGTCAGTTGGTATAAACAGCAAGGCTAACAAACTTCTTAAAGAGCGAGGGAAATGCACGATCGGTTATATACAACAGATAGGGGACAGGCAGAGAAGCGTTGAGATTGAAAATGCACGTACCGTATACACGTGGAGTGGAGATAAGCTGTCATCAATATCGATTTTCTGTAACTCAAGTGGGGTTTTGAACGCGACAGCAAACATGCATAAGACAGAGATGAATATAGTTCAGGCGTGGTTTGTGATGACAGAGAATTTTATCATTGGTTAAAAACAGACAGTTTTTCAAACGTAGACACACGCGAAGGTTGAGAGCGCTTTCGGATACGGCACGTAGACCGGAGTAAATTTCAGGAATTTAAAGACGGTTGTATTCAAAATTTTTAGAATTTAGATTTGAAAATAAGATTTTCACTCGAAGTGCGTCCACGGGTGGGGTTTTGAAACGATATAAATACTCAATCTAAATTATTAATGTCCTCTTATCTTCTCTTCGCTTCTATGTTACTTTCCTTCGATAAAGTACTGAAGGCTGACCACCATAACAGTAAAGCTTTTTTGTTAGTATTGTATGTGTTGATAATACAGTAAATATAGTGCTTGCAAGTGTAACTCAGTAGTAGCGGGCATCTATTTATTAACGCTAAGTACGTGTAGTGTATATTAAATTAATAGAGGTCCGGCTACTACAATACAAAGCACGAAAATCAATAAATGGAAGCATGATGTATGTGGGGTAAGCATCACAAATAACCAAGATTGTATGCTGATATATGGAATGGTACTGTGAGACGAAGCGCTTGGCGCGCAAATGATGTTATCGTCTGTGGATCCGCGGAGTAGCGTAGTGAATGGTAACGAAGCGCAGAGGTGTTCTAGCGATCATCTTCAAAGGAATGGAAGCCTGAAGAATTTTCCAGGTAATTTATTTGAAATTTCTGTTGTTTGATAAACATTTGTGAAATTTTGTGCTGTGTGCTTGACTTTTTTGGGGCTTATTTAGGGTTGTAGAAACGTATTGGAAAAGATACATGTACTGGACAATTTATTGAGGTTAGATATTGAAAAGAGGTGTATTTAAAACATACAAAAATTTGATTTAGGATATAAATTGGATTGTAAAGGGTAAACGGGTCTATAAATTTTGTTTTAATTTATGCAAGGTGTAAAAAGCTTATACAAACTAAACTGGGTTATTATGAGCTCATCATACTCCAGTGTACAGTCAATTTAGGGTAATATGTGGAGCCCATCTACTCATATCTCATTGAATTTGTTTGAAAATAATTAGAAAAATCAAGGACTTTAAAAACATACCATATTTTGAGATTTGTAATTAGTGTATCAAACTGTTTTTTATACATGTGAATAATTTATTTGTTAATAGCTGTAAATAAAAGGTTGTATGATTGTTGTATTATTTGGTGATTTTATTGAATGGTGTGCGAGTGTGAAGGAGGAATGGTTGTAAATTTAGATATCCGAGAAGAGGCACAGCTGAGCTAGCCAGGGAAGCTGCAGAAGGTTTTTGAAGCAGAAATAAAAGGGTAAGGAATTTTGTTTTGAAAAATTTGCATTTTTGAAAATTATATGTTGACCCTGGTGAAGCTTCGAATTAGTCCCCGGGTCCACGGCAATATATATATATATATATATATATATAATATATATATATATATATATATATATATATATATATATACCTTGTCAATATTCCGGATATTATTTTGCATAGCTGGCTGGTTTTGAAGTGAACTGCTGTCAATTTGCCAATATTTCGGCAAAGTCGCATATGCCATCTACAGTCTGTAGATTGAGCAGTGCATGAAGAAGTGTTCCTTTGTCTTACTAGATATGTACTATCTAAAAGACATGCTCCGTTGCACATGCTTGATTGCTGGTGCGGATCCGTCTCATTGGTCTTGGTGCATGTTGTGTAGTTGTTCTGCACGGCTGATTTAACAAAATATTTCTTTCTGATTAATAATGCATAGACTAGTATTTGCTGGTTTCCATGCCTGCTGCAGTTTTTGGGAATCATCCTTTGTGTTGAGACTATGTGGACGTTTCTCTACTTCAATGGCTTCTCAGATTATTGTCGAGGAATAGTGTTCAATCTTAGATAGCATTTGAGTATTCTTGAAGTTGATGTTGTGATCTGTAGTGCTGAAGTTCTAAGCTAGTGATGAGGTTTTTTCTTTCTTTATTGCGTTTTTATGTTCTTCGTTCCTAATACTAATTCTTCTATTTGTCTGCTCAATGTAAGATTTGTTGCAGTCTGAGCATGGTATTTTGTAGGCTCATTGTTCTTCCAATGGGATCTGATCCTTGGGATTGCGCTGATTTTTTTGTGCTGAATGTGGTAGCTATTTTGTGTTTCCGTAGAACTTTGCTAATTCTGTCTGTTATCGCTTTAATGAATGGTTCATATGCTGTAGTTAGTGATGACTCCGGCTCTGATTTGGGTTTCTGACTGTTGGTGACCTCTGAATGGTTTGGTGCGAGTATTCATTCTTCAGAAGTGCTTCTTGTAGCTTTCATATTTCCTCGTGTTTATTTGTGTCATTTGCTAGTCTTTAGGACCATGTAACTAAGATTTTCTCAACAGAGTAGTTATATCTGGTGATGATGTGACATGGTGCTTAAGCATATCCATGTGAGTTGGTTTTTTGTAGGCCATGTGGTTAAGTTGTTTGTTGTTCTTTTTCTACACTATACTTCCATAAATGGTAATTGGTTATTCTCTTTTACTTTCATAGAAAGTTTTATTTTTGAATGTATACCGTTTAGGTGTTCCTGAAAACCATTGAGTTGTTCTCTTCCATCTGTCCAAATCACCAACGTGTCATCAACATATTTTAGCCATAATTTGGATATATATATATATATATATATATATATATATATATATATATTACTCAAATTTAAACCAGGGTAGAAAAATTAATAAACGACATCAAATAATTTTAATCACCGTGTATAAGGAAGCTTTGGGAAAAAGTACGCATAATTAAGTGCCTAGTGTGAAGATTTAAATCATTCAATTAGAATGTAGGGTTTGTATAGAATTTTATTAGATAATACGCGTTATTAAAACCGTGGAGCATAAAAATGTATTTGTTTTATTAAAAATAAGGGATTTAAATTATTCACTAGACGCTTTCTATAAAAAGAAGCAGAATTAAAATGCTCAACGTGTATTTAATTTAATTGTTCCAAGAAACAAATAGAAATTACGTGCGAACTTTATATTAATTAATTCAATTTTTAAGTAACGGGTATTAAACAAAGTGTACAAATAATAATTAATATTTAATTAGTATTCGCTAAAAATTAAAGGGTAGAAGTCAATGCCATTCATTATTATTTTAATTGGAGTTAATTGAACGATTATTGAGGTATAATATGCATAAAAGCTTTTAAAAACCCAATAATACCAAATATGAGACGCGTTGCTAGCATACAAATCTATCAAGAAAGTTAAAATACGTAGAATATCCAAATCGTAGAAGTATTACGATTGAACACCTGCGTATTTTAAATGTCACGTTCTGTTTAATTTGTTTGGAATAGATAAACATGCAGATTCTACGTATATTGGAAACGGTCGGATAAACCGTAGCTTATATTAACGAGACAGGCTAGTTGAGGCTAGTAAGTCACGTCGCGGGTCCACGTGGATTCAAATAACCCATAATAAAGAATATCGATTTGTACCACTCAAATTAGGTTAGGAAGAGACGGATAAAACAGGTAAAACAGAGACACAGATAATAAAAGGCCGGATTTGAGCAACATCACGAGGTTTACGATTGGTGCAAATAAGATGCAGATATGAGAGGTATAAACGTAACGATTTCTGTATAAAATTAATTAGTTGTTTGCAGACGCGTTGCGTGTCGTGTGAAAATTTCTTAGATTTTCAACTGGCGCGTGTGCAAATTTTTAGAATCGCTGTGCCGGACTGTCGAAAAGAGAACATAGAATGCGAAATTCTGAAAACTCCGTTGCGGGACAAATCCGACGTGCAAGCGCGCTATTATATAAACCCGTGTTTATAGGAGTTTCGCTCTCTTAGATTTTCGATTTTTATTCAATACTTTAAAACAGTTTGCTCTTTATTTTTTGATGTTATACGATACTGCAAGCAGAATACGTGCTACGATACAAGTTAGTATGCATTGGTGCACTTAGAAAAGATAGTTAAGTAGCGATAAATAAATACATTTAAGTATGCAGCTTTGTATAGCGTGAACGAATTATGAATTTCTTTGCTATTTTTCGGGGGTGAGTAATCTAGTGTTATTCGTAAACGTGATTGGATCCACAAAACAAGATTTAGATATACATAGATGAGTTCCTGAAAAGCTCTGAAACTATTTTAGATGAATGGTGGTGTAGAACAATTTTAAAAGCGGTCAGAATCTGAGGACGTAAACATAACCCAGTTGGAATGGTGAAATTAGCAAGGACGATGTTCTTTGAAGCCACGAGTGCAGTAACCTTCAGGTAAATTATACAATTTTGTTCGAGCTTTGATGTTTTGGTGTGTGTTGAATATCTTTATAATTTGTTTAATAAAAAAAAAATGAACAGTAGTGAATTTGTATAAACAACAAATTTTTAATTTTAAAGTAAAATTTTCTTGTTTAAGTAGAAAGGAGTATTTAGCGGTTTATGTTTTCATTATGATGAAAATTTGGGTCTGTCCTTGAGCTCAATTAGACTAACCTGTTTAATTAACGTCAAGGGGTGAGATATGCTCCCTTTTATTCAGACTTGAGTCTGCACATATTGTAACTTAATTAGTATGCATCCTACTAGGACTTTAATTCTGGATGCAAATTAAAAATGATGACAAATTTAAATTTGAAATTTTATGATACTGAAATTTATGCTGCAATTTAATTTTGAAATTTTAATGTATTATGAATATTGATGAAAATAGAGTTAACGTTGATGTTTGTGGTAGGAATGTGTTTGTTTTTTTTTTATGAATGAGGATGAAAAGTTTTAACTAGGTGAGCAGCCGAGGCGGAAAGAGTAAAAAGAGGCGATTATCAGAAGAGATTCAAAAGGGCGAGAATCACAGCAAATCTTGGTGCCCAATTCGAGAGGCTCAAATATTTTTTTTTACTTTGTTGAGGCTTTTTGTAGGTTTCACAGCATATTCTTGACACCCAATCTGTGGGGCTCGAATGATCAGCACAAGTACCAGTTCCCGAATAATGGTGACATTTCACAGCATTATATATATAGCAGTTTCTATTGTATGCACCTCAATATTTTCCATGAATAAATTAGTAATCACTGGTGATAATGGTTATCGCATAGGTGCTTTTTCAACTTGTCTGTAGCGTTTTTTCTTGAATGTAAAATATGTATTACTCTGACAATGCTGTGTTAAGTCGATGATATGGTTTTCAGTGTTGTACCTCTTTCAAAAGTATCAGTGTGTCCTTTATTGGCATGTTGGTAAACAATGATGCCACATCAAAGCTTACTATTAAATGTTGTGCTTGAATACTGTCGGCACTCAGTTGTTGGATAAATTGTTCAGCATTCGTTGAAAGAAATGTTCAGCATTCTTAATGTGTGAAGCTGCTATTTCAGTAAGTGGTTGTATGTGTTTGACTAAGTACTTCACTAGTGGCTGTAAGGCCGATCCTATTCAACTCATGGTTTGTCGTAGTGGTACTTCTTCTTTGTGGATTTTGGGAGGACCATATAGTTTTGGACACCTTGATGATTTTTCTCATGGAATTAGTTGTTCTTGTTCCTCCTGTCTATAGGACTTTTCTTGATTTTCATTCTTGTGGTCTTTTTGAGATATGTTGTTGAATCGGTGTTGATAGCCTGATATGCTTTGTCATTAAGTAGGGCGTTCATTTTGGTGTAGTAGTCTTCTGTTTTCTTCATTACTGTTATGTTTCCTTTATCCACCGGTAGAATAATAATATCATAATTCTGTCGTATGCTTTTCAAGATAAGTCATTGTTTGTTTGTAAGGTTTTTCTTTGGAGGATGGGATGTTCTTTGGAAACATCTTGGTGTATTGGCTCAGCTGTAACGTTGTCCAGCTTGTGAATTGCTCTTTCTATGCCATAGATATTTTCTACAAGTATTTATGTTTTCGCAGTGGCAAAATTAAACCTTTTGGCAAGGACACATTCTGTTGGTTGGATAAATTTCTAACTATCTTTACGTGCTCTATGAATTTGGTCTCTTGAATTGGTGATTGTTGTTATTGTAGAAGCTTCTTTCTCTGCTTCTGTGTTGCCAGATTGGTGTTTGTTTCTGTTCGGAACTCGCCCAGTTGGTTTATGATATGCCATAAGTTTGGATGGATGGTGTTTCTCAGGCGTAGTTGTAGTTGCATCAGTTCTTCATTGGCTCAATTCAGTATTCTACATGTATCTTGCATAGCTTGTTGTAATAGTGTAAGGCTTGTTTTTCAGAGTATCTTTTTCCTAAAGTAGTGTTTTGTGGAACGTTATCTCCATAGACTTTGGTACAATGTTATTGTCTTGACAACGTTAAAGAAAAACTAAGTCACATAGTAACTTGCCTCTTCTTGATTGTTGCTTCTTGAAGATTCTGGTTTGAAGGAATATATGCTCACCATAAAATTCCATAATGTTGATTTTGAGGTTTCTGCGGACGTCTGCTTTATCAATTTTCCAGTTATTATTCTGCACGGTTGGCTGGTTCTGAAGTGAACCGCAGTCAATTTGGTGACATTTTAGCAAAATTGCATCTGTCATTTTCAGGCTTTGTAGTTTGAACAGTGAATGAAGAAGTGTTCTTTTGCTCTACTATATATAATTCTATAATTATAGGGTAGTTTAGGGGTAGGTTAAGTCATAGGGGTCGTAGGATAAATAAATACAACTTCCAGCTTAAGAAAAGCACATAATTGCAGAAATTATAAGAGTAAATCGGTCACTCTACATATTGTTAATTGAGATGCACACTATATATAAAATACGCGGGATTAAATACATAAGAACATAGAAATATCTAAAAGTAGTTTACAAGTTAAGATAAGATTTGAAAATGCAATAAAATGCATCAAAATTAAATTACCGAGAAACCTATATGAATTGGCATTACAAATATTTAACAATTGCATTAAAAATATCATCGTACACGCAATCTAAATTATGCATTATTAGAAAATCGTACGTGACAGGAAGAAATCACACTTGTTCAAAAATCCAATATTATGTAGAAATAAACAAGCGCCAGACTATTCAATTTAGATAATAATAAATAACAAACATTCGAATACGTGAGTTAATACAAGGCAAAAAGTTGGAAATTACCATGATATGCGGGAGGATTACGTGACTGGCAAGGCATGCATTCAAATATTTGAACTAAATAATTGGTATAAATTCCAAGGTATGCAAGATAAAGATAAAGGTGTCGTCCCAGAACGTGGATAGGCCAATGAAAAGCAGGTGGAGGCTCGGCTTTAAATTCGATAATGATGAAGCGACGTTTTAGTATACATTCAAACTGGGCTACGACTATGTTCGAAAGTACTAATAATTTACGTAACCAGTGAAACAAAAATTAAAGTGAAATCATTTTTGAAAAGTGTACGAATTTGTGCAACGAATAAGCCGATTTATTATAGACGTAAGTAATAACGACTTAATTAAAAATTCATTTCTAACATTAATAAAACAGGGCTTTTAATGCTGGTATTTAAATTGGATTTTAATACCGATATGAAAATTATTTTAATACCGATATGGAACATGTTTTAATGCCGAGATTGAAATTGTCTTACTACCTACATGTAAATGGGATTTTAATATCTACATCGAAATTGTTCTCATAACGATATTTATAATTGGATTCTAATACCTACATGTAATTTGGATCTGGATTGTAATTTTGGTTTTCATGTCGACTTCTAAATTCGACTTTCAATTTGGACATATTCAGACTTGGCACGAAACAACTCATGGGAATGCAGATCACAGGCTAGGCAGGAACTACAGAACCATTCCAGGTTAGCAATCTTGATACAATTTATTATTGAAAACTTTTTAATTTAACATTTATCATTTTTGTATTTGTAAGAGTCAACAAAATATAAGGGTCATTTAACAATTTATGACAAAGAGAATAGGCATCTTGGAACGTTTGAAGGTCCCTAAAAAAGTAAAAAGATAATTTTGCTGGCTTAAAACCCATAAATCTGGTATATGTAGATATTCTGAAAAAGGGGAAAATTTTGAGAGTTGTAAATATTTAATCATTATATTGTGTATTGTAGAATTGCTTTATTTAATTAAATAAGCTAGTCGGGGCAAAAACCCTAATTTAACATTCCACATCATAGGTGCTTGATCGTTCAGGGGGAATATCACAGCATTTTATGACGCCCATCGTAGGGGCTCGTTGATCCTAATAAAAATATCACAGCATTTTACAATATTCCACAATCGTGGGGCTCAATTAGAATATTAGGAGTAAATTTCACAACAAAATTTATGACGGCTCAACGCTGGGACTAATATCACAGCAATATATATATATATATATATATATATATATATATATATATATATATATATATATATATACCGGTGTTTAATTGCGTATCGTGGCTGTATATCATAAAGTATAAGGCCTAGAGCTTTGGAAAAAATTTATTAAGTAAAGTGGCCAAGAGAAATTGCTGGAAATTATTTTTAAGTTTCAATTTCTACCGCAAGGGGGAGTATTTGCTAAGGTCAACAACAAAATTCAATTTTTCTCCCAAAATTTAAGCACAAAGTATTATGCTCAAAACGCGAATAGGCAGTTATCTTTATTATTCACAACTTTTATTTGAAACTTTTTTCTGTAGATCGCACAAGGACAGCTGCAGGACCTGGTGAATTGGTTTACATGTAAATAGGGTTATCTCACAATACCCATGTTGGAATTTAATAATCTTAGAATCGTTTGAAAGAGAATTTCTCAGGGATCAAAAAAAACGACTAAATTGATTTTTCTAATGTTTTCTAAATATGTTAGAGGGCGCTTTTTCCAATCATGCCAGTTTTTGTTTATTTACTTAAAAAAATTAAATGGAAAGACATATTTATCAAAAGGGAATTGAATGAAGGGTAAAAAACAAAGACTTCAGTGAAAATCGCTCCTCGATATGTTTAATGGTTCTTAAATTATTGCAAAAAGTGTATTCATATTAAAAAAATATGTACTTCCTTAAATTTTGGATTAAATAGCATTTTGAATTATTTAGTTATTTTTCATTTTAAAGAAAAGGAAATACAGAATTGTGATTTTTGCTTACATACATTATTACGCTAACAGAGTCTCAAAAACAATTACAAACAACGTTGTCTTTCCTTGTAGTCGATTAAACATTAATAATAATAATAATAAATTTGAGGAAAATGCGGGTGGGATTACTTTAGCATGATTGTCTATGAAAATGTTGTATTTTCAATGGCTAATGTTGTAGCCTTAAGAAAAGGCCATTTTTGGTTACCAGTTTTAGTCAACTGGTAAAACTAAATACATATTTAACGCACACAAACAGAACAACTAAAACAAACAATAAACAACTAACATTATTACAACACATGTTCAAAGTGCCTTCGATCATTAAAAATACATTTTTCTAATCTTCGATGGGTGCTTGACACTGCAGTTTCAATTTCGGCTCTTGAAATGCTTGTTATGGCGTTTTGAATTCGAGCAATCATATCCTCGCGTGTGGTAGGTCGTGTTTGGAAAACCATATCTTTTAGCCTTCCCCATAAATAAAAGTCTAAAACAGTAAGATCTGGTGATCTAGCCGGCCAAGAAAATAAACTTCCTCTTCCCATCCAGCGATTTGGGAAGGTCGTTTCTAAATAATTTCTAACTTCCCCGGAGTAATGTGCTGGGCAACCGTCATGCTGAAACCACATGTTCTGCCTAGTTTCTAGTGAAACAGCCTCCAAAAATTCAGGTAGATTGTTGACCAAAAAATGCGAGTATGTTGCTCCATTCAAATTTCCATTAATAACAAATGGGCCTAAAATTCTGTTTTCAATAATGCAGCACCAAACATTTACACTCCACCTGTGTTGGTGATCAACTTGTAGCATCCAGTGAGGATTAGTTTCAGACCAATAATGCATATTATGTAAATTTACACCTCCATCGCTACTAAAGGTAGCTTCATCTGTCTATAATATGCGGGACAAGAATAAGGGATATTCGGTGCACATATCTTTCAACCAATGGCAATGATTCAATCTTCTGTCGGTATCGATATCTAAAAGGTTCTGGTGCAAAACTGCATGATATGGATGCAATTTGTGGTTTATTAGAATACGATGCACCCATGTCGTAGGTATCCCTAAATTTGCAGAAAGTTGCCTGGTACTTACATGCGGATCTGCTTCAACGCACGCAAGAACATTTATAACACTGTTTTCATTTGTAATTGTACGTTTTTTTGTGGGCATTTTAATTGAATGCACACGCCCTGTTTCTCTTAAACGTTTTGCCAATCGTGTAAATACCATTTTGGTATAATGTTTTCTTTCAGCATATGCCATTGCATATTCACGCTCAGCAATAGCCGCGTTTTCAAAACTTTGAAAGTAAATTCTAAGCATGTCATAAGCTTCAGCATTAGAGAAAGACAATTCTGTAGTTGAAAATTAACAAACAAACTTACACACAGAGCATACACGATCTAACTACTATAACAATAACTAGTATGACAGAGTTATACCTGTTGACAGATATAGATGTTTTTGTTTTCATCGCCTACTTGATGCATTTTAAAGGGATCTATTAGCGACATATTATTAATGTTTATAAACATCGTCACTAAATGAAAGGCACTTTTGAACATCTGCTATAATAATATTTATGACTAAATAATTTCAAATATTTGATCCGAAAATTTAGGAAAATTCTAATTAGTACTGGGATAGATCTCTAAAATGCACATACTTTTTGCAATAACTTAAGAACCATTAAAGATATCGAGGTGCGATTTTCACTAAAATCTTTGTTTTTTACCCTTCATTCAATTCCCCTTTGATACATATGTCTTTCCATTTAATTTTTTTAAGTAAATGAACAAAAACTGGCATGATTGGAAAAAGCGCCCTCTAACATATTTAGAAAACATTAGAAAAATCAATTTAGTCGTTTTTCTTGATCCCTGAGAAATTCTCTTTCAAACGATTCTAAGATTATTAAATTCCAACATGGGTATTGTGAGATAACCCTATTTACATGTAAACCAATTCACCAGGTCCTGCAGCTGTCCTTGTGCGATCTACAGAAAAAAGTTTCAAATAAAAGTGAATAATAAAGATAACTGCCTATTCGCATTTTGAGCATAATACCTTGTGCTTAAATTTTGGGAGAAAAATTGAATTTTGTTGTTGACCTTAGCAAATACTCCCCCTTGCGGTAGAAATTGAAACTTAAAAATAATTTAAAGCAATTTCTCTTGGCCACTTTACTTAATAAATTTTTTTCCGCAAAGCTCTAGGCCTTATACTTTATGATATACAGCCGCGCGATACGCTTAATGGAACACCCGGTATATAAATTATAATTTTATTTTCTTGACCATATGTTATAATATATTAAGATAGATTCTTGGTCAGTAAAAACTTTTTTAATAAAAACACTAAAACAGTATAAAGCTTGTAACTTTTATTCTGTACATCTGACGCGTTACTCGTGAATTTCCTGAATAATTTTGAAAATGGTTAATGAAACCGAAACGCGTCAGATGTACAGAATAAAAGTAACAAGCTTTATACTGTTTTAGTGTTTTTATTAAAAAAGTTTTACTGACCATGATCTAAGAATCTATATTAGAGGACATGCTCTATTGCACTTGCTTGATTTCTGGTGTGGCTTTGTATCATTGGTCCTGGTGTGTTGTGTAGTTGTTCTGCACCACTGATTTAACAAAATATTTCTTTATGATTGTTTACAATGTGTAGACTAGTAATTGCCGATTTCCATTGCCTGCGACAGTGGGAATCATCCCGTGTGTTGAGACTATGCGGGCATTTCTCTATTTCAATGGCGTCTCAGATTATTCTCGAGGTATAGTGTTCAATGTTAGCTAGCATTCTAGTATTGTTGAAGTTAATGTTGTGACCTGTAGTGCTGAAGTTCTGAGCTAGTGTGATGTTTTTTCATTCTTGTTTATTGCGTTTTTATATTCTTCCTTTCTAACACTATTTCTTTTATTTGTGTGCCCAATGTAAGATATGTTGCAGTCTGAGTATGGTATTTCCTAGACTCGTTGGTCTTCTAATGTGATCTGAGTACCTAAAGTGTTCAAGCACAATATCTGCTAGCGAGATTGGATGTGGTATCATTGTTTACCAGCGTGCCAAGAGAGGACACACATACTTTTGAAATTAGAAGTACAACATTGAAGACCATATCGTCGACTTAACACAGGATTGTCTTAGCAACACATATTTAACTTTCAAGAAACAACTGTTACGTTTTACGTTCAATTACACCCTGCCGAATGGTTTTTGTTTGTTTTAAGGTTCCTTATAAATACTCCCGCACTTTCGTTTCAATATTCCATAAACTACCTGTTATAAGAAATGCCGCTGACTGTACCTGCTAATTAAACCTATCTATCTATTCCTTTAAAGCACATTCTAAAATACTAGAAATAATTGCTTATCAAACATCCTGTATGTTTAATTTATGCAACTATTATCTTGTGAATATAAACAATGTTCTTGTAATAGAACAACAGTTTATTTATCAAAAACGTACTCCCACAAATATTATTGTAGCAAATATATTGGATTATCTACAATTAGTGATTTCTAAGGCATGTATTCGTTCTATTTTTAAACAGGAATGCGAGTTTGAATAACATAAGATTCTTTCAAAAGTACATAATAAGAGCAACTGTAATCAATTTGCCAGTTAGGTTAGCTAACAACGACGTTTGAAAGTGTTTTAGCAACACATGTTAATAAAATATGGGGATTACTTATCTTTTCATGGTTCGGAATTTCATTCAGTTCTCAGTTCTCGTCGGTGCAATACACACCTTTTACAGGGTTAACACTATTCTTGTCTTCAGGAGCAATGCACCCAGATTTTCGATTTCACGAACAAAGAGATATTGCTGGATGCATTGCTCCTCGGTATACTTTGATTTGTTCTTAGTCACAGGTCCCTTTTGATCTTCACCCTAACCACAAAAAAAGCTGATTATTGTTGTCCGAAATGATTCCGCCAAAGGAATTTTCGCCATGTCTGACACGATAAATGTAACTAAAATGATCGCAATGTGTAATGCTGAAAGAAAATTGCCGTGAAGATTTTGCCTGTTTCTATTCATATATCTGCTGTTGGAAAAGAAGTAAATCCTAACGCGCTTGAAAGTCTCCTTCAGGTTTTTCTATTGTTATAATTGTACTAATTAAGTTTAACCGTTACCGCTTATGAGTTTATTTTTTTTTGCTTCTTATACAACCTGTTTTAGACACACTACTACTATGCATGCTGATGGTTGGAGTGCATTCCGACGGTCATCTGCTGGTGATCAGGAAAGTCAAGTAAGTAATTTATATTACAATTACTCATAAACGATTCTAATTCCTCTTTTTACTGTGCGTAATACTGAAAAAAAATTCTTCGGGATAATTTGTCCTATATAAATTAATATTTTCCTTGTGGGTTGAATTTTCATTATTTTATTTGTTTATACCACCTGTTTCTCTTATACAAAAAATCTCTTGTAAATAAAATTTATACCTGGATGCCGCATGCTTTTCTTAAGTAAGAAAATTTAGTACACCCTGACTCACCCCACTCTTCGCGTTTGCAGCTAGGCCAGTTTATTTCAATTTTTTTACTGTTTTTTTTTATATATACGTTTCTTGTAATAAGTGGATAATCTTTTCTTTGGGTTCTGTACGGTTTAGAAATACAGTCGCATTGTCTTTGTCTGCAGGAAGTATAACAATTTGCTTGTTTGTTCGTAGGTGTTTTAAGGCCGCCATTTCTTGCTGCTTTGTCACGTTTTTGTTGGGATTCTACAGAGCTAATAATTTCCTCTGCGGGAATTTTTCTGGGTGCAATTGAGAAGTATAGTCCTTTGGAAAGGATGTGTAGTTCGTTTTCGGATAGGATATGTTCCGATCGGTTTATCACGGTATTTGAGGACAGAGTTTTTAGATAAGATATTTTTTCAGGGTATGAAAGGTTCTTGGAAAGTTGCAAGAATTTGCATAAGTGGGTTTTTGTGGTGAGTAATCAACTCTCTAGTCCACCGTGCAATTATGATTTCACAACCAGAACATTTATCTAACGAACTGACCCATCTGAAAACTAGTCTTATATAAAATGACTATGGCAATTCAGATAACGACAGAGTATTAAGCCGGCATCTTCATTCAACACGAACCCCGAACCACGCTGTAATTCCGACCCACGATCTTTAGCAATTCTTTTATATATACATCGAGTAACAGACCGAATTGCCAAAACTCTACGTAAACACATCATCAAAACAATTTATAAGCCCTCTAATAAAATTTCACAAATATTACCAACTTTACATGTGATTTTCCAATGCTCCACCCGAAGATACTACATTGGCCAGGAAGCGAGTTTTTTTTACCTGGAAAATTTGAAGTTTTACCAAAAAAAAATATTACCAACACCAAAATATTCCAATATTCCTTAAAGCCCCAGGCGTATGTAGTATACCTTTCAATTGCGGTTTAATATACATAGGAGAAACAGGATGGCCAGTACAGACTAGACTAAACGAGCATAAGTGATGCTTAAGAACAAACCAGTACAATCGCTTAGCGGTGGCCGAACCCCAACAAAAACAGGTCATACCATTAACTTAGACAAGACGAAAATATTGCCAGGATTCCATTTTTCTACAATAGAAAAATCAGAGAATCCACAGAAATCACTAAAAATTCTAACAATCTAAACAAAGACGATGGCTTCTACCTTTCTCCTATCTGGAAAATGAGCTTATGTTCACAAAAGCAGAACCGTAACATTCACTGATTCGCTACAACACTCCTTTCTATTCATGATCACTCATGCATCAAGTTCTCGTCCTATATAAACTACCACTTTCGCTACTTTCACCAGTTACTTTGCACAAGACACCTTTTAGCTTAAATGGATTGTTGAGTGTGCTAGTTCAGAAGTAGCTTTCCTTACTCTTACACTTTAACTTGTCCACCTAATATTATCATTCGTTTCTTTATTATTATTATTAATTTTCATTTCCTTTTCTTGTTCTGACGAAGTCCCTTACAAAAGTGGGCGAAACGTCGACCTTATTTTATAAGATGACACGGTTCCAACCCATAACCATAAATATTTATAATGACTCCGACCGTGAAAGTCTCCGACAATATCACAAACAATTTAGCTACAAATGGACACACAAGAAAAGTATTAAAATTGTTTTAAAACCACTGGAATATTGACTATGTCACAAATATAATATACAATTACATCATGCTTTAAAATCGACCAATTAAGTTGTGACCTTCAGAAAACTAAAATTAGTGAAATAGAGTGAATTTTTGCTGCCAAACGAATTAACTCAAGACACTTTAGAAATAAGTTTAAATTTTTTTCTAAAATTTGCATTGTTCGGGATTGATTAATTTCATTACTCAAATTCAAATATTCTTTTTATTTTTATAAATTACAATTTATTTCATTCCTATATTCCTATATTTTTCGTGTTTATAAAATTGGTGTGTTGGGACGTTATCACTCCCACCAACATATTTTGTCAAAAACAAGTGCATTTATCACTTGTTATTTCGGTGTACAACGTGGTGGACATAACAGGTGTTGCCTTGCAAACTTCAGGAAATGCGGCCGGCAATTTTCAATCTATGTGGTGCCTAATTGCAGAAAGTCGCTTGTGCTGAAAGTGAACCGTTTTTCAGGTGAGTGTATTTTCGTTTTAACTACACCAATTTCGTAATATTAGGTTAAACATTTTGTACTCACATTTCGTGCGGTTTTCAAACAATTTCTAAAGTTATTCATTAACATGCATGTTTAGATAATAATCACAACAAAAAAATAATATTCCATCTTGTTGATGTGGTCGACTGTATTGAGTGTCTGATGTAATTCCTTGTTGTTACAATTCAGCGTTTATGCAGAATCCAATATCTTACTTTAAGTTGAATGTACTTTTTCATTACATAGCTGGTAACCGGAGTTAAGAGGTAAAAGTGTGTTTTGGTGTTGTGTTTCACCTACGTGCTTAGGTAATGCACTTAAACGCGGTGTTGGGACTTAATTGTAATTGGATCTAGGTAATTGAAGTTTTTTGTTGTGTTAGTAGCTTAATGAGTTGTTTTTTTGAAAATATGAAAACTCGAGAATTATACCAACAACAAACTTGCAAATGTGGTGGAAATTGCGAACACTTATTGTGAAATCATTTCAGTGCTTTATGTGATTAAGGATAGCACTTGCACATGTAGTTATTTCTTATAAAACATATGACAAAACAGCCGTCCTAAAACTTTTACTCTCAAGTTGACCTAGGTCGGGCATTTAAAATGTATATATATATATATATATATATATATATATATATATATATTATAGTGATTTTAAAAGATCAAAAATAAATATAAGCGAAGCAATTTCAAAACACCCTGTATAAAGAAACAACCAGAAATTACGTGCGGAAATTATATTAGTTAATTCATTTTTAAGTATCTGGTATTAACGAAATTTTATAAATAATTAATGAAATTTAAGTAGGTTTGCAAAGAAATTAAATGGTAGAAGCCAATGCCAATAATTTATTAATTAATTTGAATTTAATTGAACGATTATAAGTTAAAAACCCGGTAATACCAAAGATGAGACGCGTTGCTAACGAACAAATATATCAGGAGGGTTGGAATACGTGGAAAATCCAAATCGTAGAAGTGTTATTTAAAATATTACGATTGAACACCTTTTTAATAATAATATTATCCGATCCATTTAAAATTGAAGTAGTCATATTAGTGTAAAATAATATTCAAATTTATATTCAGTATTCCTTATGATTCATCGAACATTGTAATTCAGTAAAATGACAGACAAATTTACACTAAACCATTATTAAGGTTCGGCTAACTAATATACAAATTTCTTAATTCACTTTACACTGTGCTGTTTTTACAACCCTATCTTCATCTCAGAGAGAACTCAGAAACTATCAGCGCTGTCTGCCTAACCACATTACTTCTTTTAGATTTCTTTGTCATTTAACATAATAAAATCCAATAATATTTGTGGGATGAATCTTTAATTTTATCACCATTTTTCCATCTACATTATACTAACTTCCCATCAAAATGATTGTCAATTCCACAATATACATGATTGAAATTTTCTTTGCCTTTAACCGCAAGCGAAGTTCAAAGCGTATACTGCTTCCTGCTACTTAGTAACCTAACTTCTATATTTTGAGTTTGCTTCCTTTCTGACTTTGACTTTTTCTATTTCTACTGGGGCTTACTTGTATAAATTTCTCTCTCTCTCTTTCTCTTTCTCTCTCCCCTCTCTCTCTCTCTCTTACTATTGTCAGCCCAAGTGCTTTCTTTGTGTTGCCACGTTTCACTTTGCACTTTCACACTCCATTAAGATAATTTTCATGTAAACATATGTCATGACATGTTTATTCTGCATGTTAACACCTTTTTGTTGCAGTGTCATTCTTAGTCATAGTGTACTTATATTTATGAAATCTTGCACGTCCACCATCACTCACATGTGGTGTATTTTATCAGTTTATAATCTACTTTTTTATCTATGGTGTCCATATTTATTCTAATCATATTTCTGTGGATATTGCTTAACTTACATTATTCCAGCATGGCATTTATTATGTCACATTTGGTTACTAATTAATTCCTTATATGTTTTATTATCACACCTTTTAATTTGGAAACCTCTGTTTGTACTTAACTTATAAAATCAAACAGCCGCTTAGCAACTTTGTTACAAAGTAGTTGCAATATTTTCTACCACCTGCAGCGAATATATTTCAATTACAGTTGCACATAAGTTGATGGCTTTTTTTAAAAGATAAGGCCACTTAACTATCTGCCTAGTAAATGAACGCTTGCAATGGGTTTGTTATCTATACCAAGTTTATTCTGCCATCCTGCAGCTATGAAGATGTTTCAAAGTAATAAGATTGTTTTCCTTTGTTAAAAATTCTTTGTAAGCTATTACAGCTGGTAAATTTTTGCAGCTGCCGTCTGAGAATTCGTCACACTTGATCCTTCGCCAATTTTTTTTAAAGCCAAATATCTATCCCCGTACATGGTTTTTTTGCTTTATAAATACAGACCATACTTTGAAAGTGGTACATTGGATACATTTTCTTAGCGAAAAGACATGTAAAGTCGCACTTTTAAAATGCTTTCTGTGCTAGTATGAGTTAAGGTGGTGGTTCTAGTGTCCAGCCTGTAGAAAAATGCAGCCACATTTCTTCATCCTAAGATGATACCAGCACGAAGCCAATAACTCAAGATACAGTTTTCTGTTTTTGTTATTTTTTGATGTTTTGGAAGATAAACATTTCTTTTTTTTTGGGGTTTGAGTTTGCACTAAATTGCAGACTATAAGCTATGCTTACAACATGAACAATTATGTACCTTACTCTTAAAGCTAACGTTAGAGTACTTTCTACTGTTTACTCTTTTGGTTAACATCCACAACTTGCTAGTTACTGTTTGATTGAGATATTTAAAATTTTATGTTACGATATTTTTTAAACTTAGTGAGGCGCACTTGCCAAAGCAGATGCTACTGTAAATTTTATGTATAATTTTTCTCATACATATTTAGGACTGGAAACTTTATGTAGATATGTAAGTGCTATTTAGATAATAAGATTTTATCCTTGCTATTTTAAATGTTTAGGATTATGTTTTTATGTTATGTAATGAGAAAATTGCCGCTTTGTGTACATCACGTTATACAGGACGATTATGCAAGTTATTGTTTTTTTTATTGTTTTGTAAATATCCCTTTTGGACTATGTTTATTAAAGGTTTAAAATAAAAGACGTGTTGGGGTTTCCAATTTGTTCTTTCTGTATCACCCACACCACTTTACGACGTTTTTGAGCTAACTTGAATTCTAATTCAATTCTACCATTCTGTCTCTGTTTTGTTGCGGTATTCAGTGTAGACGATTTCTTTACTGACTATACTGCTTTCTTTCATGTTTGCATGGAATACCATAACAATATTTTCTATTACTATAGAATCCTTGAACATAATGAAGGAACTACAAACTTACAATAAACGTGCTTCAATAATATCTCAATTAATTAACCTGAATATTAGTACAAATTACTAAATAAAGAATAAATATAACTATTTACTATTTGTATTCGGCGTAATTTTAAATGCTACAACTTACATAGGTTCTATTTTAAGTTGTTTCTCTTTGTAGACAAATTTAATGATTGATGGCATCTGATTATAACTTTGTAAAACATTTTCTCACCTGCATGTTTAGGTGCTATATAATTTCATTACATTAATTAAACAAAACCTTAATTTTAAATTTTAAATGTTTCTAATTGGATGCTGTGTATTACTTTCTGTTCATGATGACTGTTTTTTTTATTTCTGTAGATAATGCAAATTAAATGTTGATCTTTCTTTCAGAATTGCCAACAATGCATAAACTTAGTAAAAGTAAATTATTTAAATTTGTTAAATAATACAAATTTAAGAAATGAGGCTGAGTTTAGTATAAGAAGATATGGCGTTGGTAGTTGTGGTCCAAGAGGCTTTTATGGTACATTTGGTAAGTATTAAAGGTTATATTTTTAAATATGTAGAAATTTAAATAGTCGAAAACTTAATATGTCTTTAATCATTGTAGATTATTGTTGAAGGTAAAAGATAAATATCTGCACACAAAGTACATTTGTAAAATTGATTAGTTTTAAATGAACACAGTTTTGTCTTTCATGGGATTCCTCAGTTTTAAAGCAGAATTATTGTTTTTTCGTTGATGTTTCATTGAATGAGATGTAAAAGTAAATTGATTTTTCATAAATTTCTTTAAAATGTTGGCCAAAAATTAAAAACTTGGAGAGCTTGTGTCCTACCATGTTGTTTTTTATTTCATAAAAGTAGAAGTTGTATAATAGTGATTTTTAATTATATTAATTTTATGGATTTTATTGAAGGATATATTGTTGTTGTAGTATAAAATGATAAACTTAATTCTGCTACTTAAAGAGTTTTTACTGGTATATGACTTTAGGTGCTTTAAAAGAAAAAAGGTAATTTATGATATTTTTGGGTGGTGGAAGAGATTGTCGGAGACATGGTTATTAATACATGATCCGGTTTGGATCGTTTTCTATTATAAATCTATAGTATAGGCGTTTTGCCATCTTTCAAAGGAGCAAAGACTTGGATTTCTACTTCTGACCATGAAAACTCACATGTCCAATTAAGTCAGAAGGTGTTTTGCAGAACAATACTTAACGCAAAAGAAGTTACTTTTGGACAAGCAGAGCCGTATGTCCAATTATGCCCAAAAGGTGTTTTGTATTGAAGTAACTGAAAAACAATGCAAATATGCAAACTTATTAGTTGTTATTGTTACACTTATGTGAAAATTGTGAACTGCATTTCGGTCTATTAAATATCACTTTTCAAGCAGTAGGAAGTTTGTAACTTTTCTCTCTTAATATTTCAATTTTTTGGTTATTTTCACTGATTCTCTTTGATATTTCTTCTGTGGAAAAGGAGTGTTTTAGTTATCAATTTTTTTATTGAAATTAATAGCGTGACTTGTTTTGCATATATATTTAGCCACCACTGAACAACTGCACTGACTAATTCTACGGTATCATTTATATTCATTTATTCTGGTGTATATTGATTGCTCTATTTTTCTTATTGCATGTTACAAAGGTATGTCCTTTAATATTGGGATTTAACATCCCGAGCAATCGTACAACTGAAATGCTTGCATGATTTCCTATAGTTTTAGTGCAGTAGTTGGTTGACTTTGAATTATATTAATACTGTCTTCTGCTGGTTCTAAAGTACAATTAAAATCTACTCCCCAGAAGAATTTGAACAGCATTACTGGATGATATGGTATTAGTTAAATGATTTATTATAATATTTAATATTTCTAAGCATTTTTTGTTGATGTAAGGATAGTATATGTTCATATATTTAGTTTTAGTTTACCTACTGTTAGAGCTAGGCTTTTGCTTATATGATTCAATCTGTATTTTTTGTTTATAATTTTAAAATCGTCATTCCTTTTGACTGAGAAATTTTAACACGAAGGGTTCAATAATAGTTTGTAGTCGGATATTCTTTTTAAAACTTTTTAGTATTAATGTTTGTTTCGTGTAACAAAATTAAATTAGATTGGGTTATTTCTAAATAAAAATCCTTCAAGTGGAAGCATTTAAGCTTACTTCTGATACTTTTTGTATTTAAAGTAAAAAATTAAATGGGTTGCTGGTTCATGTTGGAAGAGTGAAGTGGTAATGGTGATCTAGTAGGTACTATGTATGCTCTCCACACTTTTGGCAGCAGGTGATTTAGATAGCATAGTATGAGACACGCACAACACTGTGCAAATGGGAACGTCTTCCTTCGGCCAATAAACTTTTTTGTATAGATGCTATTGGTCTTTTCATTGTTCTGTTGGGGCCCTTTCTTTACAAAGATTAGACGCTTGCTTTGGTAGTAGCAATAGTTCTTTAAAATTATCTGTATATCGTTTAGTCACAGATAGATGGTCTGCACTACCGTTCATTTTTTTCAAAAATCCTCAAAATGTGTGTAATCTAATGTGAATTCAGCTTTTAACCAAATGCTTTCAATGTCCTCGTACAAGTCAATTTTGTCAGAAGATTGATCAATTTTAATTCTCTTATGTGAATGTTCTATGGCCAATTCTATTGTTTCATATTTAGTTCAGAAGCAAGTTTCATTTACTGCTATTCTGATGTTACTGATATTAGTTGCTTCTGGAACAGGATCTGCTTTTATGGATACTTTATCTGGTTATGATTCTCATGCTTGTAAGGTTTGTTTGGTCAAAAAAAATGCTTGACAGATAATCTATTAAAAGGTCAGAGTGTTTTGAGCTCTGAACACAAAGTTCCTGATAAATATCCTTACAAAAAAATATTATATGATCAGGACTTACTCTAGTTTAAATTAAATAACAAAATTCAAGTATCAGTTACAAACAATGTTTAAAAAATTATACTTGCAAAATTCACAAAGCGCTTTTTCAATTTGTAATCAACGGTATTAAATATCTTCAGTTTCTTGGCTTTATTTTTAAATTGGCGTTCAAATCCCAGTTTACAAAATCTTGCATATTATTTAAATCTTCACTTAAAAACCAATGTGCATCCTTCGTTTAATGATTCAATAAAATTTTTAATAGGTTTTTATATCGAAGCATTTCCCATCTTCATTGTATATAATTACATTTAATAATTTTTATATTTATGTGCAGATAACATTTAAAACATACTTCTTTATTCACTGTTGCATTTTAATTATTAAATTACAGTAAGCGTATTGCATACTGCAAAACAACAGCTTTGAAATTCTTTTCACAAAGTAACATTTTTTGCGATCGAATTTATGAATGAATGAATATTATATTATATTATATTATATTATATTCATGACTTATCCTTGAAATTGCACTGAAATAACTAAAATTTTGCCTGTGGAAAGAAACGTGTAAAAAATTTGCAGAACGTAGTGTTCTTAATGGAATATTCAAACTAAAAAACCGCAATAGTTCAGAACAATCTACAAAAGAATTAAACAACTTAAACACTAAACACACATCAGTAATTATGCGCCTATTTTGCAATGACACCATATTTAGAGTTCGTAAAGTACTATTGTAATTAAAACAGTGCACTGCAATACCTAACTTATATGCTGCAAAACATAAAAATTTATGCTGAATTGATTCAATTTTCTTTATGTATATCATATAACTAGGTGACCAAATACAGGAACAATATTCCAAGTGTGACCTAATCAATGAGCAATATAAAATTTTAAATTTAATAACATTTCTAAATTTACCTGAAAATCTCATGATAAGGTCTAGCATTCTTCTAGATTTAGAAACAATCTCATCAATATGTTGCCTAAATGTAAGTTGCACATCGAAATTAACTCTAAGATCACGGATATCAGTAACAACTCTCAAGGATACACCATTTAACATATATGATGATTGAATTTGAGATTTACCACAATAAAATTTCATGCAATAACACTTTTGTAAATTCAGCTGCAAGTCATTCACAGCACACCACTGTTGAAATCTATTTAGGTTGTTTTGCAAGTAAATACTATCTGACAGTGAAGCAATAGTAGTAAAAATTTTGATGTCATCCGCAAAGAGTAAAAACTTACATCCCTCAAATACCGATTTAATATCGTTAATAAAATAGATGTGACCCCTGTGGTTCACCTGATGTAACCCGAATTGTTTCAGAAATATAATTTCTCTCACACAGATAACTTCTAAACCAGTCAAGCAGAGTGCCATCAACTCCCGGCGCACACACCTCTAACAAAAGTATATGGTTAACACGGTCGAAGGCTTTAGCAAAATCACCATAAATAGCATCTACCTGTAGACCAGCTTCAAAGGCTGTAGAGATATAATTGGTATAGACCAGAAGATTCGAGGCAGTGGATCTTTTTGCACAAAACCCATGCTGCTCCCCAATAATAACATTCTTAAATAGTAAAGTTAATTTATCACACACCACACTTTCCAGTATCTTTGGAAAACAACTACAAATAGAAATTGGACGATAGTTCTTTACATTTGATTTATCTCCACTTTTGTGAATTGGTATAACGTAACTCAACTTCCAAAGCTCTGGAAAATCGCCACTACTTAATTCTTATTGAACAGAATATATAAGCATCGTGTAAATATGAATATACAATTTTTAACTAAAATAGGTGGAATACCATCTGGACCTGGTCCCTTATTAATTTTAAGTTTCTCAATTTTGCTATAGATTTCTGTTAATGAAACATCTAAGATGCTAATGTTAACTAGTTGTTTATATTCAAATTTTGGCAAAGTAACATTGTTGCTTGAATACACCGATGAAAAATATTTGGCAAATAAATTAGGAACATTCAGACCAATGGCTGTTTTATCATCTAAACTCATAGCATTTGGAATATTGGCATCCCTTTTTTTAATGAATTCACATAGTGCCAAAAGCAACCTGCATTATTGAATATCATATTTTAGGTTTAACAGACAAATCTTGTAAAATCCTACTCGTTTAACACTGTACAATCGCTTCTTAACTGTGAGAAGACTAAGAAGTTTTCCAATGATGAAGATTCTTTAAATCTTTTATGAGCAAGCTTCTTTTGCAAAACCAACCTTTTTAATTCGTGGGAAAACCAGTTTGGAAAATTAGACGATTTTGATCTTCTTACAGGTATATATAGTTCCATGGCTTCATATAATATATTGTAAAAAACATGTATAGAATGACCTATTGACTTACTGTTTAAAATGGTTTCCCAATCATAGCTAGCAAACTAATTTTAAACATTTCCATAATTAGTATGCTTAAAATCATAATAAAATTCATCATACATTAATGATGAAACATTGTCTTTAAGATTCAATGTTGCTGTTATAGCAGGATGGAAATTATCACACTTAAGAAGAGGATCCAATGTAACATCAACCTTTGTACCTATTATGTTTGTAAACAACAAATCCAATATAGTATCAAACACATTAACATTTCATTTTTCAAATTAGGAATCGATTGTGGATTGTTTTTATAAACCTGACTTTTCACACAACCCCAAAGAAAATAGTCTAATGGATTCAAATCACTTGATCTTGGTGGCCAATTAACATCACCGTTTCTTAAGATTACACGTCCAGGAAATTTTTTCTCAATAAAGCAATTGTTTCTTGTGCAGAGTGAGATGTAGCGCCATCCTGTTGAGACCAAATATCCTCTAGATCAATATTCATTAATTCAGGCGACAAAAATTCGGTTATCATTCGACAATATCGATCACCATTGATAGTTACAGCTTCACCAGCAGTATTTTCAAAGAAGTAAGGTTCAATTACACCATCTGACCATAATGCACACCAAACAGTAACTTGTTTAGAATACATAGGTTTCTCATGAATAATTCGTGGATTTTCCTCACCCCAGATACAACAATTTTGTTTATTAACATAGCTACCAAGTTCAAAATGTGCCTCATCGGAAAACATGATTTTTTGAGAAAAATCAGCCTGTTGTTCATTGATGAAATTGACAAATGAACGACGTTTTAAATGATCCAATGGCTTTACTGCCTGTGTTATTTGAACCTTATATGCCTTCAGAGCTAAATGCTTGTGCAAAATACGCCATGTTGTTGATTCACTAAGTTCAACTTGTTGTGAACGTTGTCTAATGAACATTTTAGGATCTTCAGCAACACTATCACGAACCAAATCAATATTTTCTTGTGAACAACAGCTACGACTGTATTTTTCACCTTTTTGATCTTCCGCCGATTCGGTCTCTTGAAATTTTTTAATAATTTGCCCAATAGTGCTTTCAGCTGAACGATTATGAAAATCATAAAATTCACGTAGTTTTCTTAAAACACTTTTCACAGAACGCTGATTTTCATAAAATAATTCAACAATTTGAACGCGTTGTTGAATCATGTATGAAGCCATTTTTATAAATGTCATACATCACACTTCCTAAATGTCAAAATACCCAGACGTCATCTATATTTTACTAATTCTTTTAAAAAAACAGCGCAATTTGAAACAGCCGTTATATAAAAATTATGTATTTTCTAGAATGTACTAGTGTTTACATGATTCTATTCCAAATACTACATGCCTATTTGACGTAAGTTTCGGGGAGTTACTCATTAGCGTTCAAAATCGCCGCGTTTTTTTACCTCGTTACTGTTGATTTCTGTGTGCTATCCGTCTTTCTCTAACGCATATAGGGTTTAATGGTCGCATCGCATGTCTCCTACAGTGATTGGGAATGCTAATAAATAATTTTTATCTATTTTTATGGGGGTTTTTTAATGTCCCGGGCGCTTCTTGGAATAAACGTTTCTTTATTAATTAGGTCATACGAAATTGACTTATTTCTTCTCAATTCCTCTCTAAATTTCGAAAACATGTTTTATTTAAAATGTTTTTATGTTATACAAAGTAATTTTGGTTAATTGTTTTAAAACTTTACTTGCTTTATCAATGGATTTTGCACATGCAGAAAGACCTGCATTTTCATAATTGTAGTAAAAGATTGGTTTTCATGGCAAAACCTGTTTTAATACACAAAATTAAGATTAAAAATTGAGTTTTCAAATACACGAAATTATTTATTTTTATGCACAGAAAGTGTATTTTTTATTACAAACGAATAGCTTTTGTATTTATCTTAAAATGATCGATTTGCGTTCGCATTTAATGTATTTTAAGGTATCTTAAAATAATTATTTTTACATATACTGCTTACATTATTTGTTATGTATTTACAATACGCTTATATCTTACAGGGTGATACACGCAGAACTTGCGTTTTTGCTTGGCACTTTAATGAATAAAAGCACGCTTGTATTATATTATATCTATGCTTTGTTTTTGCATATTCTTTGTATATGTAATCGCTCATGACGTCGTTGTACGATTGGTAAAATGTCGTATCTTTTCTCATCTTGAATTCTATATAACGCAAACGATTAAGTGTCATAGTGTATTTGTCTGGTAGCATTACATCATCTGCTTTCCATAATAAGTCAGTCTCAAATCTGTCACCAATTCTTTTGGTTGTCGATTTTAATATTGTCCTTGCTTTGAGCATTTTTTTTAGATTCAATCAGTACAATTGATGGTATGGCAACACTAAAAGTCTCAGTACACACGGATTAAGTGAATGTTTTTATTTTCACGGATTTAAAAATTAGGCCTCGCTTCAAAATGACATGTGTTCTTAAGCATTTTATTTTATATGGGAACACATTTATCTTGCTGAAAAGTATATACAGAGTAAAATTTAAATATTGGAAAATTTTACTTTCTTAGCTTTTTGGGTGGGTTTGTTTTCACAGAATGCGGTGCTCAATGACCTCTTGTGACCTGATATTGTGATGTTTTACGAGTTACCTAAGATGATTTTTAAAGAGGCATTGCTTTTTTTTTTATTTGTGTAAAGTCGAAATAATCTGTAACCTGTAATGTCATCATCATTAAGTCTTCAGTCCTGGAACTGGTTAGATGTATATCTTCATTGTTTCCTATTCTGAGCTAACCTACACATTTCCCTGAAATTTCTAGAGTCTAAATACAGTTCCGTTCCTCTTCTATTGTTTTCTTAATATATATCCTATTGTACCATTATTTAGTGATATGTGAAGGGAGTTCGGCAACTTGCGGCTACCAAGAGCCCCGACCTTTAGACAGTTGCCGAATTAACTGTTTTCTAATAAATCCTTTTGCACGATAAAAACTTAAGAATCAGGCAAAGCCAACACCTGTAGTTGCTTATAATAATCATCAGGTTTAAGTATAATGGACCAATACTTGCAAAGAGGTATATCAAGTATATCCCTTGATGTAATCTTTAGAGCACCTTTCAGGGCTAAAAGTGTCATACCTCATTAATAATCTAAATTTGACATAGTCACAAAACAATTAAATATAAGGAATAATCGTGGGCAGTTATAAGTGATTTCAAAATCACACCCACAGAATCCACTATATTCACTTAAGTGTAGATGTTTCAATGCAGTAAGTGTTTGGGATATTTTTCTATATTTGTACATTTTCGATGCGAGTCTACTGCATGTCTATTCGTTGTAGTGTAACTTTTAGGACCAACTTCAAAATAAAACTGAAAACTTGTTTTTTTGCTAAGATAGAAATGTAAAGAATACTTTAATGTGGAATACAGTTATTATAACTGAATATAATTGAAGATTTAAGTAAAATACATTAGAATCAATGGGTATGAGCTGTCACGAGCTGACCCCTCAGACATCTTAAACGCGAATGAATTCTAGAAACGAAGTACGCAACAAAACATTAGCGCCTTCCGCCACAAAAGTAGTTCTTCGCACAAACGCGAAGTAACTTTACATCGTAGTCATTCTATAACTCCCCAACATGCCCCCAGCGTTGAAAGCTATAACTTTCAATAAACTAATAATTGTTTAAATACATCAGCCTAAAAGTACAATAGAAATAGTATGAACAAGTATGGAACAATAATAATACGTATAGAATATTAAAATATATTTAAACGTCATCAATAGGTAGCGGACAGATCCTGGAAAATGATTGACGAACTAGACCAGTATCAGTTTTATGATGAAACGAAATGGATAGAATGACTCACAATATTCCCATGTGTCAATTTAATAAAATTATTATAGTACAAGAAATTTCGCTACATGTTTCAGGCTTATAAATCTTAGCCCATCTTCAGGCGATTGAAAATACCAAAGAAACTTTTATATATGAAGTACAAATAGCAATTAGATTATAAAATCAAACACTAAAATATTAACCTTTAAATTATAGTGTATTACATTTGAAATCATGGCTTTCTTGATTGCTTTATCGGAACCGACATTTTTAGTGTTCGAATATAAGTTTATGTATTTTGGGATTAGACCCGTTTTTATGCAGCTGTTGTTGAACCATATCCTTAATTTTGTACGTTTCAGTTTTTTTGATAGTTTTTTGAATTTTCTCAATAAAAGTGCCGATTTGCTTGAATATCCATAACGCGATTAACACTGTCGGCACCAGTATGAACATTCATAATGCACCTAAGATGCTACTGTAACATTGGGAGATTGTCCTCCTTTATTAGCACTGTGCTAACATGGTGAAAAACTCCTCATAAGTAAAAAGGGCATAGCCTAAGACTCTATGTAAGTGGTGTTTGCACGATTTTACACCCACCTCTCGTAGTCCCCCGAAATGAAGAAACTGAGATGGAATGAAATGCCAAGTTCTGCCCATGTCAGTTACTTTTTCTGGAATAATGGTTCGTTGAGAAAGAAGAAACGGTCCAATTCAAGAGGTTCTGAATTGGCGCCTATGAAATTTGAACCATTATCAGAGTAAACGGTGCGAGGTTTACTCCTACAAGCAATGAATCTGCGAAAAGTCATTAGAAATGAATCACTGGAAAGATGAGTGACTAATTCTAGGTGGATAGCCTTGCTGGCAAAGCAAATGAAAAGAGAAATATATGACTTGGAAGTTTTAGCACCCCGACCTTTACAATCCTTAATATGAAATGGACCAGCGTGGTCAATGCCGACTACATGAAATGGTGGTGATGGATTGGCTCGATCAGTTGGAAGATTTTCCATAATGGGTTTAGTTAATTTAGAAGAAAATCGAAAGCAGCGGAGACACTTATGGACAACAGCCTTTGTAGGACTGCAACCAGCCATTATCCAATATTGTTCTCGCACGTGCGAAAGAAGCAATTGAACACCGTCGTGCAACAGACGAGTGTGTTCACGTATAAGAAGAAGCTGAACAAATCTGTTTTACGAAATCAAAATTGGATGTTTTTTTCTCAAAGGAGAACTGAGAATTTTGAAGACGACCTCCGACGCATATTACACCATCAGAGTCAAGAAAAGGAGTTAAGCTTGAAACTGAGCTTGGCTTTAAAATGGGAATGCCTTTCTGTAGACATTTTATTTCTTCCAGAAAGAACTCTAGTTGAGATATTTTAACCAAGCAAGTATGTGAAAAGGAAATCTCTTCACACGTGAGAGGACCTAGGTTCCTCTCTGAAAGGAGTTTATGACAATTACGCAAAAACCGCAAATAGTATGCAATAACCCTTTTGAGTCTTGTCAAAGTAGAAAATTTGTTCCATGGGAAAGGTTTTACTTGACGCTCATGATGACATTGTAAAGTACCCTTTAGATCTGGTAGATTGGAAATACGATCTACAAAAATAGGCCATAAATTCTCAGATTTATGCAACCAGGAAGGACCACTTCACCGTAGACTGCATTCTAATAACTGAACAGGTGAAACTCCTCTTGAATGCATATTGGAAGGTTTTAGTAGGTACATGCCGCCATGTGGCATGAGCAGTCAAAGCTTGTATGTCTGCCACTCTATTGTAAATGAAAATTTTAAGTTGATTAGGCGGTGTTTTTAGCCACCCTAGAACGACAGTAGAATCGGACCAAAAGACAGACCGCTCACAGTCTATGTCTAAGACCTTTGTAGCTTGAGCAGTAAGCTTGGCCAGCAACGCCACTGCACAAAGCTTTAAACGTGGAATAGTAACAGGCTTCAGCGGCATAACCTTAGCCTTTGCACACAGAAGCCGAACCAAAAACCCGACCTTGTGGATCAACCGAACGTAGGTAGATAGATGCCCTGTAGGCATGAATTGAAATATCTGAGAATCCATGAATCTCCACCTGTATGGGATTGCAACAGACAATATGACGTGGAATTAGGAGATTGTTTAACACAACCCAATTTTGTTGTAAAAGAATCCAATTATTTTGAATTGAAACAGGAATAGTGTAACATGCCAGTTTTCCACTGGTCATGTTCCAGTTTTTAAATTATTTCTTTACGTATTTCTCCCTTCCCTTTTCTTTGTAAATTAAAGAAGTTCCTCTTTGATTTATCTTCATGTACCGTACTTTGTATATTTAAAGTATGAATTATATTTAGTTTGTGTTATGTCATAACACGAGTTCGTAATTTTCATCCATGTAAATACTTAATTTCGTTTGAAATAAATGTACCTCTAATTATACCACAAGTTATTTGAGTTATTACTCCGAATGGAAGTAATAAAAAGTAACCTCTATGTTATTGGTAGGTTTTAACCAGTAACACAAGTGAAATATTTTTGAATCTACAATTAGTAAAAGATTTACCTTGACATTAGTTTCCTCCCGTATTACCTGCCGATCGATATTTAGTTGTCTGCCCATAGCAGGATCTTTATTAAAACCCGGCTGTGAGATATCACGCCATTTGTTCCTCAAGATGCATGGTCTTAAGATGGTATGTATTAGATTCTTACGCTGTTATATTTTAACAAAAATAATTTTATAGAAGTACGTGATAATACCGTATAAAGTTTTGCCGCTAAATAACACATCGATTAGTTTATAGATGGTAAGGATTCTTATAGATAAAATCTGTGACAATTTGAATGTACCTCGTGGCACTTCCGAATACTTATACAAAATTTGTATTGTAGAGTCCTCCTGAGAGATCAAAGTGGGCAGATGTGGAAGTATAATTATTCGTTTTGATTTTTTCTAGTGTAGTATAAAGTACCTCTACTATATTATAACAAAAGATGCATCTGGAATCTTAAGTAGTTTTTAAATTATGTACCGTACAAGGTCGTCGAAATAACATTGCAGGGGATTCAATTATTTGGAATTTGGCATTTTATCTTCTTACTACAATACAAAATGAAATTGGTGTTTTGTTACCTTTAAAATTTACCTACTTTGGATGGCAGATGGCTGTTCCTTTATATGAATCGATCCAACTACCAGATTTGGATATGGTTCGCAAACCACCTGTCTGAGTTTCTAATTTGAAGTGCAATATAAAGCAACAGGTTTTCTTAAAAAACTGTAATTAAGGAAATACACAGGTACGTGTTGTATATTTGTTTCTTTATAAGATAATTTTACACAAGAAAAATTGAATCAAAAGCTTTGTTACTGTACTTTGGACTGCTTTACTTGTCTGTGGACTTTTGTTAAATTTATATAGTTCCGTTTCAAGGTAACATATGTTCAGGAAATCTTAAGTAAAGAATTTATATAACGAAAGTGTACGCCGTAAGTTTCATGAAACTGCAGGTTTAAATACTTTTATTGCTCTTTGTTTTTTTTTTGCTAAAGTAATAAAAGTTTCATTAAGTATTTAACACAAGATAGGAAAATATGTGTTTTTGAAATGTTATTAACTAAACTGTTTCCTCTTATTTGTTGCTTATAATAATAGTAGCATATCTGTAACTGTGACGTTTGTTACACGTAGTTGAAACGAAAATTTATTTATGTTAGAAGGTTCTTCCAAATTTAGTAAAATTAAAATTGTTTTAATAATAGTAACAACAAAGTTAGATAAACTAATGCAACTTAATATTTTACCTAATTGTATATTTTATTTCGAATTGAAATTATTTTGTAATGTAGCCGAGGTACTTGATTTATATTCTCTCAGTTTAATTGTTGATACCCCCATAATTTCCTCCCTGAGATTTATAAGTCCATGCAGCCTCCGAAGCCTATAAAGGTCGATGCCAGCTGCGCCGAAATATACTCTATATTTCGTCGTGTGATTACTTTATTACAACACTAGGAAAAAAGTAAGGCACAATAGGATCATCCCATGACTGCATGAGAATTTTAGCAGATATGACACAAGGACCCAGAAGACCCAAAGGGTCGAAAATCTGTGAAATGTTGGACAGCGTAGCCCGTTTAATAGGAATGCCATCTGACGGACTGGAAATTGAATATCGTAAATAATCAGTTTGAAATGACCAGGTAAGACCAAGTGTTTTGGTGTTTTCGCAAGATCCGAACTCAAGAATGCCTGGATGAACGTCCTGCGGATTTATACTGGAAAGTATCTGTGGATCATTGGCAATCCACTTTCTAAGTTTAACACCACCTCCAGACAGAAGCGTTGGGAGCCCTTGGCATCAAAAAGCTCGTCAGAACCTATAAGAAGATCATCTACATAGAAATCTTCCTAAATTATTCTGGAAAACTGAGGATGTGTGTCCTTAACTAGAATACCTATCTCAGTCAGACATTGAATGGCCATAAATGAAACTGCTGCGGTACCTTAAGTTAAGGTATTTAAATCAAAGGTAGAAATTAAATCATAAGATTGCTATAGTATCCTTTGAAGAGGTCTTTGGCTTGGATTGATCAGAACCTGTCTGTACATTTTCTCAACGTCAGCAGACAAGTACCTATGTTTGCGGAAACGTAATAAAATTGAAAAGAGATCCTTTTGGATAGTAGGTCTAACCATCTGAATACTGTTTAACGAATGTCCACTGGAAGTTTTAGAAGAACTATCAAATACAACACGAAGTTTGGTTGTAAGACTTTCCTCTTTAACTAGGCCGTGGTGAAGAAGATAGGAAACTTGACCTGTATAACTGAGGTGGGAAGGTGACATATGTCCAAGATTATGATATTCGTGCATAAAACAGGTATATAATTTTTGAATTCTGGATTTGACTGAAATTTCATTTCTAGAGATTTGAATCTTTTGAAAGCTGTATGCCAGCAATCCCCCAGAACAGAAGGGGTTTCCTTGAACGGAATGGACACGATAAAACGACCATCAGTGTTTCTTTTAGTAGTTGCAGGAACTTTCCTTCTGCGAGAGGATCTTTCCGGACGGATACTGTTCCAATTCCCAGAAACGAGCGAGTTGATCTTGAACTGGATCAATAACCGAATGAAGACATTTTGTTCGAATCAGCATGTCAGAGTCCAACTGACCAGCAACAACATAACCAAATCGAGTTTTTTGAAGAGTAGGAAGATTTGGACCTAATTGAAATTGTCCGAAACATAAAATCTTGAAAGAAGACTGACGATCCAAGAGGGACGTGGATTTCACCAGGTTTGTGAAATAAAGGGTCAGATAACTGAATGTTGTCAGGAATATGAAGCTTGGTAATATCTACGTGCCAGTTAGGTAGATTACTGGTGATATTGTCAATGACAAAGCAGGAAATTGTCAATTTGAACCACGAATGATATGAAGAATAAAGCGTGATTTCGCAACGTGAACGTATTTGCGAAGTGGCCTTGCTAAGACCGGAAATCGTAACATCAACTGGTTTTGTAGGAAGTATCAACCTCTTACAAATATCCGAAGTAATGAAATTCGATTGAGAGCCTAAATCTAACAGAGGCCTAACTCTGAACAATCTGCCGTTGGAATCGAGAGTTGGTGCGCACATGGTTGGGAAGTATTGCTAGAAAAGAAATTGTATTGCATTTCCTGCAAGTAAAGCGAGAAGAACCTTGTGAAACAAGATGTACCTTGTATAGGCAATTGAGATATAGTTTCGACTCTTTTACCTTTGAAATTCTGTTTTGTGCCGATAACTTTAGAAATTCAGTGCAATTACTCAGCAAATGATAACCTTGGCAGCCATAGCAACCTCGTGAATTACTAGATGTCACAAATGTTTTGACACGCCTTGGATTTTTCATGCCTCTGGGGCACAACTGTAGATTTTTCTTTTAAAGTGGAAGCAAATATTTTTGGGACTTTAAGAAGTGTTGAAATTCTGCAAGAGTTGATAGCTCTTGAGATAAGGATATTCGAACAGACTCTCACTCTCTAAGAGTCGTAGGGTCGTGTTTGTTGGCGATAACATAAATCAGAAATGTCCCAATCAGAGATTTGTCGTCTGACAAAGAGCATAAAGCACCAACATGTTTGGATAAGAAGTCGTTTATTTGACGAAGCTTTCAGGTGACTTCTTTGAAAGAGATTCGATGTTGAATAAAGATTGGATATGATTATGAACAATCATGCGTGTATTATTGTTCCTTTTGCACAACGTGTCCTACGCTAGGCGAAAATAGGACAAAACGAAGTTTTTATTGATTAAGTAATCGAATGTGTCCTTATATTCAAGCCAGTTTTCTAGATTCCCAGGATAGGGCGGTAAATTTATCGTCGAAAGTTTAATGAAATGTGAACTGTGCGATTCTGAATGATTTGATCGCGAACTTGAAGATCGAGATGGTCTACGAAATTCGGGTGTCAGAATTATTGCCGTTTTCTAGAATCATTGATGCAACAGAAGTGATTCTAAAGAAAGATTCTTCAAAGAAAATGTTTTGTTCTTCATGAACCGAGTTGTCTGAAATAACAATTATTTGCTTATGAATATCTTTGCAAGACTGCAATAATGATTTTGAAATGACCAAGCGATTATTCAATTCCATGATTAATTCTCTTGTAACTGACTCAGGATTAGAGTCAGACGTATTTTTGAAGCCATTTACATAATTGATAAAGCGTGTAAGTTTGCCTTTAATAATTCCACGTTCTCGTACTAGTAACTCCATGTTTTAATATTGTACTGAAATCTGTTAATAATTACATAAAGGTGTCTATACAAATGTACGAAGGAAAAAAGAAAATCAGTTGAAAGTTCACAACAGTACTAAAGAATAATACCTGTTAATGGTATTTTAATTACTATCTTCAAAATAACTAGAATAAATTGGATAATGATATGAAATTGCTATCAGTGTAAATACAACAGCATTTGAAATGTATAAAATGTTATTTAGTAACACTAGAAAATTTTTTATTGTCATAAAATCTGTAATAATTATTGATAACTACTTAATCGAAGTAAATTTTAATTACAAAATGTACTAGGTAACCTGTCTAGAAAGCAGTAAGCAAAACTTCATCTAAAAATATTTAGCGCAGGTAGTGGCATAAAAATTAATACTGAATTTTATGAGTAAAACAGTAATGGAATGAAATTTTGTTGTAAACGAGTTGAAGTGTCTTGTTTATTTGAAGCGTGCAACCCTCATTAGCTGCGTTGGACCTTGAATTTGTACCTGCAGGCATTGAATATACGTACAGTTTTGGAATGCGAGTAGTTTTTTTTTATAATGGAGCTGTCCAAATAGACTAGGATCCGGCTTGAATCAAAAGAATCATATGTTTGGGATATGTTTGTATATTTGTATATCTTCGATGCGAGTCTGCTGCATGTCTATTCTTTGTAGTGTAACTCTTAGGACCAACTTAACAATAAAACTGAAAACTTGTTTCTTGCTAAGATAGAAACGTAAAGAATGCTTTAGCGTCGAATTCATTTATTATAACTGAATATAATTAAAGATTCAAGTAAAATACATTAGAATCAATGGATATGAGCTGACACGAGCTGACCCCCGCAGACATCTTAAATGCGAAAGAATTCTGGAAACAAAGCACGCAACAAAACATCAGTGCCTTCCGCCAGAAAAGTAGTTCTCGGCACAAACGCGAAGTAACTTCACATTGTAGAAATTCTATAAATCCCCAACAGTAAACCCATCATTTACACAACAAGGGTTCAATACATTTGTCAATTTGAAATTAATGAAAGTCGTACCTTCGTTGTTTCCTATTCTGAACTAACTTACATGTTGAAATAAAGATGTTACAGCCGGCTTATTTGCAAATTGGCAATCGGAATGCATATTAAATAGAACCTTCACAAATAGGCCAAATGCACACAATAAAACTTAATCTTGGAATTTAGGATAAGGTTTATTTCTGGTTTGCTTTTTCCTTCTACTAACGTTGACTACAAATATATAAACCGAACTATATATGCCAAAAAACTAAAAAAGAAATTCACATTGACAAAAAAGAACTTTTAATATAATAATAACCATTTCATCAAAATACGCCTACCTAATAATTAATAAATACAATATCTATATAAAGTACAAACATTTATGTTGTACTACATCTATACTTTAAAGTTTACAAAGCAACAGTGTATTACTTGTTCCATACTAATATTCAATGAATGAAGGGAAAGACAAACTTAATTATAATTCATAATAAGATATGAAATGCTGTTGAGGTATCAATAATTATATTTTGCATGGATAACGAATTTAATTTGTTTGATTTCATTTCAACTTACTGCCAAGAAAAAGATTATGCAGTTTTGTGAACCATGACCCAGTTAGTACATATGATAAACTTCAACAACATGACAAAGATTCTATATAAAAAGCTGTATATGCCTTGACTACCCAAAGATAAAAACAAGATTTTTTTATTTAAAATTTTAAAAATAAAGTAAAAGATGTAACAGTATTGGTTTACTTAGGTGGACATAAGGGAGTAGTTTATGGTCATACATCTGGTAGGATTTACAAGTTTTGGTAGTTTACATTTAAAAACGTTCCTATTTCAATGTAGTATTAAATTAGGGAACCACTATGTACGTACAGAAATGTGATAGAAATGTTGGTAAATATTGATACTTTATATTCCTTTGTATTGAATTGAAATAATTACAGACGGAAATGGAAAATAACCGTTTACATTGGATATTTTTACAAGTTTATATGGGTTCAATGAAATATTTAACCATGAGAAAGCAATTGTGTAGTTTAAGAACATATGAATAATGCGCCATAGTCTAGACATAAAGCTATAGAGCAACTACAAATGTAGTGTTAAATGTAGAAATCGTGTGAATAAATTTGGGTTCACGTGGGTTTATGTTATCAAAACACGGTCACATGCAAAAAACAAGCACGGGATGGATGGAATGCACAAAGATCTTGAAAAGAATATTTTAAATGCACAACTCTTGGGAAAGTAAACATCGTTCAATGGCTCTAGAAGGGTTGGGTTTATAAAACTGGTTGACTGTAGACGAGGAGGGAAATCAAATTGATATGCGATACCTTAGGTCATGTGCAGAATACATTGAGAACAGGTAATAAGTAAATTGTAATCTAATTTTTGCTATAAAAAGGAGTTTCAAAATGCAATGATGAGTACCGAATTAGTGACAAGTGCCAACCAACAAGGATTGAGTTCCTAATTGGGAGCTCATCCAACAACCCCATTTTCTTTTACCTGCAAGGACTTAAGCAAATGCACCTTTTTTTAATGGAATTCGTTAGTAAGGACTAACCCCATCGGAGAAAACTGTCATTTATGTAGAATTGTATATCGTTTGATGCAGATGCATATTGTTGTATTTATCAACTATGGTAGTGATGGTGCATAAACCTTATTGAAATAGAAAGGACTGCCGGGTTTTATACAAGTTTATTGAACTTGTTATGAAAAAGTAGAAGAGAAATCCTATTGCAATGAATTGTACTCAAAATTTAGTTGGTAACATTAAAGAAAATTCAAACACTATTTTTTTCAGTAAAACGTGCACTTGGCCAGGTATGAATAGATTGTTAGTTCTTGTTATGTACTGTTCAGATTATTTTATGTAATATAGGTTAGGTGTAGTAAAAGTGGAGATTTCATTTATAACCAAGGTGAGAATTTTACATATTATAAGAGGCACTCCATCAACTCCAGAGGCAGTAAGTAACACTAAGAGGCTGCTTGGAAATCTCATCTTTTGACTGGACTTTGTTTCTTGATCAGGTGGATTGGCGCTCAATGGCTGTAATGTAGAAAATGGAGTTCAAATTCACTTCAAGGTTGTAACGATTTTTATTTTTAATCTAACTCGGGCCCCACGATGCAGTGGCAATGTAGCATTTTTTTTTCAGTCCCATGTTGGGCCCAAGTAGCAATATTATTTTTATGTAAATGATGTACATAAATGATTATTCATTTTAAGTTCCAAAGCATCGGGAGTTAATGTAGCAGTATTAATTTTTTTTTATAAATAACACGTTTTGTGATCTTGCCCCTAGAGAGAAAATAGAACAACAATTTGGAATTTAAATGGACTTGAACTTTTTATGTGTATGAGGTAGAACTATAAAAGCTTGCTGCGCCGGCAGCTAGCTAGAATATTATTTCATGGAAGATCAGAAAAAGGGCAGAGTTGAAATATTCTTTGTGAAACGCAAAACTAAATAAAGTGAAGTTGGGCGCCACTGTATCTAGCAAGTATTAAAAAGATGTGATTTTAGGGTAGATACAGAAACCCTATCGGAGTGAATTATTTAAAAAATTTTAATTTACCCTTTTTTTTAAAATGGAACATATTAAAATAAGAAGGTATCTATTATATAACAAATAACTTTTATCCAACAATAAAAAATTAATTCACGTGTTAGTGAAATAAAGAAATTATATATAAACAAAATTTTGTTTTTTATGATTTATAAGAGCATCAGATTTGATAATCACGTACAAACTTAAGCAAAACTGCAATTCAAATTATTTTACAATTGTTATTATTGCAAATTTCAAACATACTAGATTTAGAGCAAATATTACTTTCAAGAAAAAGTTTGTTCTAAGTAAAAAAAACAAATAGTCAGCATAAAATTATTAATTGTGACAGTGGGGTGCCAGGTCTTACAATCTAGAACGATTAAAATTTTTTTTAGCGGCTTGAGGCATAGCCATTGTGGAAAAGGGGATTGCAAATACACTTAACATCCTTTTGGGTTCCAGCAAAAATCACTTAACCACTTGCTACTGGCGACTACCTTTAGGCTGGTTAAGCACAGGTTCCAGCTGGTGATGGCCCCAGACTGATGTAGTACTTAAAGGACGCTCAAAAATGTTGGTCGGCTAGAGGGTACATGTCAACTAGCAAGTGGCTTCCAATTGTACTGTCCATTGTCTGGTTGTTGCATGATTGTTGTTTGCATTATATGGTCTTTGTGGTTGTTGGTCCTACTTGGGGTTTGGGCTGTAATAAAAATTAATTAAGATACTTAATTTTTGGACAGTAAATTTCACCATCTACGACTTTCCAACCTACTCGATTCGAAGATGATGTGCAAGTGAGCGGATTTAGAACATAACTTGCAAAGACATTTCAACCAGGGAAGTCCTATCAGAACAAATATATAAAGCCCATGCGCCGTGTGTATGAAACAAGCTGAAAACTATGATAATTTCTTGAACAATAAGATGTTTACATGGACTTTTGTAAGATTAAATTGCTATTTGTGACTTTACAAACCAGGTTTTAAAACAGCTAAATTGTTTTCTACATGATTGTGGGTACAAAATGTTGACCTTAGCCGTGTAATTGTAGCAAATCAGAAAATATCAACTCGCATGTTGTTTTACATATGAGATTAAGCACTTATTAAAAATTGAGAATCTATCTAATTTTGCAAACAAATATTCTTAGCGAATTTTTTCATTTTTTTCCTTTCTCTCTTGCCTTTATACTTCTAAGTTGTCTCAACCAGCAATTTTTTTTTTTTTGTTACAAGGTAAGTGTATAGGTTTTGGTAGTTTTGCAAATTATATACCTTTAGGAGTATAATTTTTCTCTCATAGAACCCAACCCATATATCACTGTAAGCTAGCCGGTGCAGTAATTAAATTGTTATATCATTCTGTCCATGTAGAGTAAAAATAGCAAATTAGCATAATGTCAATTCAGTACATAACAAAGATGCTATTTGTTACACGTGCTGTTCTTGAGTGTGTTTTAAAATCTACTTACAATGAGATAATTTTCAAAACACAATCAATATAGCCTCAGATATTATGTTAAATGTATGATGCGCCATTGTCATGCTATTGATCATACCATAAAGAATATTGTATAGAATGGTTTCTCTTACAGTCAAACCTTATGAGTTTCTAATATATTGCTACATTTGGAAATCTTTTGATTTAAAAGATGAAAGGTTCATAATCATGTAGTGCTTGAAAATAACTCTAGTGAACTGGCTAGCAAAAGCTGCAATATATTGCATCAAGATTCATACTTGATAAGTGTTTTATTTTATAACATGAGCAGATATGCTTACCATTTTATTATTAAAAATATGACTGTTTGTATAATAGAGCGTGTTAACATACTTCTAATAACTAATGAGAAGTATATTTCTTAGCATGTTTTTAGACACTAGATTAACTTTGGATTTATAGATAGTTTCAGATTTATGAGTTCATTTCTCGATACACTGGGGGTCTTTCCTAATAAATATCCTTTATTAAAAAGCGATTTGTGTTTCATTTATTGATACATAATTTTGATTGTTGGCTTGAAAAGGAATATCCCTTGTGATTTCTTCAACTCTTCAGAGGAGTTTGATTACGACTTGATATCTGCTCAAAGAGAAGACTGTCCGAAGAAAACATGGAATATATTCAATACTTGAAACTGGAATAAATACTCTGCTTTATTTCACAAAATTGATATATTATTGGCTGTAGTATTTGATCAATTTTGAACAAGTTATCTTACTATATATTAGCCTGACCCTACTCACTATTTTATGCTACTAGATTCTGTAACCTTTGGTTTTATTTTTAAAATTACAAATTACACCGTACATATTTTTCATTTAAAAACCCGTAATGTAAGCAGGTATATTTCATATATACGTTCCAAGTAACCCCTTTTGGATAGATAAGTCTTAGCTTTCACATTCTTGCTACAGAAGATGTTAGGTTTTCCAAGAATTAGCAGCGAGGAACATATCACGCTTCACGTGCATGTCACATGTCTGTTAATTTCCACTGTCCGTTACACCTCCGGTGATTTGCTAGAAGGGCAAAGGAGGGTATTTAATAATTTATAATAGTCGGTGTTCGTTGGGTACTAAAAGGGTGAAGATGTGAAGGTTGAGTGGTGGGTCATAAGACGAGAAAAAGTCACGCGCTGAAGTTGGCTAAGTAATTCGTGTCAAAGGTCGGTTTTCTTTGAACATAATTCAATCTCCAGTAATCTTGGAGGATATATATAGCGCGTTGACAAAATAGGTTTTGGTATAACCTTAACGATCCTAATATTTATAGGATCGGATTAAATAATTCGAAGATTGGTGGCAGGGCAGAAAACAGCCGAAGTAGTTTAGTGTAACCCCCATACCCAATAAACACGGTTTATTGGTAAATACGGTATCAGTTTTAAGTGTTGATTTAATTAATTAGCTAGTAGCGAGTTCCGAGAGAACTTAAATTATTTTCCGGAGTTAAAGGTGGTCTTAATTAAGGAATCATTCAGTTACAAATAGTTAATGTGGGAGACGTACCCTCGTGTTGATCGTATTCAGACTCTGTGGTGCTGTGCATATAAAGGATTTCAGGGATAAATTAAATAAAGCCGTTTGCTGGTAGTGCCTTCGTGGAACTTCGACGTATGAACGAGAATTACAAAGGGAAACCGGAGGCTGAATTCCTGTGATAATTAATTACCCAGTACTGTGAGTAATATGTTCTTATATCAACTATTTATGTATTGTCTGACATCATTTGTAAGCGCATGAAATTACATGTTCACCATGATTTACTTTTAATTATTTTGCTGTGTATTATTTGATTAATACGAAGGTACGAAGGTCCTCTAGGGTGTACGTTAAGATTTATCTCGATGACGAAATTAAAATGTATATATATATATATATATATATATATATATATATTGCTGTGATTCTCTTCCTGTTGTTTTTCTTCTGTCCTATCCTCTCCTTCTGATAATCGATTTCTTACCTGAATATCGCCTCTTGACTCCTTCCGCCTCTTGACTCCTTCTGCCTCGGCTGCTCACCTAGATAAAACTTTCATCATCATTCATAAAAAAAAAAACACATTCCTACCACAAACATCAACGTTAACTCTATTTACACCAATATTCACAATACATTAAAATTTCAAAATTAAATTTCAACATAAATTTCAGCATAATAATATTTCAAGTTCAAATTTGTCATCATTTTAATTTGCATCCAGAATTAGAGTCCTTGTAGGATGCATACTAATTAAGTTAACAATATTTGCAGACCTGAGTCTGAATAAAAGGGAGCATCTCCCACCCCTTTACGTTAATTTAACAGGTTAGTCTAATTGAGCTCAAAGACAGACCCAAATTTTCATCATAATCAAAAACATAAACCTGATAAATACTCCTTTCTACTTATACAAGAAAATTTTACCTTAAAATTCAAAATTTGTTGATTATACAAATTTACTACTGTCCACCTTTATCAAACAAATTATAAAGATATTCAACACACACCAAAACATGTAAGATCGAACAACAATGCATAAGTTACCTGAAAGTTAATGCACTCGTGGCTTCAAAGTTCATCGTCCTTGCTAATCTCACCATTCCAGCTGGGTTATGTTTACGTCCTCGGATTTCTGGCCGTCTTTAAAATTTTTCTACACCACCATTCGTCTAAAAGGTTTCAGAGCTTCTCAGGCACTCATCTATGTATATAGAAATTTTGTTTTGTGGATCCAATCACGTTTACGAATAACATTTGATTACTAACACTCCCGAAAAATAGCAATGAAATTCATAATTCTTTCACGCTATACCAAAACTGCATACTTCTATTTATTTATTTATCGTTACTAATTTGGATAATTGGTACAGTAATACCTGCAAATATAACTAGACTTTATTATCTTTATTTATCTTTTCTAGGTGCACTAATGCATAATAACTTTTATTGTAGCACGTAATCACCACGTAATTTACTTGAAGTATCGAATAAAATCAAAAATAAAGAGCAAAACTGCTTGAAGTATTGGATCAAATCAAAAATAAAAGAGCAAAACTCCTATCAGCACGGGTTTATATAATGGCTCGCTTGCAAGTCGAATTTGTCCCGCGACGGACGATTTTCAGAAATTCGCATTCTATTTTCCCTTCCGATGGCTCGGCACAGCGATTCTACTGAAATTTGCACTCGCCCGAGTTGAAATCTAAGAAATTTACACACGCCTCGCAACACGTCCGCGAACAACTAATTAATTTTACATAGAAATTGTTATGCTTCCACCTCTCATGTTTGCATCTTATTTCAACCTTACTCGCCAATCTGGTCTGTTCGTTCCATCTACAACCTGTGCTCTTGTTTTACATATTTCCCCTCATTTAACTACCAATGCATTCTCTCTCGCTTGTCTTTATACCACAAACTTGGTTTCTTCCTTGCACTCATATAGCTTGGAGCTTATCAACTATCATATACATCGTTATCTTTGCAGGTGTTCCTTGTTCTAATACGCTGAAGGCTTTTATGTGACTTCCCCACGTCGTTATAATTTCTCGATAGCTTTAGTACTTGGAAAGATTAAATCATATACAAGTTGAATATTTTAACTAGGCTTCTTTTTATAGAAAGCGTCCAGTGAATAATCTAAACCCCTTATTTTTAACGAAACGAATAAATTTTTATGCTCCATGGTTTTAATAATGCGTATTATCTAATTAAATTCTACATTACTTCTTTCTACACGTTGATTATGATTATATACAAACCCTACATTCTAATTAAATGATTTAAATCTACACAGTAGGCCTTTAATTAAGCGTACTATTTTCCACTGCTCTGATATACACGGTGTTTAACAATATCTAAACAATATAAACCCTATGTTTATATGTTTAGAAGTAAATGACAAATTTATCCAATATGCCTTTAAATGAAGCGTATTATTACCCAAAGCGTCCTTATACACGGTGATTAAAATTATTTGATGTCGTTAATTAATTTTCTACCCTGGTCTAAATTAGAGTAATATATATATATATATATATATATATATATATATATTATTGCTGTGATATAAGAATCGAGCCTCACGAATTGGGCGCCAAGATTGCTGTGATTCCCTATAAGAATCGAGCCTCACGAATTGGGCGCCAAGATTTGCTGTGATCCTCGTTACTACGGTGAAATCTCCTCTGATATTCGATTTCTTACCTGAATATCGCCTCTTGAATCCTTCCGCCTCGGCTGCTCACCTAGATAAAACTTTCATCCTCATTCATAAAAAAAACACATTCCTACCACAAACATCAACGTTAACTCTATTTACACCAATATTCACAATACATTAAAATTTCAAAATTAAATTTCTGCATAAATTTCAGCATTATAAAATTTCAAGTTCAAATTTGTCAACATTTTATTTTGCATCCGGAATTAGAGTCCTTGTAGGATGCATACTAATTAAATAAACAATATTTGCAGACCTGAGTCTGAATAAAAGGGGGCATCTCCCACCCCTTTACGTTAATTTAACAGGTTAGTTTAATTGAGCTCAAAGACAGACCCAAATTTTCATCATAATCAAAAACATAAACCTGATAAATACTCCTTTCTACTTATACAAGAAAATTTTACCTTAAAATTAAAAATTTGTTGTATATACAAATTTACTACTGTCCATTTTTATCAAACAAACTATAGAGATATTCAACACACACCAAAACATCAAAGATCGAACAACAAAGCATAAGTTACCTGAAGGTTACTGCGCTCGTGGCTCCAATGTACATCGTCAATGCTAATCCCACCATTCCAGCTGGTTTATGTTTACGTCCTCGGAATTCTGGCCGCCTTTAAAATTTTTCTACACCACCATTTGTCTAAAAGGTTTCAGGGTTTCTCAGGAACTCATCTAGGTATATCGAAATCTTTGTGGATCCAATCACGTTTACGAATAACATTTGATTACTAACATTCCCGAAAAATAGCAATGAAATTCATAATTCTTTTACGCTATACCAAAAACTGCATACTTCTATTTATTTATTTATCGTTATTAATTTGGATAATTGGTACAGCAATACCCGCAAATATAACTAGACTTTTTACCTTTATTTATCTTCTCAAGTGTACTAATAACTTTTATTGTAGCACGTAATCACCACGTATTCTACTTAAAGTATCGAATAATCAAAAAAATAAAGAGCAAAACTGTTTGAAGTATCGAATAAAATCAAAAATATAAGAGAGCGAAACTCCTATTAGCCCGGGTTTATATAATGGCTCGCTTGCAAGTCGAATTTGTCCCGCGACAGCCGATTTTCAGAAATTCGCATTCTATTTTCCCTTCCGATGTCTCGGCACAATGATTCTACTGAAATTTGCACTCGTCCGAGTTGAAAATCTAAGAATTTTCCACACACCTTGCAACACGTCCGAGAACAACTAATTAATTTTACACACCAACTGATATGCTTTCCCCTCTCATGTTTGCATCTTATTTCAACCTTAATCGCCAAACTAGTCTGTTCGTTCTATCTAAAACCTGTGCGCTTGTTTCACATTTTTCCCCTCATTTAACTGCTAATGCATTCCATCTCGCTTGTCTTTATACCACAAACTCGCTTTCTTACTTGCACTCATATAGCTTAAAGCTTATCAACTATCATATACATTGTTATTTCTGCAGATGTTTTGAGTTCTAATACGCCGAAGGCTCTTACATGACTTTCCCATGTCTTTTATAATTTCTCGATAGTTTGAGTACTTGGAACGATTAAATTAAACACAAATTGAACATTTTCAACTCTGCTTCTTTTTATAGAAAGCGTCTAGTGAATAATTTAAATCCTTTATTTTTAACGAAACGAATAAAATTTTATGCTCCACGGTTTTAATAGTGCATATTATCTAATTAAATTCTACATTACTTCCTTCTACACGTTGATTATGATTATATACAAACCCTACATTCTAATTAAATGATTTAAATCTACACAGTAGGCCTTTAATTAAGCGTTCTATTTTCCACTGCTTTAATATACACGGTGTTTAACATTATCTAAACAATATAAACCCTATGTTTAGAAGTAAATGACGAATTTATCCAATATGCCTTTAAATGAAGCGTATTGTTACCCAAAGCTTTCTTATACATGGTGATTAAAATTATTTGATGTCGTTTATTAATTCTTCTACCCTGGTCTAAATTTGAGTATTTTATATATATAAGGTTGACCATAATTGAATCCGAAGTAGTAGTTAAATAAATAAGATATTAACAAAAAGTGATTTCTGATTAATTTAGCTGTGACGGCTGGTTTTAAGAACAGTGTTTTGCGTAATTTCAATTACAGTTAATTAATTTAAGGAACTAATTTTTGACCAGAATGATACTTGTCTGTGAACAGGAATTCAGAAACTTTCTTTAGTTTGGTGGGAACGTTACTTAATTAATGAATTTTAATGTACAATATTTAATATCTTAGTTATTTCGTAAGCAGAGGTGACTAACGTATGAAGAACAGGAAATGCAATTCAGCTTGGCAGCACAGGATGTTCTATCACAATGCATGACTTACCTGGGTACTTGTCTGAAGACGTCAAATTTTTCCTCATCTTTTAGGCCTCTCTGAAGGACAAAGAATCCGTGCCATTTTAGACAGAACTCCAATATGATAAGGGTAGTGCCCATTATATTACCTAACCTGATACTAACGTTAATATAAATTATTTTCACTTCTCTCCCAGTCGACCAACGCCCACCGCAACTAGCAAACCTAGCCGCGGTATAGTTTACTCCTTGGAGCAGACTTACCACGTTTTGTTCATGCCCTCCCCCCTTCACCTCTATGACAATTTGGCATATAACAAATATGCTTGAAATGTTTATGTGCCTCAAATATTAAATAGCATCTTGAGCTATTAACAACAAACTATCTTCAAATTTTATTGATTAAGAAAGGAGATGATGGGCTGAGTCAAATATGTTCTAAATGATATGATGCCCTTGCTAATAACAAAACCAAAAAACTGGGCAATAAGTTTGCACCTTCTTTAGGCAACCTGGAACGACGATACTAATATTGATGGTGTAGCTGTACCTAATGATGCTTTTGTTTGTTATAACTTAGATTACTTCAAGCAGCTGATAGTATTACACAGATAGTTGATTAAAATCTTTATGAGGTCATAACTGAAGGATGTGAGAAGCACTTTGATACATCTGACTATTCTCTAGAGAGAATTTATGGAATGTATGCAGGAAATTTGTATAAGGCATCTGAAGAGGAAGAAGCTGAATATTTAAATTAATAGAGAAGGAATGGCTAAACGTCTATGAAATACTAATAGCTCTCTATTTACGTCAGCATTACTAAGAAGATTAAAGAGATAGAGAAATCCATAGAGAAAAAGATGTATGTGGTCGAATTTAAATCTTTGAATGAGTCTTTCAAATTACTTACTGAAAAGTTTTATATGCATATCAGCAATTTGCTCCAGTCTAATAGATTATAATATGATTTTTTACAGAAATAGTGTATTTATAGAATAATGAGTATAAATAGATTTTGTTGACTAACACTTATTAGCATATTTTAGGTGGATGATATGATTTTGTGTTGAATTCTTGATTGGAAACACATGTAAAAAACTTGTTTTGCACTAGAATTTACCTTGTATATCTACTTAGAAAATCTTTTTAACATTTTCAAATTTGATATCAGAAACATCATATAGGTAAAACATGAGAAAATAACGACTTTATAGAGATATCTGAAAACAAATTGACATTTAAGCTCCATCTTGTGCTCGAATCCTATCGGGACATAATTTTTGGATCAAAGTGAAATTAACGTAATATTACTTTTAGAATCCAAGATTTTTCGGTGTGTTAGTTGAGTTTTTGAATGTCTTGTATATCAAACATAGTGTTACGTTGTATTACTGTCCATTATTTTTGTGTACTTAACTTATAAAAATAAATATTCCATGTTTATATGATTTATATGTAATTATTTATTTTATAGATATACATCTTACTCTGGAGAATCGTTTGGCAAATTTTATGGAAATGGAGGAAGCTGTTTTATATTCATATGGGTTTTCCACAATTTCTAGTGCTATTGCTGCATATTGTAAGAAGTCTGACATTATATTTTGGTAAGAAATGTTGTATCGTAAATGTATGCATGAAGTATGATCAGTTTGAACATCTTTACTTACCAAACAGCATGTATGAATTACAAAAAAACAATTTGACCAAAATCTTTTGTGTTATGTTATTCAGTGATGTTGAAATATTTCTATGAATGAGCTGACTACCAATCAGCTTTTTTGTGTATTTAGTGTTACCTTTTAACACTTATACTTTTTTTGTAACAGTTGTTTGGTAAGAGTATACCTGTACACATATTTCACAGACCTACATACATTGCTTAGTTTTATACTTGTGATTGTGAACCAGAATCAAGTGAGCTTGATCAACCATTGTTGCTTTGATATGCTAGCGATTATCACATTTAAAGCGCTCAAAGTCTTTTTTCAACATGCACATATAATTAGGATCACGAAAGAAGACCACCACATGACTATTACTAGAATACACATATATACATTTAAAAGTGTACGAATTTTTTACAAGTATAATAAAGATAATGAATAAATGATTCATGTTACTTCAATAATACTCATATGCAATTGCTTTGTACTGCATAAAAATAAAGCAAGTCCGGTATTACACTTCAGAACTTATTTCATATATACCAATGTTTAACTGACTAGAGTAGTATTCTGAATTTAGCAGTATTAATAGTATAGCTTCACTGTCGTAATATAACCCTACTTTCGTAGTTGTTAACACGCTTCTTTATTTTTACTTATTTGATTGTATATATCGTCAATTTAATGAAAAACAGTTCTTATTAGAACTCAATATTGCCATATACCAGTCAAAGGTACAACTTTTTGGATTCAAGCTTAACAGTTGATGTTGAAATTATTGGCATATTTCTAACAATAGAACCAAACTGGTTGTTTAATTTTTGTACAGAGGTAAACATTTTCACATAACAAATTTTAATGAATGTCTTGGGATTCACATACGAAATGTTTTAGAGTTTTCGAATAATGAACGAGAATTCAGTGAAAATTGTATTAATATGTAAGTAGTAAGAAGATTTTTCTTCATTAAGTTGTAAATTGCATTTATAAGAGTTATTTATATCTGTGCATGTAAGAGATTATTTAGATAATGTGTGTAAAAGAAAGAAGCTTGTTACGTTTATTTCGAACATCCCGTACATTTTTACCGGTTAATAATCAATACACGGTCCAATAATTTTCAACGCAAATCTTTTAAAAACAAGTTTAGGCTACAATTAAATAGTTTACATCCTGTATATTTTTTTCTGCAATAAATACGCCTTCAAATAATTCCTCAATTTAAATCTATTTGCTTTGAAACGTAAAATTTATTATGCTTTAATTAAATAAGTCAATATCCTGTTAGGTATCCGTGATCACGTTATGCCTTTCGATAACGTATAATTTCGTTCTAGTAGGTTTCCCACCTAAAGATTTGTCGAAGGAATATATCCTACTATTCTCCGGTAAAACCGTGTTTTCCAGTTTGAATCGCGTTTCGATAACACAGATGTTTGGATTTCAAATTGGTGTCATTTAAATTCATTCTGAATTTGATTCTGCAGCTCGTGTGACAAAATATGTTCTTCATTACTCGTTCTATCACTTTAAAAGCAATGTACGTTTATTATTGTTCTGCCAATTAGAGATGTCTTGCGTGTATTGGTGAGTGTTCCCGTGCTTACCCCATCTAACCAAATTCTATTTTTAGCTTTTTTTTGCTGGAGGCCAAAGGCGTTCTTTCGGGGTGTAACTCACCTGTTTGTTGCCATGGACCAGTTGCTGTAGTTACTATGGTAGCTACGTTATGCTGACTTCCTTCCCCTGGCGGTTGGCAAGTTAAGTATCCTGACGCAGAGAGGTATTTATTTATTTATTTACATCCGTGTGTATATACAGATAATTCCAATTTATACACACTATAATAAAAAATAAAACATGAAAAAATGCACACTTAGAGCTTTAAATTAAGATAATTCTAAAATTTTGTTTCTAAATTTAGCGTAGTTACACCTGAAGATCTTGACTTCTACACAAAATCTATTGTAAGTCCTACATAGCCTTGAAATACAATCAGTTGAACCATAGTTAGTTCTATGCCTACTTTCACTAAATACAGCACTATACCTTGTATTCTTACGAGTTATCCTTAGACCAATAATGCTTAATAAGTCTACACTATCAACCATGTTATTTCAAAGCTTATACATAAAGAAGGCCATATTATTCCTACGTCTCTGTTCTAAGCTTAGCATTCCTACTAACTTTCTTCTGATTATATGGTCAAAGTTGTCATAAAGAAGCTTAAGTTTCCACAGTAGATATTTAATAAATTTATCTTGTACACGCTCTAATCTATCTATGTGACATTTGTAATAAGGTGACCAGATAAGAGAATTATATTCTAGAATACTTAAAACTAATGCGTTATACAGCAACTTCAAAGAACATATGTCGAATAGATCTATGCTGTTTCTTTTGATGAAACCTATATGATCAGAAAAAAAAACAATTCCCGATCAAATACAACACCTAGGTCAGAAATACTGTTAACAAATTCCAGAGGAATACTGTTGATATGATAGATGAATTTGATCGGATTCTTACATCTGTCAAAACTAATTGTTTTACACTTGGCAACATTAAGACTTAGTAAATTATGTTCACAATAAGAAACTAAATTATCAAGGTCACGCTGAATACGTAAACAATCTGTGCAAGAATTAGCATAAGTAAAGAACTTGAGGTCATCTGCATAAAGTAAGCACTGAGTAGATGTGAACACAGAAACGACATTGTTTATGAAAAACAAAAATAATATAGGGCCAAGGTGAGACCCCTGCGGCACTCCCGAGGTCACAATAATCCCTTTAGATGTAACACCTCGAATATGTACGTATTGAGATCTGCCAGACAAATAGGAAGAAATTCATTTTAGGTAAACACCTTGAATTCCTAAAGCATATAGCTTCTCCACCAACAAATTATGGCACACCCCATCAAATGCTTTAGATATATCAGTATATATCACATGAACTTGGTTGCCATCTTCCAGTGCATTAACTAGAAAATCCTGGTAAACAGCAAGATTAGTGCACGTTGATTGGCCTTTGAAAAACCATGCTATTACTTCACCAAGGCATGTTTAAATGTGTTAAATAATTCATCACAAACTATTGATTCAAAAATTTTAGCTACAGTAGAGAATAGGGAGATTCCTCTGTAGTTTTCTATAACACTTTTATCTCCATTTTTGTACACAGGATAAAGGGAGGACTTCTTCCACCATTCCGGAAATATAAGAGAATCAAAGGATTTTTAATATATAACTTGTAACGGTTCAGCAAGTATCATACAGCATTGTTTCCAAAAAATTGGAGGCATGCCATCGGGACCAGCCCCTTTGTTAATATCTAGACTAGTTAACTTATCTATTATTTCATTGGATGTGAATGTATGACTGAACAAGCCGGCAGATGAAACACACATACCAGAAAAGTTGCATAAGCCACTATTGGCATCCAGATTTGATAGATATATCAAGAACTGAAGTGATCAGCGACAGCATCAACTATTTCTTGGGATGAGGATAGCAAATTACCACCATAATTCATCCTAATAGGAATACCCACTTCTTTCCTAACAGAATTAATGTATGCCCAAAAGCTCTTAGTATTTGTTTTAATTTCAGTTTCTAAGTTCTTGATGAAAAGATTATAGCATATGTTCATTTCATTTTTGCTTAGCCGACGCAAATTTGAGTAGTCATTGTAATCCTCCGTTGACTTGAATTTACTGTGCAATTTATTTTTTAACTTAATTAGCTTAATTAGTTTCTCATATATGCCTTGTGTTCTGTTATGCATGTCAAGGATTTTTATTTATCAACGGTGGATGGTGTAAAACCAGTCCACCTTACTTGTTGAACAGCTGGTTGCTCTGGTACTTCTAGGTTTACGTCATTAATTCTTGCTACAACGTGGGCTGCATTTAATGCTTAAGTTTAACACCTGTACTAGATGGAAAATATCAATTTACATTTAAAACCTAAATTTAACTTTAATACTTCAAAATTTAACATACTTGCTAGGGAGTAAATTTACATTTAAAACCTAAATTTACTTTTAATACTTCAAAATTTAATATACTTGCTAGGGAGTAGAGTTACATTTAATACCTAAAGTTAACATACTTGCAATTGGAAAATTTTAAGTATTAATTTTCCTTTTTTTTGGATCCACTAACCAATTTGTCTGTATAATATAATTGTTGGCGTTGAAATGATAACGCTTATTTTATTGCGTTCTCTTGTTTGTACCGAATTATGTATTTGATATTTTTTTTTGTTATTTGTTAATAGATATTCGTGGGCGATGAACTTTATTTTTTTTTTGTTTTTTTTTTGGTATATAAGTGAATTTCCCCACTCTTCGCGGTTGGTAGTTAGCCTGGCGTTTACTTTTCTTCCGGCTACGTCCAGGTACGTAGCAAGCTTTTGAATGTATAGAAGATTGTTCATATATATTTCTTGAGATTTCTGTGTTTCACTTTATTTTCATAAAATCCACAACATATTGTTCACTGAATAAGCATCCATTGCATTCAAATATTGATCAGGGTGGATGTACCCTGAAACACAGCAATATATGTGTATATGTATATATATAATGCTGTGATGAGGGATTATTTAGGGGTGTATTGAGTCGTAAGGGTCGCGTAATAAAGGTAAATAGCAATAGGAATCAGAAAACTTCATTTATTTAACATGAAAATAAATTCGCATATTATGCAAATAGCAAACATTTAACACCCTGTATAAGGACCGCAATCAACTGTAATCAATGCCAGTGAGCATATCTTTCAATAATAGAACACTTATTCAGCGGAGAAATAATTATACATGCAATTAAACTACTTCAAGAAATGTTCAATAAGTTTATAAAATAGATACGCATGAGATAAGATAAAACCTAGTAAGTCTTTATGCAATTACGTATGGGATAAAGATAAAATAATAAAGCGCTTTGATAAGAGACGCACTTTCAAAGATAAGTTTTAAATACGAGACGTAAACAGGAACACGTGGATTTACATCACTCATACTACATCAGTTATTTATTCAATTCTCCAAAAAGCTTTATCTACACAAACAACAGACATAAGCTAAATTAAAGTCCAATAATAATAACTAAACAGGCGGTCAAAGATTGTAAAATAATGGGAATACAAGCATAGCGTATAACTACAGAATAATTTTGTCAGAAATAAAGATTGAAAACTGCTAGGAATGCCCAAAACAAACATGATTGGTTACAACACTTTGTAAGACGGTTCTGGTAAGCCAATGAAAATGTAGATATTGAAAGCTATATAACGCCCAGACTTGATAAGGAGAGGCAGTCTCAATTTGAAGCACGTCGAACCTGCATCACTCTTACTCGAATATTTACGCGTCAAATAAATAAATTTTAAATTAAATTATTGTGAACAGTGGTGTTGTATAATAATAGTTGATGACAAATTACGTTGAAGATATATGAAAAAGCTTTTGCCGTTTTGCTGAAAACGTGAATAGAAATTTGTTAATTAATTTAAATTAAATGTTTATAATAATGTAGGGCTCTAATTCAGAAATCTAAGAAATCCAAGTCAAAACTCTAAGAAATCTAAGTAAGGTGGATCTAAGTGTGGTATTCAGAGATCCAAGTTGTATTTAAGTGGAAAGGATCTGAGGCGTATCCAGAAAAATACAAAGTAAAGCACGAGGTGAATTTTGGAAGCAAGGATTAACAAAACTATTGCTTCAAACTCACGTGAAGGAGCACAAAGCAGGGCATTGTTTTTTGATTGAGGATAATGAAAGGTGTGCTGATCCAACACACGCAACAACAGACCAAAGGGAGAAAGACTCGTCAGAAAATCACAGGTCAATATATATATATATATATATATATATATATACATATATATATATATATATTGACGTGATAAGTCACGAGAGGTCATTGAAACCCAAATTCTGCAAATAAATCCCACCAAGATATAAAAGAATCCTGAAAGAAATAGAAATTTTTGAAAATTTATGGTTACACTCTGTATAATACAAGCTTACTTTTTGCCAAGCTAAAAATGCAATTCTGTATGTGTAAATAATTACCCTGTATAATATAAGAGTATTGTAGATATATAGCAATTAATGTACACACAATTCCGTGTTTTTAAATAATCACTCTAAGATACATACAAACCCATTTGTTTGTTCTAGAAACACGCTTTCCGTGAATTTAAAAGCCTCAATTTATATCAATAATACAGCCGTGTAACCAGTATATGTAAAAATAATTATTTTGAGATACCTTAAAATACATTACATGCGCATGCAAATCGATCATTTCAAGCATGAATAAAAACCATTTATTTTTACTTATTAATTAGCATAAAAATACGTTTCCGTTGCATGTATAACATTCGTTCTATTTAGCGTAAGAAACTACGGCCAATCTTATTAGAAACAAACGCTTTAATCTTAATTTTGTGTATTAAAACGTTTTGCTATTGAAACCAATATTTTATTACAATTATGAACATGCGGGTCTCTGCATGTGCAAAATTCATTGATAAAGCAATCAAAGCTTAAATTAATTAGTCTTTGTATAACATAAAAACATTTTAAATAAAACATGTTCTCAAATTTTGAGAGAATTGAGAAGAAATACGTCCTCTGTACTTGGAACTACGTAAATACCTAATTAAAAAATAAACATTTCGAAGGAATATTAAAAACCCATAAAAATAGATAAGAATTATTTAATAGCTTTTGTAATTACTGTAGGAGAGATACAATGCGACCAGTAACCTTATATGTTAAACAAGGGCGGAAAGTGCACGTCACTGATAAGTGGATTGTGCTAAAGAGGTAATAAAACAAGGAATCCCAGAAACTTTGAATCAGTATAGGCGTGTAGTCTTTGGAATGGAATCCCATAATCACTAGTATATTCTAGAAAAGAGATAATTTTTATATATTGACAGAAGCAATTGCCATAACTTAATTGATAAATTTGCGTCTACCAAGCAGTATGTAAAGAAATTTGATCAATTCATGAATATGATTGCTAAAACGGCACTTTGGGAAGAAATTGTTTTAAAATATGCAATAGACATGCCGTAATTAATAATTACCATGTAACAGTGAATAAAGAAGTAAATTTTAAATGTACCCGGCGTAAAAATGGAAATTGTTAAATGCATTTATTTGATTTTGTAATATACAATGGAGATGGGGAATTTTTCAAGATAAAAAGCTACTTTAAAATTTTATGTTAAACCGAGGATGCACATTGGTTTCTAAATGGAGATTTAAATAATATGAAAATCTTGTGAGCTGATTTTTGAACATCAATTTAAAAATAGGAGCAGAAGATATTTAATACTATTAATTACGAATTGGAGGAGAGCTTTTTGGATTTTGCAAATATTACTTTTAGATTTATTTTATTTGTAACTGATATTTGAGTATTTGTCATTGAATGTAAGGCAGAATATGTCTTAATCACATAATTTTATTTTGTAAGGGTATATTTACCAGGAAGTTTGTAGTCGGAGTTAGAAACGCTCTGATTTTTTTAATAGAATATCCGTCAAGGATTTTTTGGCCAAATAAACCTTACAAGCGTGGGAATTAAAGTCAGATAAACTATCCACAAAAGAAGAGATTTTAGTTCTGTAAATTGTAAGCAACATTAGGTGAGAAACATTTTAAGTAAATAAGTACTTGCTAAGAATAGTTTATGTTTGAAAGAAACGATGTTGTAAATGTTCTATATGTTTTTGTATGGGAGAAAATATTCTAGACTGTATTGATGTTTTTTTTTATATTGCTGTGTTTGATTTCATTTTGTAAACTCCGGTATTTTTGTTAAGCTAGCTAGACAAAAAGAGACAAAGTGTCAGAAATTTTAAATTTTACAATTTGATGTATCTGTATCACATCAATCTCTTAGCGCCGGCGTACAGCAGCCGTTGTCATAGCGTTAATTTAGTGGTGCATCAAGGCGAGGCGTTATCATATCACTCTTTTAGTGACGTACAAAGTGAGGCATTATCATAGCACTTTTCTAGTGGCACCTCAACGTGCTGCCATATATATATTTCTGTGAATATTCGGATAGTGCCGTCCTGTCGTTGGGCATTCGAAAATAATGCTACGATGGTTGGGCAAACTGCCCTGACCAATATGAAGATGCAATGCATGCTTGTTTAACAGAAAATGTGGATTTTATGAAAATGAAACGAAACAAAGAAATCTCAAGGAACATTTATGAAAAATTCTCTATACATTCAAGAAACATTTTTCTTTTACACATATTATCTAAATAATCTACTTACACACACAGGCATTAATAATGCTTATAAATGCAATTTACAGTTTAAGTTTAGAAAGAAATATTATCTTATCACTACTTATGTGTTAAAACAAATTTCACCTAATTCTTGTTAATAATCAGAGAACTCCAAAATATTTTATGTGTGTCACAAAATTGTCTTTAAAATTTGCATTGATAATTGAAATATTTTGACATTAACCCACATCAATGTAGTTGATCAACAACGTTGGACAAAAAATATTAGTAACAGCTTTAACCTCAAGATTGCTAAAATTAAATTATCCATTTACAAATAATTTTTATACGCAAAATAAGAACTTGTCCTGTCTTAATCTACTTAATAATACACAAATGTCTAGTTAGGTTTAAAATAAATTTATACTTGCTGTTTGGATCGTCAAATTCTTGCAGATATTCTTCTTTATGACTACTTGTCTTTGCTTATAAAAATATCGTTGTCATTGGAATTAACTACATTGAAAAATTCCTTGTTCCATTTCAGATTACCATTTTTAATCAATTTTCAGGCGTACAAGTATTAGTTTACAAAGTACATTTATTTTTAATAGATTAAAATTAGCGTGTGACCTTGCACTAATATTATTTATATTGAAGCAATAAATCGTCATACTCTATACAATAATTATGTCTCATAATTTATGTTCAAACTTCTATGTTACATATGGAATGCCGACAGAATGAATGACAAATCTTGGATCTTACATGGATGCCAGAAGAATGAATGAATTGCTCCTCGTTTAAGTTGCTTTTTATATAACAAAATAATCTCAGTACGTCATAGGTCTCGATTCTTCTTATTATATTCTCAAAGAATTAGTCATCACATAATGTAGCAATTGCCCACAATTTTACGTCGTTTATCTAGTTAATGAGCTGTGAGTTTTAAAATTGATTGTGATCATATAGTTGTTCCATTCTTTACTAGTGAATACAACCAACCGTTGCTATCTCTCTCCTTCGAACTTTTGTAATAATTATAGGTATTAAACGTGTTATCTTATGTGTTTTATAGCCTTTCCGGTAGTAGCGCATTCCTCGAATAAGTAGCTATGCTTTGATGATTTATAGTTTTGAGAATGCTTCTTGATGAAATGCCGTGATTTTGTTTTGTTTATATAAATATAGTTTATTCTAGAACTATTCCGAAACTAACTTCTTTGAAAGAAAAACTATTTTGCTCATAAAGATGGTATTTTAATGAAGATGCATGCTTTATGGAATTTACATTTTAAAAAAGAATGAATGTTGGTATTTTTATGTTTCTGCTGTCTAGAACTTATTTCAAATTATATCTTAAATAAGATAGCTCAAAATCGAAGTTATTTGATGTTTTTAAAGTGGATATTTTTGAGTCTGCATATGCGCAATACAACTTTTTAAAAGGTATTTTTCAAAAGTAATTATTTACACAAGGATTAAATGAATGCTTTCATTTTCACTAATTTAAAAATTAGGCCTCGTTCCTAAATGACACGTCTCCTTCAAGCGTTTTATTTTATATGGGAATACATTTATCTTGCTGAAAAATATTATACAGAGTAAAATTTAAATATTGAAAAATTTTAGTTTCTTAGCTTTTTGGGTAGGTTCGTTCTCAGAATGCAGTGCTCAATGACCTCTTGTGACCTGATATTGTGATGTTTTATGAGTTACCTAAGATACTTTTTTTAAGAGGCATTGCTTTTATTTATTTGTGTAAAGTCGGAAATATTTTATAACCTGTAATGTCATCATCATTAAGTCTTCAGTCCTGGAACTGGTTAGACACGTACCTTTATTGTTTTCTATTCTGTGGTAACCTACACATTTCACTGAAATTCCTAGAGCCTAAATACAGTTCCATTCCCCTTCTATTGTTTTCTTAATATATTCCCTATTGCACCGATATTCAGTGATATGTGAAGGGGATTTGGCAACCTACGGCTACCTAGATCTGCAAACCTTTAAACATTTATCGAATTAACTGTTTTCTAATAAATCCTTTTGCACAATCAACGCTTGAGAATATTGCAAAGCCAACACCTGTAGTTGCTTGTAATAATCATCAGGTTTAAGTATAATGGACCAGTACTTACAAAGAGGTATTTCAAGTATATCCCTGATGCAATTTTTAGAGCACTTTCCAGGACTAGAGTGCCATCTCTCGTTAACAATCTAAATTTGGCATAATCACAAAGCCGAATTAAGAATAGGGAATAAGCATGGGCAGTTATAAGTGATTTCAAAATCACACCCACAGAATCCACTATATTCAATTAAGTATAGATATTTCAATGCAGTAAGCCCCGTCGTTTACACAACAAGGGTTAAATACATTTTTCAAATTGAAATTAATCAAAGTCAATGAGCTGTATGTGATTATACTCATATGTGGATGCATATTTCACATTTAATGTAATACTCTGGTACTCGCTTGGGTTACCTTCTTTATTGGTCATCATTAGCTCTTCAATCCTGGAACTAGTTAAACACGTACTTCTGTTGTTTTCTAGCTACATGTTTCCCTGAAATTCCTACAGCCTACATCTTTCACTATCTGCATGCAATAGTCTGATCTAGGTCTAGCTTTACCTCTCTTTTTCCTATCTCTGCTTGTAATATATCTTGCACTATTCCCCAATTGCTTTAGAACGTTCCTGTCCTTCTATTTCTCCTATTTTTTGTTTTCCACAGGTATCTTACTTCCCATACTATTTCTAAAACCTTTTTGTTATTAACCTTGCCTGTCCATGCTAACATTATCATACATCTAAAGCACCATATTCCAAAAGTCTTCCCCTTTTTTCTTGTTTGCTTCTCCTACTGTCTTGGATACTACAATGTCTATGTGCCTAGTAGAAATCTTCGGAATAAAAATATTTACTTTGTTTGCCCTACTATAAAATATAACTTTGTTAAACATTCTAGTATATTTAGGCTAAGCAAACTAGCAAATAACAATTCTCATTGGTTTGATTTATTTAACACTACTATCTTTAATATTTATTCTCGATCAAAACAAATACTAACTATAGAATAATTGTGCTCATTAGATTTAATAAATATTATGTAAATAGGGCTAGCCCGTTAAGGAAATAAATAAATAAATAAATAAATAAATTTCATAGCCACACTGTACTGTGCTCCACACACATGCTTTCAACAATTCTTTCCGTGTTTCTATGTTTGTTGTTTTCGAACATAACCGCTGCTCTCTCTCTCTTGTTAGAATACAGCTCGGTACCCCTTCTATTGTTTTCTAAATATTTACTCTATTTCACCGATATTCAGTTGTATGTGAAGGGGTTTAAGCAACCTGTGGCTACCAAGATCCCCCATAACTTGTTTGTTCACCGAATTAATAGTTTTCCAATGAGTTCAGAATATTGCCAAACCAACACCTGTAGTTGCTTATAATAATCATCAGGTTCAAGAACAATAATTTTTTTTCATCATTAGGTTTTCTGTCTTGGAACTGGTTGGACACGTACCTCCATTGATTTCTATTCTGAGAGTCTACACATTTTCCTGAAATTCCCACAGCCTACATTGTTGACTATCTTTGTGCAATAGCCTAACCTAGGTGTACAGCTACCTCTCTTTTTTCCTATATCTGCTTCTAATATATTCCGCACTATTCCTTCATGCCTTAGTATGTGACCTATCATCCTCTCTCTATTTTTTTCTGTTTTTCAAATATGTCTTTCTTCCCCTACTATTTCTAGAACGTCTTTGTTCTTAACTTTGTCTGTCTATGATATCTGCATCATACGTCTGTAGCACCACATTTCAAAGGCTTCTGTTTTTTCTTTTTCCTGTCTGCTTCTCCTACCGTCCAAGCTTCACAGCTGTACAGTGCTGTGCTGCACACATATGCTTTTGTCAATATATTCTTTGTTTCTATGTTTATTGTCTTTGAGCATAGTAGTTGCTTTTTCTTCTTAAATGCAGCATGACCTTGTGCTAATCTTTGTTATATATCTTTTGATCTTTTTCCATCTTGCGTTATTTGGCTTCTTGTGTAGCAGAAATCCTTAACCTCTTGTAAGTTTTCGTTTCCTATTTGAATTCTGGTTTTTGACTTATTTTTCCCTCCTTTACATACTAGTACTTTGGTTTTAGTTTTGTTAATTTAATAGCTTACCTCTTTGAAGGAACTGTTTCCATTTCTATGCTCCTAACTCTTTCTTGCTAGATGCTAATACCGCTATATCATATGCAAATCTAAGCATAACAGTCTTTTGTCCTTGCATAGTAATTCCAAATATCTTTCTGCATTTGACAGTATTCATGGCCTCTTCGATGTACAAGTTAAAAATTAACCGGCATAGGGCACATCCCTGTCTTATTCCTTTCTTAATATTTACTTTTCTACATTCCTGCTCTAATTCTATTACCGCTGTTTGCTCTTTGTATAAGCTATGAGCCATCCGTCTATCCCTAAAACTAATTCCAATCTTTTTTAGTATTTCAAACTTTTTTCCATTTTACATTGTCGAATGCTTTTTTCAGATCTTATATAACATGCTTTCTCCTTTTTTATTGTCTTCTCCATTATCACCATCAGAGCTAAAATAGCCTGCGATATTCCCTTATTTCACCTAAACCCAAATTGTTCTTCTAGTGTTTCTTCAGCCCGTTTTTCCATCTGTCTGTACAATTCTGGTTAATATTTTGGATACATGTGATGTCAAACTTTGTGTTCAAAAATTTTCACAAGATCTGTGCCACCCTTTTTTGCTATAGTGACTGATGTTACGTTTGAAATCTTTGGGTATATCGCCTGTATCTAACATATAGCTTACAAGTTGTAAGAGACATTCTGTTACTGCTTGTCCAGCGGCTTTTAGAGTTTCTGCTTGCACCTTATCTATCCACGTTGCATTCATTTTAAGAACTTTAATACTAATTCTAACTCATCTCTAAGTAAAGGATATCCCAAGTCATCCATTTCAATGTCTGATTCCTGTTCTAGTGCTGCTAGTTCCAGTCCTGTATATAAATTCCCTACATATCCTTGCCATCTAACCACTTTCTCTATATTTTCTATGATGATTTCTTCTTCTACGCCCCTTATATTTTTGCTATACGGTTTTATATTCCTAAATGCATCTAATTAATTTGTATGCTTCGTCTGTTTTTCCTATTTCCATCTTAGTTTGTACCTTTTTGTACTTTTTTTGTCAATCCCTTCTTCTTTAGCTTTCCTGCATTTGCGAATAATTTCCCATTTTATGGCTTTGTATCTGTTTTATTGCTTTTGTAGTTTCGTCTTCTATTAAATTCAGGATATCCTTTGTTATTCGTAGTTTTTTTTCTTTTTGTATATACCTCAGAACGTCTCTGTAATGTATGAACCTATACTATGTTGCTTATCAATAAATACAGCTGGTTGGTGGGATTGCGCACCTCAGATGGCTGTCGTGTTAAGCATGTTATACAATAAAATATGTTCGTGACCCTGCCAATCAATATTTAAATACAAAGTATTGTGTACCATTTTGATATACCAATTTCCCGGCATAAGCTAATATCTGCAGCATTGAGTTACATCTGCGAGATATTACATTGGTGATGAGGATTAAAATAACAAAAAAAAAGAGTATCCTAAAAACATACGTTTATAGGTTCCGGTGTTTATGCCTGTTTTTTGTTACGCCGCGTGTTAAGTAAAAGTAGGTTTTGTACACTCACAAACCTGTTAAATTAATTGCTTGTTAATATCAAATAAAATGTCGGGAATAATAGGAAATATTGGCGAATTTGATGAAGGCGAAGAGTCCTGGGATGCATATATTAAACATTTTGAATTGTTTTTATCGGCAAACAATATTAATGATAGAAAAAAAAGTATGCACGTCATTAACAGTTGTTGGTGTAAAAACTAGATTTGTGCACACCTGACAAGCCATCAACAAAAACGTACAACCAGATAGTGGAAATAATGTAAAATCAAATGAAAATAGTACAGATGCATTTTCTAGAATATCATTAAATACTAAACATCCTGAAGAAAATAATGATTTATTATGGGTAGGTAGGTATTTACAATATATAAAAGAAAGTTCAATTCCATTAACTTGTGAAAATGTAAAAAACGAAACTCAAAAAGATCCTGTATTAAAAAAGATTTATGGCTACGTTATGTTTGGTTGGCCAAACTATGCCCCAAGGGAAGATGTGGAGATGTTACAGTTCTACCAAAGAAAAGACAAGATATCTATCGAGCAAGGAGTGCTAATGTGGGGGTCTAAAGTAATTATACCTGCTTAATTACGGTATTATATTTTAAATGAGTTACACAACGGCCATCTAGGTATAATTAAAATGAAGTCCATGGCAAGATTCTATGTTTGGTGGCCAAACATTGACCACGATACTGAGAATATGGCTGATAGTTGTTCAGCATGCTTATTGGAACGTGCAAACCTAGCAAAAAGTGTATTGCACCATTGGCACTATCCTAGTAAGCCCTGGGAGCAACTTCACCTAGTTTACCTAGGCCTCTTTAAAGGCAAGTATTTAATCTTAGTTGATGCGCACTTGAAATGGTTAGAAGTTTTCGAGACTAGTTCAACTTCGGCAAAGCAGGCCATTTTACATTTAAGAAAGCTCTTTGCCCGGTTTGCTTTACATGTTTTGGTTTACTCCAATAACGGGCCTCCATTTATTTCTATTGAATTCAACACATTTTTAAATAACAATGGCATCAGACATATTACATCTGCGCCATACCACTCTAAATCTAACGACAGGCTGAGAATTCAGTAAAATATGCCAAAGCAAAGCTAAGATGTGCTTTTAGAAATAATGATGACCTATCCATTGCATTAAGTCGAATCCTGTTTGATTACAGAAATTCTATACATTCAACCACTAATGAAACACCTGCAAAACAAATGTTTAATAGGCCTTTGAGAACCAGATTAGAATTGTTGAGGCCAAATATATCTAGTTTTGTAGAAAATAAACAACTATCTCAGAAACAATATGCTGGTGGTAGTAAAACTCGACAATTATATCCTAATCAGTCGGTAATTATCCGAGACTATCGATCTACTAATAGATGGATTGTGAGATCTGTAGTGAAATAGATTAGCCCTACAATGTATATAGTAAGATTAAAATCAGATGTCGAGTGGAAACGTCACATTGATCAGCTGATAGGAGTGGAGACTGAGCCCACTGCTATATCAAATCAGAACACAGTGGAACTGATAGTCACGATGGTGACTTCTTTGTCTACTGCTGATAATGTTTCTAAGTCACCTGTTAACCGAAAATCCATTCCTTTGTGATTAAATAACAACCCTACTGATCAAACTGCTGGCGATGAGATAAATATTAGTCCACCACCTCTTAAGCGTCATCCAGAGAGGGTGGGAACCCTGTAGATTGCTTGAATTGGTAATCTATTTATCATAATATGTAACACATCAATATGTTACGGATTGATTTGCACATTTTATATAGGCAAGTTAGTTAAATATTTAAATAGTATTCTCTTATGTAGTATTGCAAAAATTATGGTGAAGGTGTATAATGTATGAACCTATACCATATTGTTTATCAAATTGTGGGATTGCGCACCTCAGATGGCAGTCATGTTAAGCATGTTATACAATAATGATGTTTGTGACCCTGCCTCAATATTTAAATACAAAGCATTGTGTACTATTTTGATATACCAATTTCCCGGCGTATGTTAATATCGGCAACATTGAGTTACATCTGCGCGATATTACAGTCTCTGACAGCCATGTCTAAGCTGGATTTAATGTTATTCCACTCAGTTTCTACTTCCTTTGTATCAGAAATTTTCCGGATGTCTTTCAGCAATTCATTTGACTTTTTTTTTAAATGTTTTGTAGATATCTTTATCTTTTAGTTTCTCAAAATCAAAGTGCCTTTTTTCGTTCTTTTTTCAAATTTTCAAATTTAAGTGCTGCCTTCATAATTACGATGTGGTCAGTATCTATATCTGCTTCTGGATAGCTTATACAGTTTTTCCGTAATAAGTAAATCTGTATATTTGTTTAGTGGAAATATTCGTTAGGTTAACAGCTGTGAGTAAGTATGCACTTTCATATCTGCTATGATGGTACTAAAGACAGGCTGGTAATACGCAATGGGTACATACTGGAGATGTTCTAGTGGTCTACTCGAAATTCAGTTTACTCTTCTTCGGCATACAAATTGACTTAAGGTAGGAAACTCTGTTATTATGTTTATGCTTGGCAGGAAACCTATTTAATTTTTTTTTGGTGCTTGATAACTACGCCAGTGCTCTAGTTTTTACATGTGATCATTACATTATAAAGTATAGACTTCGGTTTTAAATTGATTATAAAGTGTTTAGTGCAAAATGTAATTACATGGTTGTTATCAAGTCACAATTAAGACAAACCTAAGCTTGTGTAGAAGCAGTCTGATAAGATTTACCTGCTTTGATTTAAGGTTGCGGAAATGCTAAAGTCAACAGCCTGTAGTAATTGGTTATTACTTATAAGCTAAAGTAGGATTAGTATTTGGTTATCCATAAAAATTACTTTCAGTGTAGAGTTATGTTTTTAGGCTTTGTCTCGAAATGCATTTCGGTAAGTAGAGGGTAAACGGTTTTGTATTACTGTATCTATTATGATCTTATTTTTTGTATTTATTTAGGGTTGTGGACATATGCAAGTATATTTGTGCCATTTATTAGTATTTTATGATTATGACTGGGAAATAATCCACAAGTAATATTTATTTTAATTTTATGCTTGTAATAGAACCCAAATACGAAACTAGCTAAGGTGATGGGTAAATCCTAATTAATTTTTACAGAGATTTTGTTGTACTATCTTTCGGGATATCTCTGATGAATGTTGTTTTCTTCACAGGTTGATTTTCCTTTTTAACATGTTGTTTTAAGGTTTTTGTAAATAAATTTTCTTCCTCGAGGTTCCCGTTTTGCTTTCTGTGTTACGCACCCCACTCTACGACGGTTTAGCCAGTATGGCATTAATTCTTTGGATTCTCCTTGTTTTGTTGTGATACTCGATGTGGGCAATTTTCTTTGCTTACTTTATTACTTTCTCTCTTGTTTGTAAGGATTACCATAGCAATGAACCTCTTTATATTTGTTCTTCCAACGCCATCAAACATTTTTTTTAATAACTGCAATGATACTGCTTTCAACAACGCTGACGTAAATGTGGACAAGTTAACGGCACCTTGAACTGACGTAGCTATCCTTCAATTAAAACATCTATATACTCCCTGATTCCCATGGAACAAGGCAAAAGGAATTCCCTAAACCTACTCTTGAAAAGATATCTTTATTACCTAATTTCTGATTGATTTTTGTGACCTCTAAACAAAGACAAATATTTCTATCATTTTTCTTCAGAACAACCAAAAGGATTTACAAAATGCGTATTATATCTCACAATAATATCTTCCTCTAACATCTTGGCAATTTCTACTTTTACCTTATTTTGATATGCCATTGATATCGCTTCTAACTCATGCTTGTACCTTTTAGCAATCGTCGCCTCACTAAGCGATCCCTAAAATTTTTCAAGTAACGAACCAACCTGCTCCATAAATTCATCTGGACATTTACCCTCTATGACTTCATTTACTCATTCATTTTGATTGTTTTTAAAATTATTTAAATTCAAACATTCGGTGTCTTCCTGCATATTTGAACATTTTTCTAACTAATTATTTCATCCTCAGTAATAATAACCTTGCGAGTGGCATTTAACTTTAATCCCATCTTATCTATGAGATCCATCCCAACAATACATTTTAACTTTAATCCAAGTATGATTAAGAATTCGTGCTGAGACACAAAGCTACCAATTTAAATTCTCAGAATCTCCACATTATTTATCACTGCAAGCTTCTTATTGTTTGAAGACATTAAATTAATTTTTCTAATAGGTATGACTTTATCTACAAATAATTCTGCGTTTTCCATTAGAAGTTGCTCTGAGATGGGTTTGTTTCGGCACCTGAGTCTAACAACACCCTTATCTCCTGATTTTACATCTTAACTTTAATTATAGGTAATAAATTACTATAATTATTATTAAAATCATTTTTATCATTTTGTTACGTGCAGTTTCTCCATTAGAGTATCTCCATTCTTACTCAATTAAATTTTCACATTTCTTACTTTAATCAAAGTCATTTGAATATTAGCGATTTTAACTGCCTTTTCAGTTTAAACGGTTGCTATTTAATTACTTCCAAATCAATTTAATTACTTAAATCTAGCCTATTTTGTTATGGTATTAGCAATGTGGGATTTCTGTTATCATCAGTGTTCGTTTTTTTAAATACTTACATTGGACCTATGTGCAGGTTTCATCAAGGTTATTTTCAATCACGAACTCCGATCCATTAAAAATGTTTGGTTTACTTATCTCTACACCTTACGTAAAATAAATTGTTAATAAGTTGATGTTTAGTTACTATAATTTCAATGCAGGAAGTTAGACAACTCATCCTTTGCATCATTATAATTTCACAAGTTTTTCTATATATTTATATATATATATATATATATATATATATATATATATATATATTTCTTATCTCGTAATAGACACGTTGACATACATTCGAATAGTTGAGAATACTACAACCGGTTTTGCCACTGTTGGTCATAGCATCACTTGTTAAAATGGTATAATACGTACAAGTTTATTGAAGTACTTTCCAAAACAAGTGCAATGCAATTAGTTTTTTTCTGGTTCTCCGATTGACAGATGGATGTTTTAAGGAAAATAATATTCAGATGATTGATTATCTGCAAATAAATGTTTTTGAGATACGTTACGATGCGAATGCTTTATTATTATTATGGAACCTGCTTTCCTAGCTTGAACGAAAAATAAAAATTTTTTGCATTATAAAAATGAGTGTTATTACGTGATATAGTGTTATAGTTTGCTCTGAGTGTCTTAATGTTACAGTTCGATTTATTGTTGTCAGGCTATTATTTTCAGTGATACAAGAGCTAGTAATTGAAAGATGGAAAATACAAGGTCTTGGACAGGACTTAAACCTGTATCTTAGTTTTTCTAGGACCAGGTGTTTTCCAATTATGCCACTGAGACTGATGACGACAATTGGAAAATTTACAAATCTAAATCGTGTACACAACCATACATCAACCTAACTTCCAATTACGTTTTGCATTTTTGTCAATCATATGTGAGATTGTCAAGTTATTGACTTATGTCAGTTATAGACAGGAAGCAACGCTCAAAATTACGGCTCTAAGCCAAGTATTAAGTATATAAATATTTTAGGTGGTTCATTACTAACTATAAAATGCTATAATAACAGGGTTACTTAGGGGTATATAGGGTCACAAGGGTAGTAAACATCATTTAAGCAACACCAAAATCAAGGAAACTAAACATTTGAATCATAAAAAGTACACAATTCGTTAATTATGCAAAAAGCAAATATCAAACACACTATATAAAATCTACAACTAACTTTTGTCAATAGAAGGAAGCTCATCCTTTAATAATTTAACCACATTTAGTAGAATAAATAACTCTAGACGTAATCCGATTCATTTTAGAAAACAGTAATACATTCAGCAACTTTAAATAAATACAAATTAGAAGTATCGAAAGTCGAACAAACATGAAACGAATTTTTTTTTAAACTTGACGCATTAATAATCGTGCGTGCCTACTACAAACGGGTCTTGCAAAACAAGCAAATTTCAGAACGTAGAAAGTCAATAAAAACTCTAATTTATGTCATCTGTTAAAGAATCCCATTCTAAAATTTGCCTGTGCAATCTTTTAAAAGTAAACTTGACAAATTCGAATAAAATCCACTGCATTTGATAAACAAAATATGGAACGACAAGTTTGTATACGTGCGGAATTAAAAGGAAAATTTGAATAATTTCCTATACAAAATACAAAAACATGATACTCAACGAACTCTATAGTGTAAAATTTTGATGTCTACGTGATTTGCAATAGCATTGCAACGAAATTTAGGATGGGTAACTCCATGAAAATTCGAAGTGTTGCATGATAAGACAAGTGCAATGCCTCAATCAACAAAGATAGCACGGTCAGCTAATGACAACACGTGGAATGGCTTAACCTTTATATATTACATCAGGTGGTTAATGGTTTATACCGAACTGAAGCACAACCTGTACTAGTTTGAATAAAAATACTACGCAAAGTATAAGTGTGAAATTAAAACCTCAAAATTCAAGTGAAAGTTTATAATTAACAATTCCAAGTATGAGTGCGCTTTCAAATATACAAGTGAAATAAAAATTTGCTGTCGACATAAAGTCCAAATTTTAATTAAAAATAAAAATGATCTTTAATATTTATTAACTTAGGGCACAAATTAACCAACTAACCACCAACAAAACTAACGAACTGACTAAGTAAATCGGCGACTTACTAAGCGTTTGACTGGGCATTTAACCAAGCAAATTCACTAAGCAAGAGACTAGGCGATTCAATAAACAATTACCAAACCAACCAAATAAGAAATCTAACAAAGTACGGATGACATTAAGCTGAAAACAACTCAAGGAACTGGTTAACAGCACGTAGCAGAAGGTCAAACGGATTGGGGTGTACTGCACATTCGAACCAGAGAATCAACCTAGAAAAATACCAGATTAGCGATAATTAATTTATAGCATAAGACTGAAATTGTTTTAACATTTAAAACTTGCAAATATTTAGATATTTATGTGAAGGGTCATCAAAAATTTTGAATGATACGCAGAAATTAAAAAAGGTCATTGAACATTTAACGATATTCCCAATATAATACAGAGTTATTTTTGCTGGCCTTATATAATTTTAATAGGGTTATAATTTGGTGGGGAACAGATTTATATTTTTACTTTGATTCAAGGGTTTTAAATAGCAAATAAGAGTACGAAGGTTGTAGAAGAGCAAATTGTACATATTTTTTGATTATTATACAAATTCTTGGTTATTCAGCTTATATTATTTAGGTATGAAGTGTTAGAGAAAAAAGGAGTAAAAATTTCTGTTACCGTATCTTCGTGCACTCTGTGTGGGGTTGAACTGAGCTAGTCAAGGCATAAATCTAATTGTGTGCAATTTAAAATTTATTCTAGATTATTTAGGAACACAGAGCGGTGGCGTGCAGCAGGCAACTGAACGTTTTGTGGTATACAAAAATCAATAATTGATGCAACGGATATTTGTCTAGTATCGTAAACTAAAAAGTACGTTAATTTAATTCGTAGAAGACAACTAAATAGCATAACAAAACGGTCGAGGAGTTCAGGGAATAAAAACTTCAACTAAATAAATATTTCTAGAAAAGCTAGAAAACGTAACGATAACATTTCGAGGTATTGTACAACGAAATGGCCAGGTTAACGAACAGTATGTTATTTTTGGAGCAAAAATCAATAATTTTAAGGGACGGAGAATCGTTAGAAGGTAACTAAGGGAGATAGAGAATACATCAGCTGGTAGAAGGACAAGCAGTTTCAAGTGCGTGACAGACGAGTATATTTTAAAAAACAAATGGGTAAAACAAAGATGCAAGATGTTTGTCGACGGTATCGATTTTCAAAGCGCAAACATGCCTTCGTTCTAATAAACAAAACACAGAGTTTGTTTCTAGCCTTCCCAAGTTACACACGTATTCACGCGGGCTGTAATTACCTCTATGCTAAAACGTTGCACTATAAATTATTTCTAGTGTGCAAAATTAGTAATGAATTCGTTTCTATCGTAATAGTTATAGATTAACTTAAATACGAGGCGATCATTATTCCTAGTAATTTGTATTCTCTCAACACAGGTGCGTGTTTTTCCGGATGTATGTAAATTTCTTACAAATCGTCCAAACGTTATTGATCTTTCCGGTTATAATAGTTATTAATAACCATTTTCTTAATCTGGTATCACAACAAGTTATCTCGTGCTTGTGTGGTATTAATGCAATGACCCTTTCCATTGACGTATCATAAAAAATACGTTAGTGAACTTGATACAATGGCATATGTACTTAAATTCATAATAGTGTGATTAGTGCGCTTATACAAAGTTGGATAATTCAGAAATTTAATATACTGTAAATTGTGCTTTTCGCTGTATTTCTAATTCTTATTGACATTATAATGTATGATCCTTTTACTGCACGATGTACGATTAATTGTTTAATATACTCACTCAATAAAGTTCATCATATTGTCCTTGTGAGTTGTTATATTGTCAATAGTGTTCATTTCCTACTATTCGGTCCTTCGTATCTTCGTATTTCTTCCACTAGTGTCTGCCCCTCGACGATTACAGTTCACTGCTCCGGGAGGTGGAACTTCAGGGGTGCCTACTTCGCTTCACCTTCCCTGAGTTACCCGATCATAAAGTGGTTCTTCGAGCGGGATTTCTTGGATATTCCTGGAAGCCAGCTTTCTATTGGAAAGAAGACACTAGTTCCTGAACACACATTGTCAAGTTTGCCTAGATTTCTGGAAGATTCCTGGAAACTCGACAACAAGCAGCGATTAATTGGGTGAGCTTATTCCATTTTTACTTGTCTATCTCTTAAACTGTTGTGCAAAAAGTGCATGATTTTTCTATAAACATTAATGTCTAAAAAATTCAATATGAGCTTAGAAAATTTAAAAAAGTCTAGAGCCTCGGTCAAAGGCTCCTTTACGCGAATAGAATCGTGGTTCGCTCAAAGTGCGGACACTTGTAACACACCACTCGAATTTGAAATCAGATTGCAACGGGTGCATTCTCTGTTTAATTCATACGAAAAAGTTCAAGACGAAATAGAAATTCTCTGTTCGGAAGAAGTTCTTGAAGTAGAAGACAGGTCCGTCATAGAAGACAAATATTTCTCTCTTGCAAGTAATCTTACTCAATGTATTGCTAATTTAAGAAGAAAGCAAATGGAAGCCATTGAAAATCAAGATGATAGTTTTCAATCCTTTTTAAGTAATCCTCAATCAACGGCAGTCAAGTTGCCGGAAATCAAAATTCAAACCTTTTCGGGAGATATAAAAGAATTTGAATCTTTTTATCAACTTTTCGATGCTCTTATAATAAAAAATTCTCAATTATCAAACATTCAGCGCTTAGTATATCTTAAAAGTTATTTAAAAAATGAACCTCTGCATTTAATTGATTCTTTGCAAATTACAAATGAAAATTTTCATATCGCTTTAAATATTTTAAAATGTAGATTTGAAAACAAATTTGTTATAGTCAATTCTCATTTATCAGCAATGTTAGAAACTCCAATCATGACAAAATGTAATCAAGTTCACTGCGTGAATTCGCGGCTACCATTCAGAAAAATATTCAATCTCTCAAAAATTTAAATTTTTCTTACGAAGATTTATGGAATATTATTTTAATATTTCTTTTTCAAAAAAAGTTGGATTTCAATACAAAACGTGCTTATGAAATGGAAAGGGATCATTCTATAATTCCCAATTTGGAAAATTTTATAAAATTCTTAGAAAAAAGGAGTTCTGTCTTAGAAAATATTGATGTTGCAAGTCCCAAATTGCAAAGAAAATCAATTTCTGTTTATCACTCTGCTCCAGTCGTCAATCACGAAAAATTCCAACAAGTTCTTAAGTGTTCCTTTTGCAAAAAAGCAGGTCATAGAATCTACACCTGTATTTCCTTCAAAAATCTAAGATATCAAGAAAAAGTTGACTACGTTAAATCTAATAAGTTGTGCTTTAACTGCTTAGGCAAGCACAATATTGCAAATTGTTCTTCTACCCAAAAATGTTCTTTCTGTTCTAAATCACATAATTCTTTGTTACACATAGACAAAGGATTGGGCGATCAATCTCTTCCCATTACAAGTTCTAGTTATAAAAGTAACTTCTCTCCTAAATCTAATTTCCAAAATAAAAATTCACAAACAAACAAGAAAGTTCCGAGTTTGCAAAATGATGATTCTTTCGCACAGCAAGAAAATTCTTGTGCACCAATTTCTAAAGACGATGCTAAGCATATGTCTAATTTGATTACCCATTCAGCCCATTTGGTAAAATATTGCCATGTCCTCCTAGCCACGACCAAAGTAACTCTCTGCTTTAAATACGGAGAAATTATTTCGGCCAAGCTGTTGTTTGACACTGGTAGCCAAAACTCATTTATCGCACAAAAATTAGCTGATCAACCACCCTGTAAAACTCACAACCCAACTATGAATATTTCTGGCATCAACGAAAGCTCTACTATCGCCGATAAATTGTTGAATATTAAAATATTCTCTAACAAAGATCTAAGTAAATCCTTCAAAATAACGTGGGCTGTTTTACCTAATATAACGTGCAAGCTTCCTCAAACTCAGATAATGAATGACAAAATAGAAATACCTAAAAATATTTTCTTATCTGACGACGAATATCACATGCAATCAGAAATTGACATTTTGATAGGTCTAGATTGCTACTATGATATAATTCTTGAAAATATAATTAAACTAGGTAAAAATCTTCCTGTTTTACAAGAGTTCCACTTGGGATGGATTGTAGCATGTACAGTCCCAAAAAACTACACTAATTCTAATATGTCTCTGTCTGAAAACGAAAATTCAGATAAGTCAAAATTTTTCTTTCTTGCGACTTCAAAAGTTGATTCTTTTCTAAAAAAAAATTCTGGGAAATAGAAGACATTTCCGAAATATCTATTCTTCTGAAGAACACCAATTATCCGAACACATTTTTACTTCTACAACAAAAATATTAGAAAACGGCAGATTTCAGGTAGATATTCCACTAAAATCTTCGTCAGAGCCTAGCAAGCTCGGCGATTCCTTTACCATTGCTAAAAAACGCTTTTTGAGTTTAGAAAAAAGATTCCAAAAAAATAGTACTTTATTTCATGAATATAAAAATTTCCTTCAAGGGTATGTCTCTCTTGGACATGCTAAATATGTTCCCTTAGTATTGCAAAACTGCAAACTAGAAAATAAGTATTTCATTCTTCATTTGTGTGTTATTCGTGAATGTAGCACTTCTACTAAACTACGCGTTGTGTATGACGCAAGTTGTAAAACTTCTTCTGGTTACTTCTTAAATGACATCTCTCTTAAGGGTTACCAAGTTCATCCGGATTTATTTGACATTCTTTGTAGATTTAGAATGTTCCCTTTTGATTTTACCACTGACATACAGAAAATGTTTAGACAAATTTTAATCAATCTCGAACAAACGTTCTTACAAAATATTCTCTGGCGTGAAAACCTTGAGGTTGATCTAAAATGTATTCAGTTAAACACTGTTATCTTCGGCACTAACAGTGCCCCCTTTCTCGCAGCTCGAGTGCTTAAAGATATAGCATCTTTGAGTAAAAATAAATTTCCACTTGCTTCGGAAGCAATTTTTTCGCAATTTTATATGACTTCACACTGAGTTAAACTCCGTTTTGAACAAGCATGGGTTTGAACGTCACAAATATTGTTCCAATTCTAAAACTTTTCTAAAAAATATCGCTAAAAAATCTGATTCCTTGGACTACGACATTAATTTGCAAGATGCTCCAAATAAAGTTCTTGGGCTAAAATGGAACCCTAATTCTAATTCTCTTTACATTTCTACAACAGAAAATAAGCAAATCTTCCCACTTACCAAAAGAAAAATTCTGTCAGCAATAGCCCAGTGCTATGACCCTCTTGGGTTAATAAATCCTGTTATAGTAAAGGGTAAAATATTAATACAAAAGTTGTGGATTCTTAAACTGGACTGGGACACAATTATCTCAGATTTAAAAATGCTTGACGAATTTAACAATTTCTACAAAAATCTTTCATTGCTGAAAGAACAAAACATTCCAAGGTTCTATTTCTTAAATAAAACCATTTCAAAAACTGAACTTCATGGCTTTGCTGGTGCAAGCTTAGCCGCATACGGTGGCTGTGTGTATTTACATGCTATATATGCAGACGGCACCATTTCCTCTAAGTTAATTTCTTCCAAGTCAAGGGTAGCCCCTGTTAAAACAATTACACTTCCTAGACTTGAGCTTTGTGCAATGCTCCTTCTTTCAAAACTTGTAAGATTACTATTAAAAATTTTCAAAAATAAAATAAATTTTGACTCAGTAAATTTGTGGACTGACTCATTAATAGCCTTAGCTTGGTGTAAAAGTCACGCCAGCAGATGGTCTATTTTTGTTTCACATCGTGTTTCTCAAATACAAGAAACAACTTCTGATTTTAAGTGGCGACACGTAAAGTCGTCCGAAAATGCAACCACGATGTACGATTAATTGTTTAATTTACTCACTCAATAAAGTTCACCATATTGTCGTTGTGAGTTGTTATATTGTCAATAGTGTTCATTTCCTACTATTCGGTCCTTCGTATCTTCATATTTCTTCCACTAGTGTCTACCCCTTGACGATTACAGTTCACTGCTCCGGGAGGTGGAACTTCAGGGGTGCCTACTTTGCTCCATCTTCCCTGAGTTACCCGATCAGTTACATTTTTACTGTTACATAGTAATCATTAAATTACAATGTACGTACTGCATACTTCAAAACAATCTCTTCAAGGTAACATTTTTGTGATCGAATTCATGAATGAATCTTTTTATAAAGTTCCTCATTTATATACAATTTATCTATATTCTAGAGCTTTCGAGGCTTTACGGGATTCCATTCCAAAGACTACACACCTTTCTGATGCAAATTTCTGGGAATTCCTCGTTTTATTACCTCATTAGCCTGGTTTATTTCTCAATGACGTACGCTACCCGCCTTTCTCTATCACACAAGGTTAATGGTCCGTGGTCTCCTTCACTAATACGTAAGGCTATTAAACCACGTTCTTATCAACATTTTTATCACATTTTAATGTTCCGACGGCTTCTTCGAATAAATGTTTATTTGTTTAATGAGTCATACGAAATTGACGTATTCTCTCAAAAATTCTTTCTTAATCTCGTACCTTAAAGAACTTTTTGTTTAAAATGAATTTATGTAATACACAAGTCAATTTATATGATCAATTTAAAGCTTTAATTGCTTTATAATGCAAACGAGTTGCATTTTTATAGAAAATATTTGCTTTCATGGTAAAACATGTTTTAGTACACAAAGCTAAGATTAAAGCGTTAGTTTTTAATAAAATTGATTGTAGTTTCTTACGCAAAATAGAACGAATGTTTTATGTGCAACCGGAAATGTATTTTTATGCTAATTAATAACTGAAAATCAATGGCTTTGTATTTAAGCTTGAAATGATGGATTTGCGTTTGCATGTAATGCGTTTTAAGGTATCTCGAAATAATTATTTTTACATATATGGCTTATAGTGTTGTATTATTGATATGAATTGGGGCTTTTAAACACACGGGAAGTGTGTTTTGCTTTTACTTAAAACGTGTTTTAATACCCATTAATGGCTATGTATTTACAATACGCTTATATTATACAGGATGGAATTGCGTTTTTGCTTGGCACTTTAATGAATAAAAGTACGCTTATATTATACAGGATGTGACCATGAATTTTTGGAAATTTCTATATTTTTTCGGAGTCTTTTATATCTTGATGGGATTTATTTGTAGAATTTGGGTTTCAATGACCTCTCATAACCCCCTATATATATATATATATATATATATATATATATATATATAGATATCTTAATTAATATTATAAAAATATTGTAAGGTGCAGCTTTTAATACAAAGTTTATTGTAGTGATGAAAAAATCAGTTTTCCTGCAACTCAGGGATTGCTAGCTGCTAAAAGCACAGTTGTCTATTTTAAGCACAATGATACTGAAGATTTAGAGACAAAGTTAAAGGAATGTGAAAAAAAGGAGAGACAATCTGTAAGTTCAATATTCTGTTAGTTTAATTTTAGACAATCTATTGTTTTTCTGAAACAAATTTTTACCTTTCTTAATTTCCATATATATATTTACTGTGTACATTAGAGCTATTATGTTTACTTTGTGCTACTATAAAATGTAGCCCTTTAAAAAGAAATTTGATGAAGTTTTGTAACAAAATATTCTTGGCTTGTTAGAAATATTATTTATTGTTTTAAAGTCGTTGAATTACTAAACCAAAGTATGAAATAACAATTTTTTTATGCAATTTTATTCTTTTGGAAACATCACTGGAATAGTAGGTACTTATTGAGAAATTGTCAATAAGGAAGGAAGGATCAGTAACATCGAATATGGGACGCTTGGTTATCAGACTTGAAACTTCGGATAAATAACATTCATTTATCCCAGAAAATTGATATGTTTATATATCATGTCTCTTAGACATGAGAAAGGTGCTTCAGAAAAAGACTGTTTTCTTTGATTGAAGAGATACTTATCTAGTATGCGTGCATTGGACATTAGTACTATTTAGCTGTGCAAGAAAATATTACAAGCGGTATTTGTACACATGTAATAGTCTATTGAATGACCAGAATTCTATTTATTCTATTTAAAAACAATATTGTAATATAAAATTGTGTCTGATATACTGGTTGGTGCATTATTTTGCCTGTATTATGCAGCATGTCACTATAAAGTGAGTCAAACAGGGTACACTACACAATAAGTTGAACTTTATCTAAAAAAGTATGTAAACATCTGTGACTAAAGTATTAGTAAATGTGTTCTTTAATTACAAGGATATAGCAAATGGTGAGCATATTTCAATCGGTCAAATTATCAAAGCACAACACTGGATTAGTGTGTTCTGAAGTTGATGAAATTTCGCATCTAGGAGAAAAGGTTGCCAATTGCCTAATAGGTGAAAAATGCATTAGACTAATGCAAAACCACATAGTAAGCTTAGCGCTTTTGGTCTCTAAAGAAATTGGCAGTATTATATTCTTTTCTGCTCTCTCTATGGTATATTTATTTGTACTTTAATTTGAAGAGAAAATTAAAGGTGTTATTTTGAGAAGGCATTTAACACAGCAAAATGTTTAGGGATGATTTTCCAAGACCTAAAGAATATTTTAATAAGCGATACTTGTGATAAAGGAATCTATTGAACGTGACAAAAATTTTAAAAGCTATAGTATTGAATACATTTTTTTCAAAATTAGTACTTAATATTTGTATTGGTTTCCTACATTTTGATATTGTTTCTAACAATTTATTAACATGTTAGCTTTCATCATTTTGAATGGACCTGCACCGTACCAAAGTTTTAGATTACTAGAACAGGTGAAATGGCTTGCGTGTTCTAATGAGCTAAAGAGACAAACTACAGGTTCAACCAAAGCAGTAGCGTTGTTAGTGAGGAACCAGACTAAGACAGGTTCCCGAAAGAGGGCAGCGGCTCTTTCGGTACTTAGATTGGCAGAAACTATAGGGATTGGTATGGCAGTCTAAGACACGATACTGCGATGTGGAAGGCAACGGGAAACCACCACATTACCTCCCAAGTACACAGCGTACCTAAATTATTATAAAATGATGGGGTAAAAGATTCCGGAGTTAAAATAGTCCCCCATTCGGATCTCCGGGAGGGTACTGCTTCGGAGGATGTGATCGGAAAGTTCAGAATAAGAGTCTGGAACATTTTGCGAGTTGGAGCGTGGAATGTTAGAAACATGAAGCAAGCAGATAAGCTAGAGAACCTAAAAATCGAAATGAATAGGTTAGCACTAGACATAGTAGGGATCAGCGAAGTTCGGTGGCCAGAGGCTGGGGATATTTGGAGTGGGGAGTTTAGGGTAATTCATACAGGAGCAGAGGAAGGAAATTTGGGTGTGGGGATAGTTATGAAGAAAAAGATAGAATACTGTGTAGAAAATTATTTACAAAAGAACGAACGAGTACTCATGGTTAGATTAGAATCTAAACCGGTAAACACAGTAATAATACAAGTATACATGCTCACCTCTAGCTACAGTAATGAAGAGGTAGAAGCGATCTACAAAGATAACAAAGACATATTAAGATACATAAAAGGACATGAAAATTTAATAATTATGGGGGATTTTAGTGCCGTGGTAGGTGAGGGTAGGGAAGGAACGATAGTAGGTTTATTCGGTTTAGGCACGAGAAACGACAGGGGAAATAGGCTGGTGGAATTCTGCGACAAGAACAATTTAATCATCACAAACACATTATTTCAACATCATGCTAGAAGACGATATACGTGGAAGATGCCAGGAGATATAGGAAGATATCAAATAGATTACATTCTTGTTAGACAACAGTTTAGGAATCAAGTAAACGACTGTAGAAGTTACCCAGAAGCAGATATAAATACTGACCACAACATCGTAATTATGAAGGCCGCACTTAAATTTAAAAATTTGAAAAAAAGAAACTGAAAAAGGCACTTTGACTTAGAGAAACTAAAAGATAAAGATATTCAAGAAAGATTTGAAAAAAGTCAAATGAATTGCTGAAAGATATCGGGAAAATATCTGATACTAAGGAAGTAGAAACATAATAGAATAACATTAAATGCAGCCTAGACATGGCAGCCCGAGATATTCTGGGATATACACGAAAAGAAAATAAGAAACCATGGATAACAAAGGATATCTTGAATTTAATAGAAGAAAGACGAAGATACAAAAATAAATCAGACGAAACAGGAAAACAGAGATACAAAGCCATCAAATGGAAAATTATTCGCAAATGCAGGTAAGCTAAAGAACACTGGATTAATATAAAGTGCAAAGAGGTACAAACTAAGATGGAAGTGGGAAAGACAGATAAAGCATACAAACTAATTAGAATCAATTTTAGGGATATAAAACCGTATAGCAAAAATATAAGGGGTGCGGGAGGAAACGTCATTATAGAAAATGTAGAGAAAGTGGGTAGATGGCAAGAATATATAGACAATTTATATGCAGGAGAGGAACTAACTGCATTAGAACAGGAATCAGACATTGAAAATGATGACTTGGGATATCCTATACTTAGAGATGAGTTTGAATTAGCATTAAAGGGTCTGAAAAATGAAAAGGCTCTGGGTACAGATAAGGTGCAAGCAGAAACTCTAAAAGTCGCTGGACAAGCAGTAACAGAACGTCTCTTCCAACTTGTAAGCTATATGTATGAGACAGGCGAGATACCCAAAGATTTCAAATGTAACATCATAGAAACTATACTAAAAAAGAAAAGCGCGGATGATGTGAAAATTTTCGAACAATAAGTTTGACAGCACATGTATCAAAAATATTAACTAGAATTGTACAGAGACGAATGGAAAACATGCTGAAGAAATACTAGGAGAAGACCAATTTGGGTTTAGGCGAAACAGGGGAACATGGGAGGCGATTTTAGTCTGAGAGTGATAATGGAGAAAACAATAGAAAAGAGGGAAAGCGTGTATATAGGGTTTATAGATTTAGAAAAAGCATTCGACAATGTAAAATGAAAAAAATGTTCAAAATACTCAAAGAATTTGAATGAGTTATAGGGATAGACGAATAGTACATAGCCCAAATGCAGGAAGACATTTGGAATTACTATGCAGGGACAAAAATTGATATGCTTAGATTTTCAGATGATATAGCGGTATTAGCATCTAGCAAGGAAGAGTTAGAAGCTGCCCTTAATGAAACGGAAACAGTTCTAACAGAGAGATACGGTATGAAAATTAACAAAGCTAAAACTAAAGTACTAGTATGCAAAGGAGGGGAAAATAAATTATAAATAAGAATACAAATATGTAACCTGAACTTACAAGAGGTTAATGATTTCTGCTACCTAGGAAGCCAAATAAAGCAAGATGGGAAAAGTGCAAAAGATATAAAACAAAGATTAGCACAAGGTCGTGCTACATTTAACAATAAAAAGAAACTACTGTGTTTAAAGACAACAAACATAGAAACAAGGAAAAGATTGCTTAAAACATGTGTGGAGCACAGCACTGTATGGCTGTGAAGCCTAGACAGTAGGAAAAGCGGACAAGAAAAAGGTAGAAGCCTTTGAAATGTGGTGCTACAGACGTATGATGAAGATATCATGGACAGACAAAGTTAAGAACGAAGAGGTACTAAAAATGCTAGGGGAAGAAAGAAATATGTGGAAAATGGTAAAAAATAGGAGAGATAGGAGGATGGGTCACATACTACGACATGAGGGAATAGTGCGGAATATATTACAAGCAGGAATAGGAAAAAAGAGAAGTAGAGGTAGACCTAGATTAGACTATTGCACACAAATAGTGAAAGATGTAGGCTATAGGAATTTCAGGGAAATGTGTAGGCTAGCTCAGAATAGAAATCAATGAAGGTACGCATCCAACCAGTCCCAAGATAGATAAATTAATGACGAAAAAAGTAACTATACTTAAACATTGTGATTATTATAGCAGCTACAAGTATTGGTTAGGCAATATTCTCGAATAATGTTAATTGTGTGAAAGGATTTACTGGAAAACTATTAATTCGGCAAATGTCTAAGTGTTGGGGGATCTTGGCAGCCACAGGCTGCTTACCCCCTTTTACTGAATCTCAGTGAAATAGGGTATAAAATTATAAAACAATAGAAGGGGAACTGGCCTGTATACAGGCTGTGTGAGAATATCAGGGAACTGTGTAGGCTAGCTCAGACTATAGATAAGTACAGGTACGTGTCCAATCAGTTTTGAGACGGAAAACCTAATGACGAAAAAATAAGCGCAGATAAATCTGATGATTATTATAAACAACTACAGTTGTTGGTTGTGAAATATCTGCAATTAATGTTGACTGTGCGAAAAGATATATTGGAAAACATATTAACTCGGTAAATGTTTAAGTGCTGGGGGAACTTGGCAGTCACAGGCTGCTTACCCCCCTTCACAACCTTACATGTGATTTTTTCCAATGCCCCACCGGAAGGTACTACATTGGCCAGGAAGCGAGTTTTTTTTTACCTGGAAAATTTGAAATTTTGCCGAACCCTTGCTGTTCCAAGCAAGGTAGGGATCTTTAACGTGCGTGACAACACACACACGGGACCTCCATTTTACCTCTCATCCGAACGAGGGTGTATTTTTGTGAAAAATGCTCGCCTAACATTTTTCAAGCGGACCGTGTCGGGATTCGAACTCGGGACCTCCCCTTCACAACCACTGAATGTTGGAGAAATAGGATATACAATTGTAAAACAATAGAAAGGGACCGAACTGCATCTAACAAGAAAGAACAGCGCCTATGATGAAAGACAACAAACATAGAAACAAGAAGAAAATCGTTGAAAGCATATGTATGGAGCACAGCACAGTATGCCTATGAAATACCGGCAGTAGGAAAAGCAGACAGAAAACTGTAGCAGCCTTTTGGAATGCTGTGCTTCAGATGTATGAGGATGATAGCATGGACAGACAAAGTTAATAACAAATAGGTTATAGAAATAGTGGTGGAACAAGGATAATTGTGGAAAAAAATAAGAGAAATAGGACAGAATACGTTCTAATGTATTTTTGGGGAATAGTATGGGATATATTACAAGCAGAGATAGGAATAAGGAGATAGATGTAGATCTAGATCAGATAGTGATAGATGCAGACTGTGCAAATTTTAGGAAAATGTGTAGGTTAGTTCGGAATAGGAAACAGTGACGGTACATGTCTAACCGGTTCCAGGACTGAAGACCTAATGATGATGATGTTAGCTTTCAAGTTTATTTTGAAATATCTGTAACATGCCAAATATTTTTTAAATATTTTAAGTATGTATTGCTATTTTGATTAATCATGAATTTAGTCTGAATCTGAAATTTTACAAACACTGCCCAAACATAAAGCAGAACTCCTTTAGACAATCAGTTTACATGTATATTGTGTTCTTTCTAATTTTTAATATACGAGGGTAAGGTGAAAGGTTCTCGGCCTACAATGAAATACTGCAATTTTCAGTAAAAAAAGATTTAATTTTTCCACATAATCCCCCTTAACTTTAACACACTTGGTCCAGCGTTTCTCCAGAAACAAATTTTGTCAAGTTTGGGAACAGATAGAAGTCTGAGGGCGCCAAATCAGGGGAATAGGGGGGATGACTGAGCAAGTCGTACCCCAAATCCGCCAATTTTTCCCATCACCAACATATCCTTGTGTGCAGGTGCGTTGTCTTGGTGAAAGATGATTTTTTCTTCTTCAAGCCAGGCTTCTTCTTACGAATTTTGACATCCAGCTGGTCAAGAAGGGTGGAGTAATATTGTCCTGTTATTGTTCTGCTTTTTTCAAGGTAAACTATTAACATGATCCCCTTCGCATCCCAAAACACGCTGGCTTGATTTCGCTTTTTTTGGTGTTGAACAATCGTCTTCCACCCACTGCTTCGTCTGTTGTTTCGTTTCTGACGTGTAATGGTGGACCCATGTCTCATCCATAGTGACAAATCGCCGCACAAAATCGTTTTTATCCTTATTGAACCGAGCCAAACATTGCTGCGAAACTCGTTTTTGCATTTGCTTTTGATTGGCATTCAGCAAATGCAGCACCCATCTTGCGCAGAGCTTTCGCATCCCTAACTCTTTGTGTAAGATATTTCTCACCCTTTCGTCTGATATTCCTACAACCTCAGCTATCTCCTATCTTAGCTATCTCCTTCACTTTCACTCGCCTATTGTCCAACATGATATCATGCACTTTTTTGATTGTTTCTGGTGTGGTTGCGGTCTTCAAGAGACGTGCGACCACGTTTAAATTCAGCTGACCACTTTTTAACAGTTGACAGGGAAGGGGCAGAGTCTATGTAAACTTTTGTCAACTTTGGATGAATTTTCTGAAGGGTTAATCCATCCAAAACAAAGAATTTTATGACCGCATGATATTCAAGTTTATCCATCTTAAGGAAACGCGCATAAGACGACTGCTTGAAAAAATTGTGTAAACAAACTACTTGAGATAGCAAGTTGAAACTTGTCATACGAACTAATGACATGTGCACGAAGGAGGGAAGCACAAATTTTTGCTCTGTTTCAGGACGAGAACTTTTTACCTTACCCTCGTAGACAATGTTTGCAAACTTTATATATTATCTTATTGGCCTAATTTTGTTTTTATTTTAGTGCTAACATGCTCTCCAGTATACAGAGTTGCTTGTTTTTATTTTTAGTAGTTATTATACAATTAATAAGAATTTAAAAACAGCATAATTTTGTGCTTCTGATTAATGTAACCCATTAACATACGGTATTAGCAAATTACAGAAGTTCTTTTGTATAGTTCCTTGCTTACTTGTTTTTTCTACTAAATTAAATCTGTTTTTTGTCCTAATATCACTTCAGATCCATTTTTTCATTTTCTATTACTAGCACTACTGTAGTACTGAACCTTCATTTTACTTTTTTTAGATTTTCCTTACATTGTTGAATTACTTTGCGTATTGATGGGAATGAGTTCCTGTATAATATGAGGCAACTATTATAACGGTTATCTACATACAGGCAGTGCTAATTCTTGAATCTTTCTCTTATCAGCTTTAGATTCATAATCTTTTCTTCTTATGTCTTTGTTATTTTGTAGCATTAATTTAAAATGTCAGTGATATCATTTGTAATTTGCTTAGCTTCAATCAATCTTATATGGAAGAAGTGCATGAGTTTTTCCAAAATAAATGAAAGTTTCACATAGACAGATGATTGAAACAGTGGACATATTTACTAAATATTTCATCAATTGACATCTGATAACCAGCACCTATTTGAAATGCGTAACAGATAAGTCAAGAATTAAGAATATTCCATTTTTCAAATAAGCAATAGAGAAGTTTTGTAAATCCTTTTAGCACACTGTGGGAAGCTATTATTTGGCTTGTAAGAATTTTAAGTGATAATATCAGTAACTATAATTGTGATAAAATTATCTTGACATATTTATTTAGTGATAATACCATTTTGCAAGATCTGACTAATTCCTGCTTACATGTTCTTTTAAAAACATATGCAGTGATTCCAACTAGTCGGCTAACATACATCCTTGCTTTTGAATATAGTCACAGATGGGAAAACAATTTGAAGATACAATTGTGACATTTGTTAAGCAATTTTATTGAACATGTAGTCTATCCTTTAAGTAGGAATTCTGAAAATTATGAGCAGTATAAGTAAAATGCTGAACCAAATATCCAATAAACCACCTTACAAGGAATGACTTTTCATAAACAGTATGCTCTATGTGTTGCATTAGTTATAATTTAACGACTGCATTTGTAATTAAAGATGAAAGAATGTAATATAAGAAAAAAATTTTTAACTAAATTAATTGGGTAACCAGGCTATAAAATACGCGTGATGCAAGCCAAGCATGTAACAACTAGTAGCTGGTATTGTAGAATGGATTACAGAGAGGTGCCCGCATAGAATTTTTACAGGTAGATGATTTTATATGATCTGCAGATTAATTGATACTTGGAAACAAATAAAGTTAATGTCATAGTTTTGCTAACAACTCTTGTTTGAGGGAACTAAAAACATGACAGTAATGTGCAATTCTACATATAAAGATTGAGAACCTCTAATTGCCATATTGCATTAAGTCCTTATTTCATGTGTCCTTTGGTGTTTATCATTTTGATGATGGCTGACTTATTCCATATTTGTCTGGATATGATTTTAGTTATTTAAGTTTTTTTTAATTTATTGCTCTTGAGTTTTTGATTAACATTTGTTAGCTAGAAAGACTCCGTGGTTAAGTAGTTTTAAACAACTGTTTAAAAAATAATTCAGTTAATTTAAGTAAATATGCTGTATTAATTTTGAGCCATATCTGATTATTATTTCTTTGGTGTAAAAAAAATGTATTAAGATTTTAGTTTAATGTTTGTTGTGTAATCAAGATTCCAGTTCAGTACTTAGAAAATTAGGTATCCAACATTTTAAATATCAAAATTTGAAAGTTTTCAGTAAACCATTTGCTAAGATGTAATTATTCTGTTGTTGTTTAAGTCAATCTTTTCAGTTTTTATTTTCTTTCCAATTAACTAAAAGTAAACAATCAAACAGTGCTCAAAATTTTGAGTTTCGGGTATTCTAGAAGCTAGGAAATTTGCAGTGAAAATTGATATTTAAGGAAATGTATGTTTTTATTTTTTATGTGTGTAGAATTACAAAGCTTATTGTAGGAGAACTATCCCCTAAAGTGACAACAAGAAGAGACTAGATAATATGTACATCAGTAAAGAACCTACAGCCTATGCTAGTTAGTTTCAGGAGTAATCCTTTAACTTTTTGGTTTATAGATTTTGCCAACCATTTTAATTGAAATTCATTTTTAATAACAATTTTACCTCTAGCACATTAAAGCTCCAGGTTTACAAATTTCGAGAGATATTTTGTTATGCTCTGTGATCATGTACAGTTTTACACCATATTTGTGCTTTTTATATTTTTATATAGTGTCTAAATGAAAAACACTCTTTACAAAATCATAACCTTATTCAAGGACATTTCTTTTCTGACATCATAGACGATCGGCATTTTTTATTGAAGTTTTTAATATATGGTGTTGCTATATAAGCGATCTACAGGAGCCTCAATATCTTGTCAGAATTTTGCTACTTAAATTACATCATTAATCTCTGTTGTTGTTGTTTATTCAATAGTTGTATTTATTTTGTACTCAAAAAGAAGCATAAAATATATCACATTCCCTTAGAAATAATTATCACATTTCATTTTAATAGTTTCTGTATAAGTATAGTCCACCAATAGGATTAGGTTATTTCCTTCAGGAAATATAAGTTTTAGGCTTCTATAAATTCTAATTTAAGAGAGAATTATTTTGCATCAGATTCGATCTATAATCAAAGGTTATAAACTTCATATGTCAGTTTTTAAAAAGGTTAGAGTTGATGTCATCATTGTAATTAATACAACTTGATTTGTGTCTAGAAAATATATAATGGCGTCAATGATTTCATCATCTTACGAACAAAGACAGGTCATATTCAGTTTTGCGCTGACTCAAATTCATCTAAAACTCGAAATACGTCAGTTTAAATATATATATAAGTTTAGATAGAGAAAGCAACATGAAAGCGTCCAATTAACTTCGTGCATCCAAAGTTTGCCGAGAATGCCTTGTGTTGTTTTAAGAAGAGCAGTTTCATTCTTCAAGACAAGACTCCGTTTCTAAAATCCAAACATTAAACATGCCACTTTGGTAGGGTAATCACCTTAAGTAGAGGTTGGCAAATAAGGCAGAGTAACCTCTGTAGGTTTGGATAATTCCCTGCCAAATGGGCCAGTTTCTTTTTAGGGGCACTACTGGGTTCATAGAGAGAGTCAACCAATGTGTTGGAAGTTGTATGTTGTAGCGGACGAGGTTGACAAGGTACTTGAGAGAAAGTAGAGGACAACCTTTAATATCATAAACCAAAGGTTAAAAATATACTGGTGCAAAGGTTAGTACTTGAATGTATTATTGACTATATAACGAACATACTTACAAGTGTGTCTGTTTAGATTAAGTTCTTAGTTGTAGGTTTAAGACATACAGGACTTGTGAACCTTGGACCTCTGGTTTTCCATTATTGTAAACGGTATAGTTACAGTTTTTGCAATAATAAATTGTGTTGTGATTTAAAAAAAAAAACGTGATTGAATATTTCAGGTCTTATTTTAATCCAGAATCACTCTCCTGATCTCAAGATTTTGGCACTCCCTTTATTATTCATTCTAGGGCCTTTTCCCAGCATCCCTGCGACATTAGATGGCATCCAAGGTATCCTGATCACGACCACATTGCATATTCGATTGCATTCTGGAACCCTTCTTAAACACTTACACCACCCATCTCACTGAGTTAGTTAGCAGAACAACAATTTTTGTTCCTACAGTCGAGATTTTCGGTGTTTTACCCAGCACGGAATTTTTAGCAAAGTAATTTTTGTGTGAATTACCTGCTAGATATTCTGAAGGCCATAACTGTACATAACAGATAGTTGACCGGTGATTTTTGGGAGACTGAACAAGAATAGTTTATAGCATCTTAGAAATGATTTTTTTTATCCTAATTATATACACACACAATGTTTGTTTTGTCCACAGGACATAGCACGTTCTGTATTATCACTTTTGAATGACTAGACGTATCGGCATCAAATGTTTCATAACTACAGCTGCTAATTAAAGTTCTATATTTAAAGGACACTTATCAGGTCTATTTTCTCATACAGTTCATGTGGTTTGAAATCCTTGCAATTCCAGATGTACACGTAAATCCCGGTGAATAAAAAAGTTGTAAAGACCACATCATGACTATTTAGTTATGCTACATAGGATAACAATTCTGTTATTACATGGGAACCTAGCATTAACCCAGATTGAGTTTTTGTTTCTCCTAATGTAGAGAATGAATTTGAAACAAAATTCACCAGATCTACACAATACCCATAGCTTATATCATATTGGCTTTTCACATATAACTTGTTTAAGATCGTGATGTTTATAATAGCTTACTATCAATTCATTCACCGAGAAATATGATAAGAACATATCAAACTTTTGGAACGGTTTATCTGCTTTTTCAATAAGTGGGCGAACCTTAAAACATCTGTCATCTTTATCCAGTTTGTTGTTGTTTGCAAAGTGCATCATTGATTTTATTTTTGTGAATAGGTTTTTTGATAAACCATCTTGCACAATTTTGATGCCCAAAGCTTCATCAGTTACCCAGTACAAGCATTCTGATTGAAGTTGGAGGTGTTTCTACAGCATAAGTATTCCCAAGAAGCATTTTAGTTCATGAATATCAAGTCCAGAGGTTACATCGTGGTTTATGTTGGCAGCTTAATGCAATGTTTCTTCCCTGTGTTTCAGGATATTGGCACTATTAAAACATCCAAAGCATTTCATGAGGACATTGTATCATACTTCTTCCTCAGTTCACATAGTTTTTTATTTTTAAACTGGTTGAATTCAACATTAGGAAGTGAATCTTGCAGATTAATTTTCCTCTAAATTGCTGCTGTAGTCGACCGTCTTGATATTTATTAGAGGGCGTTCCAGGATGTGGAGTAATATCTTCGACGATATCGTTGCTACACTGCTACATATCAAATTGGCCGGGAATTTCTTTTACCTCAACATCTCCATATCTTTATCTTGTTTGTTGTCATCAGTAAGATAACCAGTGTCTGGTGGAATTGCTACCATATCAATTAGTTGCATTTTATTTATCAGCATAAAAATTAGGATAGTTGATAATACCCTCTAATTTCTGTATGGTCATAGCTTTACGTGAACTCCAAAGGGAGTATATTTTCAAAACAGATATGCTATTATATAAAACTTATACATTTAACTGAACTATATTTTAGTATTACAGTTTTTATAAAACAATTATGCTTTCAAAAATAGTGGGAGATTGAAGAGAACGACGTTTAGCAGCTTTCCACTTCAAGAGTAACTCAAGCTGGGTGCTTCCAGCCTTCTAATAACCTTGGCCTTTTATTTCACACAATTCTGCAATAACAAACTATTAGGACAGTTATTAGGGCTGCATTTTGAGGAATAATGGCAATAATCCGCAAAATAGATTAAATGACCATGAGAATTACATATCCACTTACCTACAACATTATATGATGATCAATGCATGTCTGTGTAAATTACAAAGCATGGATTGCACCGCTGTGCGATGCTGATACTGTATGTGGCCAGTAGCATATACATAGATCGATAAATTCAATTGTTTATAACATTGTTATTATCAACAATTAGTAAAAACTAAATACATTAGAATAGAATAGAATGCTATACATTTTTTTAGTTTATGTATACAGTCTGTACACATAATTTTCTGCTATTTTATTTGCACATTGAATGGTTAAGACGCAAGCGTTCTATGATATGTGTAGAACTTTTCTTATTGATTAAATTTTGTTACTCTAATTGTTGCTTAAAGCTCTGATAAATATATTTTTTGTTAACTATTGTTAATTTTTTTAGAAAAAAAATTTTCGTAAATTTTTAATAGTTGAAGCACTATATAAATCTACCGGAAAGCTTTGTCCTCTTCCAAAGTTAATACAATTAAGAGAAAAATACAAATTAAGAATTTTTATTGATGAATCAACATCATTTGGGGTATTGGGAAAAAATGGACGAGGCATTACTGAACATTTTAATATTAATGTAAGTATAGATTAAATAATAAGCAATTATAATATAATATAGTTTTATAGAGGTCTGACGTTGATATGATAATGGCAAGTATGGAGGGAGCTATTGGTTCTGTTGCTGGATTTTGTGTTGGTTCGGCCTTTATTATTGATCATCAACGTCTTTCAGGAATTGGTAAGTTATACTGCAATTGATTTAGCATTAAAAGGGTGTAGTAAATATAAATACTACTCCATGTATGGAATCATTGTGCAATATAATATAAATATAACTGTTTAATTTGAAAAAAACTTTCAGCTATAAAGTTCATTGCAGCACTTCAATAAAACGATAAGAATTATTTTAACCAATGTGGCCAAATATAATATTTGTGCTCTACAATAAATAAATTTGAATGTTTTAAAATTAAACATGTTCATACTTTTATTTGTGTTACATATTTCTAATTATATCATAAAAGTGGTGTACCTCATTAAAAAAACAGTAGTATTTTTTTGTGATAATAAAAAAGCTGCTGTGCAAAAGGTGCTGTAAAGAGTAATGGCCTTGTAGACTCAGGTGATATAATACTTAACCAATTGATAACTGAGAATGAAAATCAAACATCACACATCTATAAACTGAAGAATAATAATCAAGTTGTTTTGGACGAAAGTCCTATATGAAAAAAAATCGGAAAATGTTATTTCTGCATTAAAGTTGCAAATATAAGAAGTGCAGAATAAAATTGTACAATTTACAAAGAATGTAAATGCAACTGATAATAAGAAATGTGGTGTGTCACAATAAGATGTGAAATTTAACATATATTATATATATATATATATATATATATATATATATATATATATATATACAGGATGAGTTTTTAGTGTAACGGTCGATAACTCCGTTATTATAAAGCTACGTAAACCATATTTGGAGGCATATTAGGCATGCCTAAAATGCACATTTTAAAATATTTGAAGTATACAGGGTGTTTCATAATTTCAGGGCATATTAAACTTATATTTTTAAATAAAACACCCTATATATTATTACATTTTTGAAAAGCCCATAAAGAGCTTTAATTTGATATCAAATTGTATTTGTCTATTCCTTTTAGTTTTTGAGATATTCAACTGTTTTAGAAAAATGACCCTGATTAGATACATTGCCACTGCACTATACACAACTTATGTTAATTTTCAAGATGCAGAATTTTACTATATACCATAGTACATTTGTAATTATCACTTTTGAAATTTCTTCACGTATACAGGTGTGTCAGGTTTAAAATGCAATTTTAATTTTTTAAATGGCACCTACCAATTTTATTGCTACAATGGATAGTTCATTAAGTGTCCTTTCATTTTTGTTAAGCATTCCTATACCTAAATCCATTACTTTCTGAGATATTTTGATTTTCTTCAAATTTTAAGAATGTTTTTAATTTACATAACTAAAAATAACTACTATTGGAGAATATTATAAAACAATTGATACATTTTGACAATCAACTACACTTATCCAATAACAATTTTCACTAAAGATATAACAACCTACAATAATACGCTATCTACAGAATTCTGCCAGATCAACAATATGCATTTTATAGAAAATGTTCAAGGAAATCAGGCAGGCTTTGAAAAAAATAACTATTACATGTAAAGTGTCATTTAGGTTTATTAATTGTATTGTGTTGTCATTTAACAGGATATCTCTCTTGGTATATTCTTGATGCAAGTAGGAAATTTCTTAAACTTGCTCCCAATACCCAAATCATATTTATTTGTTCTTCCACTGTAAAATTCATTTTGAAAACTCCTTGAAAGATTACATTTAAAACAGAACTGATAATGTGTTAAATGACAACACACTACAATTAATAAACCTAAATGACATTTTAATTGTAATTGTAATTTTTTTAAAGCCTGCCTGATTTCCTGTTTGAACATTTTCTATAAAATGCATATTGTTGATCTGGCAGAATTCTGTTGATAGCGTATTATTGTAGGCTACTCCCTGTATGTTTGTTGTGGTTTGTTTAGTATTCTTCTTAATCTTCTTTGGGGATTAAACCACTCATAGTTTTTAAAATTATCTTTATTAACGTTTCGATCCATAACCTAGGATCGTTTTCAAAATAATAAAAACTTCAAGTTTGACATTTATGACATAAATTGAAGGTGACTTTGATTTATTGATGTTCAAAATTTATGTCATAAATGTCAAACTTGAAGTTTTTATTATTTTGAAAACGATCCTAGGTTATGGATCGAAACGTTAATAAAGATAATTTTAAAAACTATGAGTGGTTTAATCCCCAAAGAAGATTAAGAAGAATTATTGTAGGCTGTTATATCTTTAGTGAAAATTGTTATTGGATAAGTGTAGTTGATTGTTAATCAAAATGTATCAATTGTTATATAATATTCTCTAATAGTAAGTTATTTTTAGTTATGTAAATTAAAAACATTCTTAAAATTTGAAGAAAATCAAAAATATCTCAGAAAGTAATGGATTTAGGTATAGGGAATGCTTAACAAAAATGAAAGGACACTTAATGAACTATCCATTGTAGCAATAAAATTGGTAGGGTGCCATTTAAAAAAAAATTTAAAAATTGCATTTTGCAAAACCTGACACACCCTGTATACGGTGAAGAAATTTCAAAAAAGTGATCATTACAAATGTACTCTGGTATATAGTAAAATTTTCTGCAACTTGAAAATTAACATAAGTTGTGTATTAGTGCAGTGGCAATGTATCTAATCAGTGTCATTTTTTCTAAAAACAGTTGAATATCTCAAAAACTAAAAGGAATAGACAGATACAATTTTATATCAAATTAAAGCTCTTTTATGGGCTTTTCAAAAATGTAATAATATATAGGGTGTTCCATTAAAAAATATAAGTTTAATATGCCCTGGAATTATGAAACACCCTGTATACTTCCAAATATTTTTAAAAGGTGTACTTTAGACATGCCTAATATGCTCCAAATTTGGTTTACGAGCTTTTATAATAACGGAGTTATCGACCGCTCACACTAAAACTCACCCTGTATATATATATATATATATATATATATATATATATATATATTTAATGCTATAATTATACGGTAGTTTAGGGGTAGGCTAAGTCACAGGGGTCGTAGAATGAATAAAAGAAACTTCCCGTTAACAAAAGCACATAATGACAGATATTATAAGAGTAAATAGGTCACTATACATATTGTTAGTTGAGAGCACACTGTATATAAAAATACTTGAGATTATAAACGCATAAGAAACAGAAATATCCCAGTGTAGTTACATGTTAAGATAAGATTTGAAAACGTAACAAAATGCATCAAAATTAAATCCACGGGAAACCTATATAAATTGGCTTGATAAATATTTAACAAGTGCGTTAAATATATCATTGTATACGCAGTCTAAATTATGCATTATTTGAAAATCGTACGTGACATAAAGAATTACATTTGTTCAAAAATCCAATATTAACTAGGAAATAAACAGACACCAGATTATTTCAGTTTAGAATAGAATAAGTAATAAACAATGAATACATGATTTAATAAACGGAAATTCATGGGATTTCTCAATTAAATACCATGGTAGGTGAGTGTAATACGTGACAAGTCAAGCATTCATCCGAATATTTGAACTAAACAATTGGTAAAATTCCCGGAATACACAAAGACGAGTTGAGTATATATTTTACACTGGGCTACGACGATACTCTGAAGTGCTAAATTATTTACGTAACCAGTGAGACGCAAGTAAATTAAAATCATTTTCGAAAAGTGTACGAATTGTGCAAGTGTGAGCTGATGTATTATAGACGTAAGTAAATAACGACTTAATAGAAATACATTTCTAACATAAATAAAACAGGGCTTCTGTTAATTACTTCCTGTAATTACTCTGGTTAATTACTTTTGGTTAATTACTTTTTGGTAATTACTTCTTCCATTTCGAATGGACCTGCACCTTGCCGAAGTTCTAAATTACTAGAACAGGTGAAATGGCTTGCGTGTTCTAATGAGCTAAAGAGCCAAACTACAGGTCCAACCAAAGTAGTAGGATCGTTAGTGAAGAACCAGACTAAGACAGGTCCCCGAAAGAGGGCAGTGGCTCTTTCGGTACTTAGATTGGCAGAGACCATAGGGGTCGGTATGGCAGTCTAAGACACACTACCGCGATGTGGTAGGCAACGGGAAACCACCACATTATCTCCCAAGTACACAGCGTACTTAAATTGTAACAAACATGATGGCATTCTCTGGGGTAAAAGATTCCGGAGTTAAAATAGTCCCCCATTCGGATCTCCGGGAGGGGACTACTTCGGAGGATGCGTTCGGAAAGTTAAAAATAAGAGTCGGGAACATTCTGCGAGTCGGAGCGTGGAATGTTAGAAGTATGAAGCAAGTAGGTAAGCTAGAGAACCTAAAAATCGAAATGAATAGGTTATCACTAGACATAGTAGGGATCAGCGAAGTTCGGTGGCCAGAGGCGGGGGATTTTTGGAGTGGAGACTTCAGGGTAATTCATACAGGAGCAGAGGACGGAAATTTGGGTGTGGGGATAGTTATGCGGAAAAAGATAGGATACTGTGTAGAAAATTACTTACAAAAGAACGAAAGAGTACTCATGGTTAGATTAGAATCTAAACCGGTAAACACAGTAATAATACAAGTATACATGCCCACCTCTAGCTACAGTGACGAAGAGGTAGAAGCCATCTACAAAGATATCGAAGACATATTAAGATACTTAAAAGGACATGAAAATTTAATAATTACGGGGGATTTTAATGCTGTGGTAGGTGAGGGTAGGGAAGGAGCGGTAGTAGGTTTATTTGGTTTATGCACGACAAACGACAGGGGAAATAGGCTGGTAGAATTTTGCGACAAGAACAATTTAATCATTACAAACACATTATTTCAACATCATGCTAGAAGACGATATACGTGGAAGATGCCAGGAGATATAGGACGATATCAAATAGATTACATTCTTGTTAGACAACGGTTTAGGAATCAAGTAAAAGACTGTAGAAGCTACCCAGAAGCAGATATAGATACTGACCACAACATCGTAATTTTGAAGGCCGCACTTAAATTTAAAAATCTGAAAAAAGGAACGGAAAAAGGCACTTGGACTTAGAGAAACTAAAAGATAAAGATATTCAAGTAAGATTCGAAAAAAAGGCAAATGAATTGCTGAATGATATCGGGAAAATATCTGAAACTAAGGAAGTAGAAACAGAATGGAATAACATTAAATCCAGCCTAGACATGGCGGCCAGAGATATTTTGGGGTATACACAAAAAGAAAATAAGAAACCATGGATTACAAAGGATATCGTGAATTTAATAGAAGAAAGACGAAAATACAAAAATAAATCAGACGAAACAGGAAAACAGAGATAAAAACCATAAAATGGGAAATTATTCAAAATGCAGGAAAGCTAAAGAACAATGGATTGATGAAAAGTGCAAAGAAGTACAAACTAAGATGGAAATAGGAAAGACAGACGAAGCATACAAATTAATTAGAATGAATTTTAGGGATATAAAACCGTATAGCAAAAATATAAGGGACGCACAAGGAAACGTCATTATAGAAAACGTAGAGAAAGTGAGTAGATGGCAAGAATATATAGGGAATTTATATGCAGGAGAGGAACTAACTGCATTAGAACAGGAATCAGACATTGAAAATGATGACTTGGGATATCCTATACTTCGAGACGAGTTTGAATTAGCATTAAAGAGTCTGAAAAATGGTAAGGCGCCGGGTACAGATAACAGAACGTCTCTTCCAACTTGTAAGCTACATGTATGAGACAGGCGAGATACCCAAAGATTTCAAACGTAGCATCATAGCAACTATACCAAAAAAGAAAGGCGCGGATAGATGTGAAAATTTTCGAACAATAAGTTTGACAGCACACGTGTCAAAAATATTAACTAGAGGTGTGCAAAGACGAATGGAAAAACGAGCTGAAGAAATACTAGGAGAAGACCAATTTGGGTTTAGGCGAAACAGGGGAACTCGGGAGGCTATTGTAGCGCTGAGAGTGATAATGGAGAAAACAATAGAAAAAGGGAAAAGCATGTATATAGGGTTTGTAGATCTGGAAAAAGCATTCGACAATCGAAATTAGAAAAAATGTTTGAAATACTCAAAAAGATTGGAATGAGTTATAGGGATAGACGAATAGTACATAGCTTATACAAAGAGCAAACAGCAGTAATAGAATTAGAGCAGGAACGTAGAGAAGTAAACATTAGGAAAGGGGTGAGACAGGGATGTGCCCTATCCCCATTGATTTTTAACTTGTACATAGAAGAGGCAATGAATACTGTCAAATGCAGGAAGACATTGGGAATTACTATGCAGGGACAAAAAATTGATATGCTTAGATTTGCAGATGATATAGTGGTATTAGCGTCTAGCAAGGAAGAGTTAGAAGCTGCTCTTAATGAAATGGAAACGGTTCTAACAGAGAGATACGATATGAAAATTCACAAAACTAAAACTAAAGTTCTAGTTTGCAAAGGTGGGGAAAATAAATCAAAAACAAGAATACAAGTATTTAACACGAACTTACAAGAGGTTAAGGATTTCTGCTACCTAGGAAGCCAAATAACGCAAGATGGGAAAAGCACAAAAGATATAAAACAAAGATTAGCACAAGGTCGTTCTACATTTAACAAGAAAAGCAACTACTGTGCTCAAAGACCACAAACATAGAAACAAGGAAAAGATTGCTTAAAACATATGTGTGGAGCACAGCACTGTACGGCTGTGAAGCCTGGACAGTAGGAGAAGCGGACAAGAAAAAGGTAGAAGCCTTTGAAATGTGGTGTTACAGGCGTATGATGAAGATATCATGGACAGACAAAGTTAAGAACGAAGAGGTACTAAAAATGCTAGGGGAAGAAAGAAATATGTGGAAAACGGTAAAAAATAGGAGAGATAGGATGATAGGCCACATACTACGGCATGAGGGAATAGTGCGGAATATTTTAGAAGCAGAGATAGGAAAAAAGAGAAGAAGAGGCAGACCTAGATTAGACTACTGCACACAGATAGTAAAAGATGTAGGCTGTAGAGGTTTCAGGGAGATGTGTAGGCTAGCCCAGAATAGAAATCAATGGAGGTACGCATCCTACCAATCCCAAGATGGATAAACTAATGACGAAAAGATAACTGTGCTTAAACATGTTGATTATTATAAGTAACTACAAGAATTGGTTGGGCAATATTCTCGAATAATGTTAAGTGTGTGAAAGGATTTACTGGAAAACCATTATTTCGCAAATGTCTAAGTGTTGGGGATCTTGGTAGCCACAGGTTGCTTAACCTTCTTCACTGAATCTCGGTAAAATAGGGTATAAAATTAGAAAACAATAGAAAGGAACGAGCTGAATACACATACTCCCTGAAAAGAAGAAAAGAAGAAAAGAAGAAACCACCAAAACGCAAAATCAAAGTAGCTGCTTATATAACCCTACATAAAAATAACTGAGTTGCAAACGAATCCGTGACTTTCAGTAAACAATGAATTCCATTACTAAAAGAAATAACAAATGAAAATCAAATGCCCACAATATCTAGGTAGCATTGCAAGTTTTTCCTGGGTTTTCCTTGCAATATTAACATGAAATACAGCCTACATACATGATTTCTATTTATACATAAAATAACTAATTACATAAAAATAAGCATATTAACAATCCTTGTAAAACAGCATTGGTATCTGACAAGTATAAATCCACAATAAGGTTACCTCAAACCATATACAATCTCCGTTGAACAGTATTGGTATTTGACAAGTGTAAACCCACCATAGGGTCGCCTCAGATCCATATACAATCTTCATAGAACAACATTGGTATCTGACAAGTGTAAACCCGCCATAGAGTCGCCTCAGAACCATGTTAAAATCTACCAAAGAGGTAACTTAAATCATAATGAATTTCCCCCCTCAAAATAAATATAAAAAAAACGACTACTTAAGCCTTTCAATAATGCAATCGCACACTTCTTTAATAACCATCCTCTCAATTGTATAAATAGAAACATGTTAAAAAATGTTTTCCAATTCCAAGTTATTGAATTTATATAAAATTCACCAATAAAAATTAATCAGCTGATTTCACGTTAAGCGTATTGACTACCTAAAGAAAGCCGATCCCAGGTCGCAACACAAATTAAAAGCAATCATTCTGTTAAAGTTTAAAAATTTTTGCTTAGTATACTCAAACCAAATATTGCAAACATCAATAAATCAAAGTCACCTTCAATTTATGTCATAAATGTCAAACTTGAAGTTTTTATTATTATTTTGACAACGATCCTAGGTCATGGATCGAAACGTAAATAAAGTTGATTTTAAAAACTATGAGTGGTTTAATTCCCAAAGAAGATTAACCTGAATACACAAGTGTATGGTTTTAGTGATAATGTAGTAAGTTTTTCAAATCTTATTTAATAGAACGCAAACAAATAGTTGCTCTAAATGGATACCAGTCTCGATGTTATACAGCATCATCAGGTGTTCTGCAGGGCTCCAATCTGGGTTCATTGATGTTTTTATTATATATAAATAACTTGTCTTTGGTAATAAATTATGCTTCGTTTTTGTTATATGCGGATGACTTAAAAATATATATAACAATTGAAGATATATGTAAATTGTTACAAATGGATCTTGATAACATAATTGATTGGAGTAAAAAATGTAAGCTGTACTTGAATATCGATAAATGTAAGATCTTAACATTTACTCGGAAATATAACCCTATAGTATACAACTATAAAATTGATGGGAAAATATTGGATCATGTAAATGAATATCAGGATTTGGGAGTTCTATTTGATAATAGATTGTCATTTAAAATGCACATCAATGTATTAACAAACAAAGCAAATAAAATGTATGGATTTATAATACGTAATACACTACAATTTACAAGTACATCCTGTATTAGGATATTATTTATAGTACTGGTTAGGACCATATTGGAATATGCATCTGTTATATGGAGTCCAGAGTATGAATGTCATAAATATTCTATAGAAAAAATACAAACGAGGTGCTTAAGATATCTATATTACAAAGACAATGGTCACTATGACTTAAGCATTACAAAAAAAGAACTATTAGCAAGCTACGATTTACAATTGCTTGAACTTAGACGCAAAATTGCATCTGTTACTTATCTGTACAAGCTTTTAAATAACAGAGTAGATAACCCATATCTTCTATCACTAATTAATATTAATGCACAACCGTACCACACAAGAAGCACACTTACCTTCAGAGTGGATCAGGTGCATTCAAATAATTATAAAAATGCACCCTTGAATGTTATGTGCAGACTATACAACAGCTTACAAAGTGAATTGGACATTTTTAATAGTAAACCAGAAATGATGAAGGAAAGACTAGATATTGTTCTAATATAATGACATATTTGTGCCAAATGATAATGAGTTACATATTACTGTATACATTTTTTTTGTTATTATTTTTCTTACTCTATAATTGGGTCAATGACCTGTTGAGTTTGTAAATAAATAAATAAATAAATAAATGCTGTGTGAGAATTTCAGGGAACTATGTAGGCTAGCTTAGAATATAAATAAGTGCAGGTACGTGTCCAACCAGTTTTGAGACGGAAAACCTAATGGCTGCGAAATATCTGCAACTAATGTTGACTGTGCGAAAAGATAAATTGGAAAATATATTAAATCGCCAAATGGTTAAGTGTTTGGAGAACTTTGCAGCCACAGACTGCTTACCTTTTTTCACAACCATTGAAGGTCGGAGAAATAAGGCATATAACTGTAAAACAATAGAAGGTGATCGAACTGCATCTAACAAGAAAGAACATCGCCTATGAGGAAAGACAACAAACAGAATAAGAAGAAAATTGTTGAAAGCATATGTGTGGAGCACAGCACAGTATGCCTATGAAATACGGGAAGTCTGAAACGCAGACAGAAAAACGGTAGCAGCCTTTTGAAATGATGTGCTTCAGATGTATGAGGACGATAGCATGGACAGACAAAGATAATAACAAATAAGTTACAGAAATAGTAGGGGAACAAGGATATATGGGGAAAAAGAGAAATAATAGGGCGGAATACGTTCTAAGGCATTTTTGGGGAATAGTATGTGATATATTACAAGCAGAGATAGGAAAAAAGAGGTAGATGTAGACCTAGATCAGACAGTTATAGATGCAAACTGTGCATATTTCAGGGAAATCTGTAGGTTAGTTCAGAATAGGGCACAATGATGGTATGCGTCTAACCAGTTCTAGGACTGAAGACCTAATGATGATGAATTACTTCTTGTTAAATACTGACATGGAAAATGTTCTATTACTGTCTTGTTAATTACGGACATGGAAAATCTTTTATTTACTGATATTCAAATAAATGAGATTTTAATTTATGGAATTGGATTCTAATAACGATTTGGATAATATTTTGGTTTTGATGTCGACTTCCAAATTTGACTCTAAATATTCAGACTGGGCACGAAAACTCTTGGGGGATACAGAGGAACTACAGAACCATTCCAGGTTAGCGATATTGACATAATTTATTACTGAAAACTGTTTTAATTCAATATTTTTCGTATATGTAAGAGTCAACAAAACAGTAGTTTCATTGATTAATTTATGAAAAAGGTAATAGGCATCTTGAAACGTTTCAAAAGGTCTCTAAATATAAACAAAAAGGCTAGTTTTGCTGGCTTCAATTTCTTAAATCTGGTATATGTAAATATTCTGAAAAGGGGAAGATTTTAAAAGTTGTAAATATTTAATCATTATATTGTGTATTGTAGAATTGCTTTATTTAATTGAATCAGCTAGTTGAGGCAAAGAAAATCCATAACTTAACATTTCACATCATAGGTGCTTGGTTGATCAAAAGGGGCAAATAAAAACATCATAGCATTTTATGATAGACCCAAATCGCGAGGCATAATTTAAAGGGGATAACACAGCATTTTATATACACAAAATCGTAGGGGCTGGAGTATCGCAGCATTTTATGACGCCTATTGTAGGGGCTCGTTGATTATAATAGGAGTATCACAGCATTTTATGGTATGCTAAATCGTGGGGCAATAATATCACAGCAATATATTTAATAGATATATTACGTATCATTAAAAATGTAAAAACCGGTATTTACAAATGCATGAATATAAACCATAATTAGGATTTGGACCATATCTAAAAACCTGGTGAACATAACAAAAATGAGTGTAATAGTACATCATATGAAATTCCATCAACAACTTCAGACAAAGCGTTTCAAACACATTAAGATTACAATAACATAAGCTACTCTAATGAGTGGTTTGAAATTCTTTATGGACATCCTCCAATTTACACATCAATTAGACCAAAAAATTAGGCCCTCAACTATAAAGCACTCTGCATCTCTTAAAACTAACATTAATATTATATTATATTATATATTAACAAAAATAAACAGTGCACTAAGACGTTTATAAAATTGATGGTATTGTTTATAAGTGATAGTCAAGGTAGAAATTATGGTAATGTATTATGTGAACAGCTTAATAAGCAACAGTATGAGATATCGTCTACCTCAAAACACAGTGCAAATTTGGAAAATGTTATACAGAATGTTGTAAGTTTATCTAAAAGCTTTAATAAAAATTATCGTAAAATTATTTATCTATTCAAATATTGCCTCTCTATGGGCTGTCTTATCAGTAAACATTTGTTGAATATCTTAAATCAGAAAATATCACACAAATGTAATTTTTGTATTGACAATTTTTTGACATAATGCATTCATAGTAATTTGTTTGTTAAGGTTTATGAATTACTCCGATATACTATAAAAATTGTGAGCACCGCTGATACGTGAAACTCTGCACTTTGCTAGTTTTGTATGCTGTATTACTGTGGTCGCTTGCTCCCTTGCTTGCTGACCACCAACCTGCAAAGATGCTCTGAAGTGTATAGTGCTGAATGAACATCAATATTTACTTTAACTAGTGTTTAGTTTTGTGTGTTATAAAAGAGAATGAAGAAAAGTTATAGGTAACGAGCATTTTTATTCACTAAATCAATTCGCCATTCTACGAATGGCAGGTCCTTCGAGCTAACCAAAAGTATAGAAAACAATTTCTACTACCATTTACACGAGGACTTCTACAACTCCCAACATGCTCCTTTGAGTCCGAATGTTTAATTATCGTTATCAACTGTTAAACTGCACCATGCTATGAAAATACCCTTCGTTATTAAATTTGTTTCACTTTACAATTGCATTTAACACAAGCTTAAAATGGCAACGAAACACTTTCTACTTCATTCATACACAAGTTATGATTGAAAATAACGTTCAAATTTGCATTTATAATTTAACCGCAAGTGCTAAAAGCTCTCAAACTATTGCTGTAACAATTCAAGTTACACACAAATTATTTTTAATATTACGGCTGGAAAAGTGGAACGCCAATACATTCGTTGTCCTCGATATTAACTTGTCAATCCACATCAATGGGTTGTTTCTATTTTTAAACTACACGTTATATCAATTTTGCTCGTGCGTATAACGCGTTTGAAATAGTTTCTCACTTTTATGCATCAATTAGATTCATTTAACCGTAGGAAAGCTACAAGTGTATACTAATTGAGTTACGGTATTATTCCAGTGACTCTCGAACTTTAGATAATTTTGGTTATTGTTGTGCTATAAATTAAATAAACTTTAGTTATTTCTGAGCAATTATTAATTACAAATTTATGGCTATTTATGACTTATACAAATTGCTAATCAATCATTATTTCCTTCTTACTGGAAGTTAATACATAAAATTAATTACAAAGCAAGAATTCCGCATATTAATTGGGCTTGTTTACACATTACAAAACTTAAATTATATATAAAATTGGCAATGCTTACAGTTCGATGTGGTCTAATCAAGGCAAGATTGACTCGTTTCAAAAATTACATTGATGCATTAAATACAAATCAAATTACAAATACAGATTTAATTGAATTACAAACAAGCTTGGACATCATCAGTTCTTTTTTAAGTGAATTTGAAGAGGTCAGGCTGAAATAATAACTACAACAGATAAACTAGAAGACGAATTAAATTACCAATTTGAATTCGAAACCGATTTCTTTAGAAATATAGCTGCTGCTAAATTTCTAATTCAAAATTCTAATTTAGAAGGGAATTCAAGTACAGTATTGCCCGAAATAAACAGTACTGAAACTAAGTTGGCGGTGTTTTTTTGCGTGCGCTGTCACACTCAAGTTAGCTAGTATAGACCTGTCAAGTAAACCTCAAACAAGTAATTAGTAGGGCCTAATTGTTAAAAATGGTGTTAAGTACAGAGGAGAAAGTGTTTCTGGTAGAGCATTATTTTCGTTCATACGGAATCGGCCGACGTAATGGTGCAAGTTTGCTATATGTGTCTGATCAATTCACACAAAGGTTTAATAAACGTTCTCCAAGTAATGCTGTAATTTTGAAGGTTATTGAAAAGTTTAGAAATACAGGTAGTGTATTGTGCCAACGAAAAGGAAACTCAGGGCGTCCCAGGACAGTTAACAACAACAATAACCATGAACGTGTTTTGAGCAAATCTTAGAAAATCCGAAAGTCAGCCAGGCAAGGACAGCGTTACAACTTGATTTAAAAAGAACTTCCTTTCAAAGAATCCTGAAGGAGCTGGGTACATTTTCGTATGTGATTCAGGTACATCAACAACTACATCCTCGGGATTATCGCAGTAGAGTGGAATATTGCGCCAGAATTCTCGCGTTACAGTATGAAAATCCTGAATTTTTGAAAAATGTTTGGTTTTCAGACGAAGCACATTTTCACTTGTCAGGCTATGTGAATCGTCGCACAAATCGATTTCTGGGCTTTGCCAGACCCGTTGAGGTTCAAGAGGTTCCTTTACATAGTGAAAAAGTGAGTGTCTGGTGTGCTGTTTCCGGACACGGAATCATTGGTCCGTACTTTATCGAAGAGAATGGTAGGCAAGTCACACTTAATCAACAGAGGTACAGACAAATTTTAACACGATTTATCCCTGATCTACGTCAATTCTGTCGTGCACGTAACTTGGCATTTCGAAACCAATTTTTTCAGCAGGACGGGGCAACTTGCCATACTGCTGCCGCAATTCGTCAATTTCTTCAAGAACATTTTCCAAGCAAATTTATATCACGATTTACTGACTTCTCTTATCCTTCACATTCTCCAGACCTCACACCTCCAGACGCATACATTTGGGGCATGGCTAAAAATGCCGTTTTCAAACGGGCACCACAAAACATCGATGAATTAAAGGATGCCGTTAGAGTCTTCTTCGCAGCCCTGAGACATCCCTTATTCAATAACATGACCAGAAACTTAGAACATGGTTATGAAGTCTGTCTCGAACGAGGAGGTGCACATTTAGAACATATAATAAAGTGTCAATAATATGTATTTTTTAAATATACAAAACAATTACAATTTCAGTACTGTTTATTTCGGGCAATACTGTACTTCTTCAAAACATTCAGAATGTCGCGTTTCAAATAATTCCTCGACCAATCTGAAACTTCCTGTGCTTTCCATTCCGTGATATAATGGTGACCTGGACAGCTGGTTGGAATTCAGAGAGATTTACACTAGTTTGGTTCATGACTAGGTGTCTATATCAGATATAGCTAAGTTACATTACTTGCGCACGTCATTGACGGGTTCCATGGAAGAGATTATCAAATCCTTATAGTTTCGCGGTTCCAATTACAAAATTACTTAGGCCAGCATATGTGAACGCTACAATGGCGCTCGTATGTTGACTCACAAACACTTTGAATCAATTCTAAACATTGAACCTCATTCCAAAGGGTCTGCATCAAAATTAAGAAATATTAAAGACGCCCTGTTCAAACACGTGACTGCATTAAATTCATTTGCTTTTTCAGAAGCACTTCTAGAAACGTTACTTATGCACCTTACGGTAAAGAAATTAGATCCCTTCACTGCTCGTGGCTGGGAAACATTGAAAAATAGTTCGGGTAATGAGGTTACCAACTCTGGAAGAATTTAAAGACTTCCTAAAAATACTGCTAATCTTTTAGAGACTTTGCAAACCAAATCTCCAAAGACCGTTATGGTAAATCCAAAACTGTATTCAAAATCCTTTGTAGTAACAATAATAACAATATATGTTTATTGTGCAAAGGTCCACGCCATCTTTTAAAGTATGACACATTTTTGAAGTTGCCGTTGTCGCAATGTATATCCAAGGCTTAGGAGTTCAAAGTTTGTCTCAACTGTCTTGCCAAAGGGCATTTTCTGCCACAGTGTAAATCTATATTCACTTGCAGGGCTTGCAATTTCAAACATCATACGTTACTTCATATAGATGAATCTTCGAAGAGCGATCAAATTTCCTCAAGTAGTATTCCAGTTGCGAAATCTCCTATGGAAGCTCATCAATCGATTTCTGCTTTCTGTTCGAACACTGTTCAAGTTCTTTTCCCCACTGCTTCTGTGCAGATCCTTGATTCTGCCGGCATGATGCACTCCATCAGAATCATGCTGGATTCTGACTCTTAATCTAATTTTATTCGAATGGATCTGTGTACTTCTTTGAATTTGCCTCTTCAAGATGCCAATATTACTGTCTCTGGTTTGAGTCAAATTACTTATGAAATTAAATTCAGGTGTAATGTAGAACTTCAATCTCTTCACACAAACTACAATTTGAAACTTTCTTGTCTTGTTCTTGATCAGATAACAGGAACCATGCCTGGTATGTACGTCAATGCAGACAAATTTCATATACCTGATAACATTTGCTTATCAGATTCACATTGCAACAGATCTGGTGACATCCACCTATTGCTTGGTGCACCAGCGTTTTGAAATATTCTTTGTATTGGACAAATTCGACTAGGTCCTAATTTGCTAATCTTTCAAAAGACACGTTTTGGGTGGATTGTTTCTGGTCCTACTGACACAAGTTTAGTTGGATCAACCAATTGTAATTTTATACGTAGCGATAATGAACCTGACATACTTAATCGTTTTTGGGAACTCGAGCATTATCCAACTGAAGAGATATTTTCTATAGAAGAGAATGCCTCAAAAGTGCATTTTGTTCAAAACACTACTAGAACTCCTGAGTCGATTCGTTGTAGCAATCCCCTTCAACAAATCAATTTCGTGTTTGGGCGATTGCTTTCAAGTTGCTCAGAAAAGATTTCTATCGCTTGAAAAACGTTTAATGAAAAAACTCAGATTTGACAATTTAATACTTAAATTTTATGCAAGAATATCAGCAATTAGGTCACATGTCTATTGTTGAAGATAACTTTCCTGAAAATCGTACTATCTTCTTTACCATGGCGTGCTCAAGGAAGAAAGCCTCACAACAAAACTTTGCGTAGTTTTCAATGGCTCTTCTGTTACCACTTAACAGCATACAAATGGTAGATCCAACTATACAGCAAGACCCATTCTCAATCTTACTTTGTTTTCGTAAATTTTCTTATGCTATTTCTGTAAATGTAGAAAAAATGTACAGGCAGGTGTTAGTTCAGCCAAGCCAAAGACGCTTTCAACGGATCCTCTGGCGAGGTTCTCCCATAGCTTCTATTTTTACTTACGATTTAAACACTGTCACGTATGGAACGCCTTCGGCTTCTTTCTTAGCCATTCGTTGTCTAACTCAATTGGATATCGAATGCGTAGACACATCTTCTGATATTTCTCGAATAATACGTGAAGATTTTTACGTGGATGATCTTTTGACAACTACCAACACGTTGTCAGAGGCTCAGTTTATTGTTCAAAACTTAATGACTACTTTAAATTCTGGTTGTTTCACACTAAGAGAATGGATTTCAAATAGTCCACATATTTTTGATGGAATATTTAATACTCAAATTCATCCTGTTTTGCAATTTGACAAGCATGAATCAATTTGGCCAAATCCTAATATTCGTGTATCCAATTTACCTGAGCTGAATGTCAGGGCGCAATGTCTTTCTACTGTCATCCTAAAAGACAACCTATTTAATAATTATTCCAGTTTAACTTAACTTGAACAACTCACTGCATATTGCTTACATTTCATAAATAATTGTTCGAAAACAAAACCTAAACTACTTGAACCTCTTTCCTTGAAAGAGCTTCAAATTTCTTTACTTACTTTAATACGCGTATCACAAGCCGAATCATTTTGTTGTGTTTATAGCTTGAGTATATGTTAAATTGTGCTCCTAAAATTCATTACTTACAGTGGTTAGAAGTGGTCAGAAAATAATAAATTTTACATGGCTGAACTCCTTGAACTCTACAGAATCCAAATCTGATATTAGAAGAAGACTACCAGATTATACTTCAGATTAATCTACAGATAAGGTTAATAGTTCAAGAATGCATATGGTCATACATGGGTATTGAATTGTTCGCTGTTACCTAAATCAACAACTTTTTAGCATCTGTGCACTAGTTCTTAATTCAAAACTTATCTACAATTTAATAATTTAATAGTTAAATCCAAACATCAAATTATATACAGAGTGACAAAAACTCTGCACTGTTTGGAGCAGTAAGCATAAAACTCTTGCCTGCGATAAGTGTGGCAATTTTATATGTCATGATTGTAGCAGTCTCACATCATCCGAAATACCTTATATGGAATTGAAGAGGGGAACACTATTGTTCCACTGCAGTGTATGTTTGGCACAAAATCGTGCAATGAGATGTTTATTAAAATGTAGCAGATTTGCCAAAGTCCGTAAAATGTTAGAATGCCTTAATTTTTTAAATGTTCAGGAACAAATGAAATATAATAGTATGGTTTTTATATATAAAATTATAAATGGTTTGCTGCCTTCGTACTTGGTTAGCAACTTAATTAAAGTGTCGGATATACATAACTACAGCACAAGACAAGCAGACAATTACTATATATACAAGAAGAATAAAACGATAACCACAAAAAATGTATTTCATTATGGTGTTAAGATATATAATACATTACCAAAATCAGTTACAAATCAGCCTTCTCAAAGAAAATTCAAGAGTAATTTAAAAAAATATATTTTAAGTTGTAGAAATGAAAACTAATTATATTATTAACTGTATTTTAATAATTTGCTCTATAGTATAATATTTTGTTTTATACTTTAATAACCTATATTGAGTTATGTAATAAATCTACTTACTTACTTACTCAAGAGGAAGATAATCCCTCTCCCAAACTAAAAACTCTGTTGAATACTACAATGCAAAAAACATTAGCAGAGCTAAATGCCAGCTTTGAAAATTTTAAAGTTGAGTTCATGCAACTGGCTTCTGAAAAACTTTTGAATGCTTTGAATGTAAACAGTGAGGTCAGGAAATGCCAGCCGGAATCTGCTTCATATCCTAATATAGTCAAATCAAGTTGTGCCTTAATTATAAAATCGAAGAACACCTCCCAATCACGTTCAATAACTAAAGCTGATATGTTCCACAATATTGACCCTGCCTGAGTTGGCAAGGCAACAAGTTTTACATTTAGCTCGGGAGCGAATAGTATCAAGGACAGTTAAACGGTAATTGAAATTAGAGCAGACATTGAATCCTGTAATTTTTCAAGTGGGTGATTTGGTGTTAGTAAAGACTCATTTATTATCTTCTGTGTTGTCTGGTACTATTTCAAAGCTTTTTCTTGTATATGAGGGACCCTACACTATTGCCAGTATAGCGGGTGCCAACTCCTATAATTTGATTGATGAGCAAGGTGTTTCTAAAGGAAAACATAATGTTTAAAATTTAAAAGAATTCATTAAACCAGTAATCACATCTGATTCTCACCTGGTGTAATGTGTTGAAAATTTGGGTGAATATTAATTATTAGTTAAGTTTGTTTTGGTATTTAACATGGTTTGTACTTTATTTGTTAAATATTATTATATCCTATAATCATATTTTAAAGAGTTTGACGCTATAGGAAAGTGTGCACGTTGATTAGTGATGTAGAGGGAGATAGAGGGGGAAAGTGTTGGTGGTAGGTGGCGCAAGATATTAAGTTAGTTGGTCTTGGATAATCAATAGTTAGTTTAAGTTTTTAAGAAATATTTGATGGAGTTGGAAGAGAATAATTCAATGTACCAAAATGTCCGAACTCTGACCTGAGGTTTGTTTTGAAAAAATAAAATTTAAGTTGAGTAACCGAATTGTTGAATTTATTGAGTCTCATAGCCATTAAGGGCAATCCGGAAGATTACGTTGCGAATTTTTATCCAACGCAGCACTTCACACTGCAGCGTCTCCATAATCAACTTGGTTCAGTAAATCGTTGGAACGCTTTCTGCGAGCTAATAGATCTCCGTAGATAATCAGAATATTAGAAATTATAACTTCATTACTATATCAACATTAATGGACACGGAGCAGTATAAGAAACACTAAAACAAAAAGCTGCTGTGGCAGCAATAGAAAGTTTAAGAACTAAAGTTTATTATCCCACAAACATAAGCAATTATATGATTTTGTTAAATTATATAAGTTTCTGAATACTACTGTGTACCAAAATATACTATTTCGCTGAAATTCACATTTTATACTCAATGTGATCTTTTAGGTGCAATATTAATTTTTATAATTAGTGTCTTTTGAACCAAAACTTTAATAATTAGCATAAGACAAGCACGATTAAACTTGCATATTTACTTAAACACGTTATTTTAGTATTAAGAAACCAACGATAGCTAAAGTTATTTTTAAAATGGAAAATTAGGTGTTATTTAAGAACACTATTTAAAAATGACTACGTTATTTACGGTATATTGAATTTGATAATAATGCAGAAATTCAAACTGAAGAAAATAACGACGTAATAGTATATTGCCGAAAAGGATAATAAAATACCAATGTGCACTACATAGTGCAATTACAAAATTCTGTGCATAAAACTATTTTTTACAAAAACCAGTTGCTGAACTTTCTCTATTTATTCCTCATATCTGCATTGCGAACGTCAATCCATGCCATTTTAAAATTATACTATAAACTAAAATGGCAAAACATTTATGTAGCTAGTAGGTATGCTAAATTTCAAGTTTGTTAATAAGATGCAAATCAATTAATTTGAAAAAACTATTTCCCAAAAGAATATTTACAAAGTTATACTTACTTACTTCAAAGTGCTACAAACATTTTCTATCACTAAAATCAGGATATGCAGTTATACGTTGAATTGACGTAAAGTACCTGAATTAATTTTACTGTACCTGGGTCGAAGCGACAACAGTTTATTAGTGCTTTGGCTAGTTTTCAGTGGTGCGCAAGGGTTTTATGAAAGCAAATGCAAAACTTTTAAGGGTATACAGATTATAACACTTTTACTGAGTATTCTTACACCTACCTTGGAATGTCTCTAACTCACTTTATCTAATAGTCTTTGAGCAATTACCTGCCTAGATAGTCATGAATAATGCCCGACTGGAAGACATGTGTTCCGAAGGACGGTTTTCACGATTCTAACTGTAGTAGAAGTTGTAAAACCTTGTATACATTTTCCTCACTCTACTAATTTAAAATAAACACAACTAATAAAAAAAACTCTAAGCTTAGTTAATCTTACCTATATTATCAAAAATGAATATTACAGTAAATAACAACACAGAAAAACTAAAATCTACCTATAATTGACCAAATATGCGTGTATCTAAAAAGAACAACCTAAGTTTATCAATTATAGACATTAAACCAATTTAATTTTTATATATGTATTATGCGGATACAGTTGTGGTGCTTTTCCATATAAGAATTTCTATGTTTACAATGCACTTCAACTAAGCATGCACAAACGTAAAAAGTCTTTTTAATAATAAGTATCACTCATTCTTATTATTACCACTAATCATCTTTATTAATTATAAATTAGCATGTAATGTTTAGCAGATGGAAAGCAAAAACTCAATAACCTACAGATTTGTTGGTTCTTTACAAAGCTCCGAAGGACCTTGATGTGCAAAAAAATAGTTATTAGTAATCAAATACTCCAACTTAGTGTTGAATGAAAGCTTCCATTGCAGGATAATTTTACCTTTAATGGTATTTTTAATTCTGCGCCTTTGCTTGCATTTGTGAACTTATTTACTCACAATACTGGTGTTTAATACCGTCCTTAAATTACTCAATTATCAATCTTATCTGCACGGCAATTGGTGCGTGTCAGTCAAATTCGAAGCTTTGTTTGAATCTTTGTTCCCAAATAATGGAAAATGAAAGATAGATATCTCCCCTCTTTTATTATCTGTGGGTTTTATGTTTTTGTCTCAGTGTCATTGTATGATATTTTTCCTTTTCGAGGAGTAGTGCGCCTAACTGCTTAATTTTCAAGATCAATGTAGTTCTATTTATGTGACCGGTCATCATGTTCTCACGCTTTTAAATTGTATACCGAAAGTGGCATCATTTGTTTACGTTTGCAACCCATTTTTAATGGCTATAAGTTATGAGTATATTGAGCATATGAATATTGCAGGTAATCTGCCATGGTGGCGTATTCTTTGATTCTTTATAAACTCTTAATTCTTCACACGCTTTACTTGTAGCGCTTTAATTTTTATAGCTGGTTTTATGATTATTGATGTTGTAGGGTGTGTCTGTCCAATTCCACGATTCAATGATTTGTTTTTAAATTCATGTGAATGTGTAATGGTAGACTTTTCTATGCTGGTTATCTACCGAGTTCTATCTGTATTTTCCTAAATTTAATTCGAAGAGTGTAACTCTCGATATTCATTAAAGTTTGTATTGAATATATTTGGTGGTTTACTAATTTAATTCTGAAATAACTACGCAAGAAGATATAAACTAACAAAGCTTCTACATTTCCAAGCTGTTTTCATACTATAAACCTATTTAATTAACTGAAATTAATAAACTTGTTTCAGCAATTTAATGTTGATTTACATGATGCGCAAGTGTTATAATGTGTACAACACAGTGTGGTAAGGGTTTTAAATACGTATTAACTTGTAAAATCTTACAGTTATTAAAAATACGCTGCATGTCAGAACGATTTATATTTAAATTTTGTCTTATTAATTTCTTTTTCTTTAATGTATTGGTTTTTTACGAACCTATAATTTTAAGCCAATCCTTATTATACAGCAACGTGAGGTATCGTGAGTTCAGTTTTACGCATTCATTTTTTTTTAAGATTTACTCTATTTAGTAATATAAATACTAAAAAATGTCGTAACTACTATTTTTTTATTGGTCATCTAAAGAACCAAATTGCAGCACGTTCCTTTTTTTTGAAATATGAGCAGAAGGAACAAAAACTTTGCTACTGACACTAGGAGCTAAAACGAGATGTAGTTGATATATTGTTAAGTCATCTTCTTTGGAACTGTTGCCAGTATCATTTTGTTATCATTTTGGTTATCGTCTAGTAAATTTTCTTCCATATTGATATTTATTTCACTTAATGATTTCTCTTTAAATTCATTAGCAACACCTTTCTCCACTAGCATTAGTAACTTCGATATTTTATCCGTTTGATATGTTTCATTTGGAAGTTAATATAATCTTTTATGAAATCCTAGCGGATGACCCATAAATGTGGCCAGTTGCTCAATTTTGTAATCGAATAAATTAAAAAGCTGTGAAGTAGTAGCCAAGTGCTTTCTTAGAGGAGTGGCTGTCACATATGGTGGATTTTTGGCTCCACAACTTTTGGTGTGTTTTTGGATTTCATAGCTGATTCTGAGACAAGAAATTTGCTTTTGCAAAAACATAAGGATTTTCTTTAAGAACAAAAGAATATTTTTACAAAATTTATTAAAGAAGTTGATCTAAAACCATTCCCATAGCGCATAACTTTATAAATTGTAAACACCATTATAATACACCTATTAGATATATTTGTAAATGAGAGGCATTCTTTGCTAGTTCACAAAAATAATTTGAATACACCAGGTGAGTTTTTTAACCTGAAACTTTCAAATATCTTGAATAATAAGCATTCTACAAAAAATTGTCTATAATTAAAATTTAAACAATCCGCGGAGGAAATAGTAATGAAACATTTTTTTTTCGGTTCTTGGTAGATGATGCTGTAACAGATGAAATGTTATTTTTTCGATTTCTCCTACTGAAAACCTATGTACATGATTCTGCAATACATTTGCAATAAAAAATACTAGCTTTTTATTGTAAATACCCCAAATCAGTCTCAAAACAAAGTTTATTTCTCACATTTTCGATTACTGAAAAACGATGTCTGGAAACTACTATTATCGTATCCCAGAGACAGGAGTCTTGTTTTTGAATACTTGGTCAATTTATTACTTATGGAAGTGCTTGATTAAATCTGCTTTTATATTAATGTATCTTTTTGTAGTTCATTTTAAAAATGCCATTCGTCGTGTCAAAATATGCTTAACTTAATGTGTTATATCTTTTTTTCATGTTTGTTATTGTTTAGTTTAGTTTTTGTAATGTATATAAAGGGGTAAGAGAAAGAAATAACTTTAAGAAATTGCCCATTCTGCTCAGTTCAAAGCTTATTTTGCAAACAAAAAACCAGTTTCTGTTAGGTAGGTGATACTACTTCAGAATGGAGCATTTAACCATATAAAATGAAATTGAAATGGATCTGGTTTATGCAGAAGTTGGCAGGAGTCTTAATAATGCTATTAATCTATATGCTCAATGCTTTCCCGATAGAATTCCGGCATGTGTTTCATTTTATCATACTGTCAAACAATGTACTACTAACGGAAATGTTCAACTGAAAAACAAAGGCCCCTCGAGCAACAGTAACTGAAGAAAATAATGAAGTTGCTGTACTAGCTGCAGCGGTAGCTAATTCTCATATAAGTGCACAAGAAATAGCTCACTATGCCCGATAGTCTCAGAGCAGTGCTTGTTAAAATTTAAAACAATTTTAATTAGGCATACATTTGCATATAGAACAACATTCATTAATTTAAGTTAATTAAAATGAACTTAGCGAGACAATACCCGAAAATTTTGTAGAAGCCGGATGGTTTACAGCTGATAAAGGGGCTATTTAATTATATTATTAAAGTAAAATACCGACATAAACAGTAAATGTACTCAGTACATTCTTTTACAACAAGCAATGAAAGGGACTTCACATGTTGAATATCAAATTAGAAAAGCAACAACGTACTTTTTTTTATAAATAATCCTCTTACGAATGTGTATTCGAAAATATTCTAACGCATTGCAAAGACGCCAAAACCATTGTAGATTACTTAAATATACAGAAACCATAAAACATCTTAAAATTCAATGTGTAGGAACTAACCAATGACGCAGATGTGGTAATAAATGGACAGTGTAAAAATACCAATGCATATATTCTCATGCAATAAAAACTCTTGACCTCAACTTTAAAACAGTTCAAATCGTACAAGCATTGTAAACCAGAAAATCGTGTAACTCCTGAGGTCATTTTAACTTATAAATACCGCCAAATCATATTAGAGGGGATTAATCAACCACAGTCTATCAGTCATGTATTTCAAGCGGTTGTAATTCAATTGACAAGCAACTAGCATCGTACGTATGAAGTGACAATAATTTTATAGATTCGTGCTTACTAGTGAAATATGCTGTCGAACACAAATATGATCGCAGGGATAAACAAATTGCTGATAATAGTAAAAGTGATCCGATAGTGGATGCTTTCTTCAACACCTGTTGTGCATGTAACGTTTTTCAAATGATCAGAGTCAAAACTCGAACCTGGGAACTTGGGTTTAGTAGTCACAAGCAAACAAACTAAGCTGCGAGTTGCCGAAGTCAAATGTCTCCATTTGGAATACTTAGTGTATTTCAACCGCAGATTGATTAAATTTTGATTATGGGCAATTTTTTCTTTGAGTGCTTATTATTTGAGATATTTCAAAGTTTCAAGTTAAAAAATCACCCAGTATTTGTATATGGAACAACAACAACATTGAGCTTTTGTTTTGGATGATAAGCTGTTACCTGTTTAATGTTTTGTAAAGTTCTTATGCTCTTTTATAGCCATATCAGAATTCAACAATAGAATTCTTATTTGATATACAATACATGTTAAGGCGTTTTAAAGCTGCTTTTACAGTTAACCCTTCAGCATTCCTTAATTTTGCTTTCCTGCACTCTTCCTTTCATATTGTATCATTATTGTAAATAATCACGATAACGTAAGGTAATTGTAACAACTACCCCAATTCAATACCATAAAAATAATTAAAGCAACCATACATTTTATTAAATAAATTCTCAACCAACGACCATATAATTTAGTTCCTATTTTTGAAGTGAATGAGAATCGTCAAACAGTTAAAGTACCGTTATTACTCAGTCAATGTATTGTTGAAGAAGCAGACACTAATCTCTCTTAGTCACCGAAGGAGATGAATGCGGTTCTGAAAATAATTAAAATAGCTTCTTGTCCTATTGGTCATTTCAAATTTTACCATTCAGCATCCAGCACTAACATAGAAAATAATTCATGGATACACATTTTCAATTTTAGATTAGTAAAATCACTTATTATCTAGCCGTAGATTCTTTATCAAACTTAACGAAACTGTCACTCAAATCCGTTTCTCATTATCAGACAGCTTAAGAAGTCAAAGGAAATACCTACATTCTGTCTGTAAAACACCAAGGGGGTAAGGAATTTAAAATAGCCACTTTAATCACAACAAGTTATCTTGTCAAAAATGCAGTTCTAAGAGCTACACCGCGAGAGGACGTTTTATTTTCTCAAAACAATGTTGTTTTTCATTGGCGAACGTTCGATGTCATAGTGACGTCATAAAAAGAAGAGACGTGAATGAAAGTTACTATAAGAAATAATTTTTATGAACAGAAAGCGAATTTTAGAGTCAGATTCCGACAGAGTTGAATAGGCATGTAAGCTTAAATTTTCATGGCAGTGCAAGAAAGTTACTGGGTTTTTCATAATTATGTAATTAGACAAACGTTGTCTACATTCAGAGCAGAAAACTTCCTGAGGGACTTTCTCAGATTTAACAATAAACCAGTACTTGATGTATTAGTGAGTGAAGTATCACTACCAATAACTTTGGACATTGCATAAGGCACGCGCGTGGAATTGTAAAGCAGACTGCAACAACAGCTTTCCTGAAATTGCAGTTGAAGATACGAGGAGGAATACACAATTGTAAGTCAATAAACCTCTTTTTTTTCTTTCCTGATTATATTGCTGACTTTACGCTTGATCGAAAAAGTAGAATTAGTATGTACCAATGTAGTTTAATATTTAGATAGAAATTATTGTTAGGAATTTTTAGTGCACTATCAGTAGGATACATCTGCTAATGTAGATATCATTATTACGTTATATGTGACTGTCGTTAATTTTATTAATTGTAAAAATAAAGTAGCTTGTTAAGATGTTCAACGGAGTTGTCATTAATTACAATTTGTAGTAGAATATTCAAAATTTAAATTATTTCATTGTGAAGGGAGCTTTTGTTCGATCAAAACTACCATTTCAGGTATAATTTTGCATTAAGACTAATTGGTTAGTTAATTTATGGACAAAGTTTATTTGAAAGATTGAACGCGAATACTTAATATTTTTGGGGATTAACTTCCGTAAAGATATTTCAGTAATTATTTATGTGTTCATAGTTAGTTATGAGTAGAAAAGTGATAAATATTGATAACCAGTATTGAGGTGACCGTCTTTTGATACCAGTCCCTAATCGATGGTCTGGCACCCTATGAAAGAAGACCAGAGAATGCAGGATTACAGGTAAGATATTTAAATCAGAATTGGTACATTAAATTAACAGTGGTATGCACTTTAGCCCTTATAATTTATGGCATTATTTACATCAATCCCCATTGTATAGAAAACCTACGGTCTACGCGAGCTAGTCGAGATTAAACCTTTAATTCTTGTTACAGGTTTTTTCTCACTTTATTATCAAAATTAATTTTGTTGATGCGTTCACGGTTATCTCATAGTGCATGTGTGAAACAAAACATTGCACATCATCATCATCATACTGTCCGCTATAAACACTTTTGGAATGGTTCATGACCTATGATACATTTCATGGTAACAGATAAAACAGTAAGTGCTAATATTAATTTATTATGCGCTGTATATCGTACATTATTGATGCTTCTAATTCGGATATCTTATCCTAATGTGATTATTCAATTCATGAATTTTTCTTAATCCTAATCATTTATCGTGTTTTGATCCTCATTGTTTCATTACATTTTCGTGGTTAGCTTTGATAACTACTAACGCTTATTGTCACTTTATTCAGTCAATTAATAATAATTATATTTATTCAATCAAAGTTGAGGTATTTACTACAGACGGAAAGCTTTAAAACGTTGGTATGTACACAGTTTGCCCCTTGGAAATAACGGGAGATTAAAAATAAATACCTAGTTTTTATTTTACCTGTTTCGAAAGAATGTTGGCTACATGCAGTTAATTCTTACTCAGGTAGCTGTTGAGGATTTGTGGCTTTGTAATTGCATCGGCATCAGACCAACAAATGACATCTGTTGTAAAATTCATATCTTGCTGTTTGGTAGCTTTTTACGAGGTGAACATATTTTTACTGGTTGGTTTGGTTCTCATGTATGTTCCTTGTTAGAAAGTTTTGTTTGAAATTGTATTAAAAGCAATTCTACGTCAGCAGTGTTGCAAGGTTTGGTTATTGGTATTTAAATTGGTGTCGTGTCATTCAGCATAATGATTCAATTTAGAATTTCTATGGATCGTCTAATTTTAGACATGAAGGATGCTGTCAATAGGATATCAGAATTATTGGTTAGCAGTGGCAAATTGGAAAAGACTCACGAAAATTTGGTGGCAATGAAATTGTTTACAAAAACCGCCACGGATATCAAACAAGAAGTTGATGTGTCTTATCATGCACGCTTTTTCGATGAAGAAAATGCAGAAGGCATTCAGGTAATTGGATCGCTTCGTATCGAATTGGATAAAATGCTACTGTCGATTAAAATTTGTAATGTTCAGTTTGAAAGCATGTTTGATTCATTGAACATTAAACCTCAAAATTCATCTGAAAATAGGTCTGGATCGCCTACTGGTCTTAGTGGGGTTACCAATATTTGATGGCCGCGAGTTTCAATAAGTAAATTCACTGGAAAGTTTTGTGATTGTAACGCTTATCATAACATGTTCAAAAATTTAGTTTATGATAACCAGAATTTATTACCCATTCAAAAATATTTCTTCTTACTGGATTCTCTAGATTCAAATTCGAAAAATGTTATTCGTCATCAGACTGTCACAAATGAAAATTTTGAAACCACTTATTCAATTATCGTTCAGCTTTACGAGTGTTGTCGTTTATTGGCAAAAACATACTTGTCAGTATTAGAAAAGATTTCTAAAGCTCAATCTAACTCACATGTAGAATTAAGAGAGTTACTAAATTGCTTTGTGGAAAATTTGGCTGGCTTGTGTCAAATGAAAATTGATTTGTTGGATTTGATTCTTTTCAATATGTTATCAAAAAAATTGTAGGTCAACTTGCTAAAAACATTCGAGTTGGAAAATACTCAGGATATTCCAACATTCGAACAATTGAAATCGTTTGTTGAAAAGCACTGTAAGCCACTAGAAATCAGCAGTATGGTGCTCGCAGATAAACATCTCAAATCATCAAGTAAGAATTGTGGACTGGGAAAAACGCCCTATGGCGTGTTCAAAATCACAGTCTCGTACATACGTAAAATATAAATAAATGCGACACATTATTTATATCAGTGTAAAATAATTCTCGGGAAGTCACCGCAGGAACGTTATACTTTTGTTAAAGGAAAAGGGTTGTGCATTAATTGTTGCATGGACTCACATCATGCTAGCAATTGTAAATCAAAGAAGTCGTGCAAAAGGTGTTCAAAACCCCATAATACTTTGTTGCATTTTGGAAACTCAGCAGTGCAGACTGAGAATGTTACCTCTTCTGTGCCTGTGGTCTCATCGTTAACAATTTTGTTGTCTTCATTAACCCCTCAATTGGAAGCTAGCTACACTGCCAGTAGTAGTTTATTTTCGGCAAAATCGTCAAATACAGTCACTTTGTTAGCTACGGCTAAAGTATTCGTTTATGATGGGTTTGGAAGAGCTTAAACTGTAAGAGCTTTATTGGATAATGGCAGCATGAAGAGTTACATGACTGACTCATGTGGTCAACGTTTGGCTTTGAAAAAATCAAAAGGTAAAGGTGGAAGGACTAGGACTATTGACTGCTCAGGTTTCAGGGACATTGTCATGTAAATTCCTCCTGGAGGACAAAGAAATCTTCAATATGACGTGGATGTTTTTGTTCTCCCGGAGATTTGTGGAACAATACCTACGGTACAGTTGCCATCAAACAATTGGTTGCATACGTCTGACTTAACAATAGCTTATGAAGATTTTGATAAACCCGGCAAAATAGACATGTTGCGGGGTGCTAATGTTTTTGCTCATATTTTGATGAATGAATTTCGTGTGGGTTTGCTGGATGAACCTGTTGCTATAAAAACAACATTGGGTTGGATACTGACAGGAAAACTTGTTTTTCCTGTTTCTCCATACACTTCGTTATGTGCAATCGTGGAACCATTGGATTCTAATTTACGTTGCTTTTGGGAACTAGAAAACATTCCAGACTCGTCTAAAGTGCGCTCCGTGAAAGAAGCGTGCGAAAAGCATTTTGTTGAGACTCATGCTAGAGAGGATGGTGGTCTTATTGTGGTTCGGTTGCCGTTCAAAGGCCCAGATCCTGTTTTTGTTGATTCTCGGTAGATCGCCATTGATAGATTTCTTTCATTGGAGCGACGTTTGGAAAAAGATTCTCATTTATATAGTTCATATCGTGATTTTATGCAAGATTACATTGGGAGTGGTCATATAACCCTTTGTTCGAAATCGTGTCAAAATTCAATAGATGGTTCGTCAGAATACTACAACCTCATCATGCCTTTGTCAAACCAGAGAGCGCAACAACCAAACTCAGTGTGGTTTTTGATGTTTCGGCCTCTGTGCCTATTGGTGGTTTGTTAAGTGACCATTTGTTAGTTGGTCCTAAATTGCAGAAAGACACGTTTTTGTTGCTGCACTTTCGTAAACATGCTGTGGAATTTACTGCTGACATCAAACAGATGTACAGGCAGGTTTTGGTTGTGCCAGATCATCGTCAATATCAAAAAATAATTTGGAGATATTTAATCCTTCGGATTCTATCAGGGATTATCGGTTGAACACCGTCACGTATGGAATAACCTCCTCTCCATTTTTAGCATTGAGGGTCATTCAGGAATTAGCTCAAGTGGAGTCAGCCACATTTCCTCGTGCTGCTGAAGTGTTGGCATCAGATACCTACGTGGACAATGTGGTGAGTGGTTGTGCTTCTGTGGAGAAAGCAAAACGTTTAATTTTCAAATTATGTCAAATTTGTGAAGCAGGAGGTTTTACTGTGCGTAAATGGAACAGCACATCAGTTAGGTTCCTGAAGGATTACCAGAATCGTCTTGTTATCCGACAACTCTTAGTTTTGAAGATTCAAATAACTTGTCACAAAAGATTTTAGGTTTACAGTGGAAACCCATAGGGGATTATTTCTTTTATCACGTTAATCCTATATCTAAGGATTGTACGAAGGACAGTATTATAGGTACATAGGGTCAGAATTGATATTGATAAGTGAAAATTTGAGATAGGGTGAATTTCCGAGGGCTTATTGGAAATATTAGATGACAAAATGCATAGGATGGGTTAAGGAAAATTGGAAGAGATAAGTAAATAAAGACTTATTGGAAATAATAGAAAATAATAAAGCATAGGATAGGTTAATAATAATTAGTATAGGCTTAGGAATATTAGGATAGGTTGATGGAAATGGGAAGAAACATGTAAATATAAAATATCTTATTAGAAATATTCGAAAAAAAAAATTTAGATAAATAGAAATTGAAATGTTAGGAGACTATAATTCTTCATGTAAATTTATGAGAAAAGAAAAGGTATAGATTGTTACATTCCAAATTTGGTAATGTACATTGTTAAATATGTAGATAAATTCCCGCATATATTTTTAAATAAACTTGTCAATTTCCGTCATTCCGGACAGTTGCGTTTGCGCAAAAGAATGCGCAGGCGCGGAGTGAACGGCGCAAGTGCGCGGAGTGTGTGATGAGACGTCATTAGACTACGAGGCCTGAAGCCGAGAACAGCTACCTGTGTCGCATATGTCTTTTCTCTTTTCAGGTGGTAGGCTCTTTATCTCTTACCTTCTGTCGTTCCTTCTACCTGGTTATTCTTGCTGCCCCCCCCCTTACGAACAAAGAGGATGGATGAATAAAATTTGGACTCAGCAAATGGCGTGATGGATCCACAACGAGATGGTCCTGGGATATCATGTTGTAATAAACGATTGTGCAATAATATGGCGGGAAACCATAGCAATGGCGCCCAATAGGTGTATTGAAAATTAAATTCGTCCATAATTAACCTCCAATTTATCTTGTAAGATGCTAGTTTTGAATACATTTATATCCTTGTAGGAAAATTAGGTTTTTCACTCAAGTAATATAATAAAAAATAATTTTTTTAAATTTTTGGTGGCTTTTGGCTAGAAAAACTACAACTTGGCAACATCGAATCTAGTAATTTTTTTACCTTAGGAATTGGCTCCATTGGAGGGATCATAAGTCTTAATTTAACAGGTTGAAACTGTCACTTCCATTAAGTATTTGTTGACATTTTTAAGTTACCTTAACCATGCAGTTTCAAATGTACTGTAATTTATTCCTTCTTTTCAAAAACAGGGTTATGTATATTTCCTTATGAAAATAGTGTTGTGTACCTTAGGAATGTGTTTAATAACTTTCTTAACCTCACTTGTGGGTGAACTGAAATGTATTTCTTTGGATTTAAATAATTTCTCTTGTAAGTATTCTTAGTCATAGATAAAAAGCTTTATTTACCATTCATTATGATTAAACAATTCCTCAAAATCACATCAAATCTGGTTAAATAATTATTTTGAACCTGAAATTTTTTTAGATTATTGAAAGCTGTTTTTAGTTTAAATTTTAGTTAACTATCATATTATCTTTGTTTGCCATGATTTTAAACCGTTTTCTTATAATCTATATAATTAACTATAGGTTACAGATTCTTTCTTAGAGAAAATTTTGTCCCTAAACATAACTATTGTAAATCTCCTGAAAATTTATCTTGGTATATCTTGGTTTATCTACTTTACTATAGTACAATAAATCCGGTTTACCTTAAAGCTTTTGAAACAATCTTTGAGCTGGAGTTGCGCAATATCCTACCGGCAACAAACCAAAATGCTAGGCGATTGCAGTTAAAAGCCATATTAGCTCAAGAAGCTAACAGTCAACCAATTTCTTGTGTAATAGTCTCTAATCTACCTCAAAATACCTTTGAAATTATACAATCTCTTGACAATATTAGCAATATACTTCATAAAACCGATCCTGGACCCACAGGGATTGAGCCTAAACGCATTAGATCGCGTATAACGCATTTAAAACAGCGAATAGATTTATTGTCGTTGCTTAAAGATGAACAAGCTAACGAAACCAAACAAACTTTTCTATCTGACGTTCTCTTACTTGAAGGAATCGTCCTCGAAAAACTTAACATAGATTTAGATGTAAATTTACCTACAGTTCTTTCTAATTTAACAATTTCCCAACCTTCTATATCATCTGCGAAATCGATATCAGTATACAGGTGGGGTATAACTCTTCAGGGCTTCGATTCCCAAATCTCGTTAATGTCATTCCTAGATAGAGTAATGATTTTAAAATTTCTCGTAACTGTACAGAGGAAGATTTATTTGTCTCTGCAGGCGAATTATTTTCTGGTTCTGCCTTGATTTGGTATATAAATATACGAAACCAGATTTCTACTGGGAAGAACTAGTTACATGTTTAAAACGCGGTTTCTTACCCCATGGCTATATCACCGATCTCTGGAATGAAATAAAAATCGTACCCAGGGACCTAACGAAAACGTAATCTCTTTTATCACCTCAATGGAAGCTTTATATAGCAGATTAGATAAAAAACCATCTGAAATTGAAATTATAGATCAAATTCTTAGAAATTTGAACCCATATTTTTCCGAATGTTTAGCTTTACAACACATCTCTTCTTTACCTCACTTTAAAGATTCATGTCGCTCGCTTTAAGAAGTGGAATTACGTGTAGATAAATACCGTCCTTCCCCAGAAAAACAATCTGGCCTATTAGAACCAGACCTAGCATGTCAGTCTGAACCCTCTCGTAAACTATCTAGCATTACTCTTCCTGCTTCCCCTTCAACTAACTCACTTACCTGTTGTAATTGTAAGAAAAGCGGACATACCTATAATGTGTGTACATACCCAAAAAATCTCTTTTGTAATGGCTGTGGTTGTAGCAATACCTATAAATCTAGATGTACAAATTGTAACCCTAACTTATCGAAGAACTTCCTCAGAGATATTCCTACTCGGGACGTGAATTTCTCAAGGAATCAAAATCGTCCTCAACACCGACTATTCAACGCACCCAGACGTCAATAGGTTTAAAGCATAAAATTACTTCCAATATTAAACCTTTATCTAATGTATCTAATAATAATAATACCGCTAACTTAAACTCACAGAAGAACTTACCTCCCTTATCTGAAGTATGTCGTACTACCCCGGCCGAATGGTCAAATTGGCTGAAAACAGTTAATTCCTATTATCATAAAAATTCTGCTGCCTTACAACCTAAGGCGGCTCCGTGGCGTAGTGGTATGTGTGTGACTACTACGCCCAAGGTGTCGGGTTCGAATCCCGACACGGTCCGCTTGAAAAATGTTAGGCGAGCATTTTTCACAAAAATACACCCTCGTTCGGATGAGAGGTAAAATGGAGGTCCCGTGTGTGAGTGTTGTCATGCACGTTAAAGATCCCTACCTTGCTTGGAACAGCAAGGGTTCGGCAAAATTCAAAATTTTCCAGGTAACAAAAACTCGCTTCCTGGCCAGTGTAGTACCTTCGGGTGGAGCATTGGAAAATCACATGTAATGCCTTACAACCTAGGCGGCTCCGTGGCGTAGTGGTATGTGTGTGACTACTACGCCCAAGGTCCCGGGTTCGAATCCCGACACGGTCCGCTTGAAAATGTTAGGCGAGCATTTTTTCACAAAAATACACCCTCGTTCGGATGAGAGGTAAAATGGAGGTCCCGTGTGTGTGTTGTCACGCACGTTAAAGATTCCTACCTTGCTTGGAACAGCAAGGGTTCGGCAAAATTCAAAATTCTCCAGGTAAAAAAAAACTCGCTTCCTGGCCAATGTAGTACCTTCGGGTGGAGCATTGGAAAATCACATGCAATGCCTTACAACTTGTGGTAACGTAGGAAACGATAGGGCTGATGAATTAGCTAAAGAGGCCGCGACGGGAGACTTTCGAATATCACATTCGTCGATACCGAAGTCTTTGATTAAAAGAAAGCTGCGTGAAAAGTCAATCCGACAATGGGAAGAGAGGTGGAACAATGCTGCCACGGGCAGGTTGACCCACAAATTCATACCGAGCATAGAAGCTAGAGGTAGGATCGAGGTTAAGCTCGATCACAAAATGGTGCAGTTGATAACAGGGCACGGCGCCCTGAAGGCGTATTTACAAAGGTTCAGTCTAACCAACAGCGACCGCTGCGAATGCGGTGAGGGCGCGGAAAGCGCAGAGCACGTGCTCTTCGACTGCCCGCTTGAGGCGGGAAATCGAGGGTTGGCTGATAGCAAACTAGCTATCTTAGGTCTGGCATGGCCAAAGAGCCTAGAGGAAGTCGGGGAAGTGGTTAACCAGAAGGCGTTCTGGACAGCCTTAAAAGAATTCGCGGGAAGGGTCGCGAGATTAGACAATGACAACCGCGTGTAAAATTCGGTGGGGTTGGTGGGAGGATTGAAAAAATTTTAGATTGGCTTGGCGTGAATAAGGATACGAGCATAGATATAACCAAAACCTGAAATTAAAAAAAAAAAATAACATGATAATTATACCCAATTGTTCAATATGCACGAGAAACCCCCACACAATTAATACAATCACTGCCTATCTTCATAATTATGCGCGGAAAATCGGGAATAAATAATAACAAATAAATCAGAAACCCTCATTAAATTAAATCAATAAAATAAACAAAGACAATAAAATAGAGTGAAACCGCACATCCCCCCAGGACTTGAAAGTGAAGTGATAGTGATAGTGATTGTGATCCTCCCAGAACATTTAGTGATTTAGTGCATACCCACCAGGACTTTAGCAGTGCACCCCATCTTCCTCTTAGAAGTAAGTTACAGTTAGATGTAGGCAGACGACCAGATCTTCGGATGCTGGAGAATTTTATTATCGAGGTAAGACTTAAATTGTGGCGGCTGTACTCGCACAAGCATTGATTTACATTAATTAGTAGTTTCTGAAATAATTTAACAAGCACGTTTTGTGCGTAATGGCGCTAGCCGACATAATGCTTGTGCAAGTGCACCTGATAAATAGGGTGATGCTTTTGCTAATTTGTGCACTACTATATGCTTAACACTTATTAGACATTTATTTATATATCTATATAATTATTTATTTATATTTTATATTTACACTTTATATTTATTTATTTATTAGCATGTATTGTAGTATTATGTGGTTTATTTGTTTTGTTTGACGTTCTGTCGCCATTTTGGTTGCAGTATATATTTGAGAAGGAAGAGTAGAATTGCGAAGATTGTAATCATAATATAAATCAGTTAGGGAATGATAGGGAAAGCTAGGGATGGATTTAAATTAGTTAGCTAGATTTGGATAGTTTTAAGACGACCCTTCAGGTTGCACTGGTAAGCAGAGCCGGCGTCTGCTATCCGGTATTACGGATTCCTCCACCTCTCATTTTTGCTTGTGTCTTGTTGATCGGGTACACACCAAAGTCAGCGCTAGGAATACCATTATTTAAGCCCTGTTTTTAGTTTTGTTTTATTTTTTGTTTCATTTTGTCAGATTTTTAGGTTTGTTAGATTGTTAGAGTTTGTTAGGTTTGTTAGATTTTAGGTTTGTTAGGTTTTTTTTTAGAATTTCATTTAGGGTGGATTAATTATGAAGTTAGAATTAATTAGAAGCACGATTATTTTTCGCGTTTAAACCCAATGTAGTACCTCCGGGTGGAGCATTGGGGACGTGGCCGCAAGTATAGCGGCCCTTATTCAAATTATAATGCCTTACAACTTGGTAAGCGTAAGACTACGGATCCCAAGGTCCCGGGTTCAAATCCCGACACGGCCGACTGCTTGAAAAATCGCAGGTGAGCATTTTTCACAAAAATTACGCCCTCGTTCGGATGAGAGGTTAAATGGAGGTCCCGTGTGTGAGTGTTGTCACGCACGTTAAAGATTCCTACCTTGCCTGGAACGGCAAAGGTTCGACAAAATTCTAAATTTCCAGGCAACAAAAAACTTGCCTCCTGGCCAATGTAGTACCTACAGGTGGAGCATTGGAAATGTAAATGAACTGCCTTACAACTTGGAAGAACGCAATCACACGGAACATCGATTATGGACGTGAAGAAAAAGAAAGATTTAAAAGAAGCAAGAAAATTAATTTCGCGCAATTAAATCTCGGGAAAGGAAAAGGGGCAACAAATAACTTCGTAAAGTTATTCTCCGAAAATAATATCGACATCGGGCTTATACAGGAACCGCACCTGTGTAGCCATAAAATAACAGGTTTTGGGAGGGGGGTTACCGTATTAAACACGGATTGCGATCGACCGCGTAGCGGAATAATAATTAATGAGACGTGCGTCGGAATAGTTCTAAATAATTTATCCAACGAATTTTTAACGACGGTCGAAATCAAATCAGGGCTAAATACATTTTACGTGAGCAGCGCGTATCTTCCGCCGGTCGATTCCCGGCGGGAAAATCCTCAAACTGAGGACTTAGTAAACCAAGTCGAAGACATTTTGCGCAAAATCGGTAGGAATAAAAATTTAATCATCGGGGAAGATTTTAATGCTAAATCGCCACTATGGGGTAGCCCTATCGAAGACGATAGGGGCTCGCAGGTTGTTGATCTTTTAACCGAGTAGGATCTTAATGTGATAAACACTAATGATTCACCTACGTTCGAGGGGCATAGAGGCAGCAGTTTTATAGATATTACTGCAGCCTCGCACGAGATGCTAGGAATCATTTGTAATTGGAAATTAAGGTCGGACGAGGAAACGCTTTCTGACCATAAATTAATAACATGGGACGTTGAAATCAAAACAAGCGCAAATGAGCAGCTAACTATATTTCCGCGGTTCTGTAATAAAAAAGCAAATTGGGAGCGGTTTAAAGAAAAATTTGGCGAAAGTATCCCTGCGCTCGAAAATGAGCTATTTAACTGCCGAGAGGCAGACGAAATAGAAACACTCGCGAAAAAATTAAACGACGCGGTAGTAGACGCGTCGTCGTACTCCATGCCGCGAAAGAAAGCATTTAAAGATAGCGTACCCTGGTGGACACGGGAATTAACCGCTAAGCGGGCAGAAACGCGTAACCTAATGCGCCGCTATCAACGCGCCTCGGGAGATATAAGAGAACAACGGAGAATAGAATATAATCAAAGTTACCGCGAATATAAAATATTGATAGAAGAAACCCGAACGAATAAATTTAAAGAATTTTGCACGCGAAACTCAGAGAAAGAACCATGGGGAACCGCATACCGCGTAATTAGAAGAAAACAGCAAAAAATCGCGCTCGGTAATATAAAGAAAACAAATGGCGAATACATGGACGGTTTTAAAACCACGGCGGAATATTTATTAGAAAAATTCTTCCCTTCGGATAAACCCGAGGAGGATGAAGAGTCGCACAATTTAGTTCGTCGGGAAGCTGCAGAGGCGCAAGGAACAGGTGCCGATAAGGCAATCCTAGTTCACGAGGTTGTCAGGGCTCTTAGGAGGATGAACCCTAAGAAGGCGCCGGGGCATGACGGAATCGCCTCAGATGCAGCTCTGGAGGCGTGCCTGTTAGCCCCGTGTGTCTTTGCGGGGTTGTTTAATCTTTGTTTGGAGAGGGGCGTATTTGCGCGTTGCTGGAAAATCCTAAACGTATAATTTATCCCGAAACCCAAAAAGGCGGATGCGTCAGACCCGGGCAGCTATCTTCCAATTAGCTTGCTACCGGTGCTGGGCAAAGCTTTAGATCGCGTTATGACTACGCGAGTTGAGCACTTAGTGCGAGACAGCGGCGGTTTTAATAAACGACAGTTCGGTTTTATGGAGGGAAAGTCGACTATCGACGCATTAGAGTTCGTTGTTGGTGAAATTAAGCAGGCGAGAGATGCTAAAGAGTACTGTGTCGTTGTTGCCTTGGACATTTCAGGAGCATTTGATGCTGCCTGGTGGCCATTAATCGTTAGTGAGTTAGATCGTAGGGGTTGTTCGCGGAACTTGATGTCGTTAGTCAAGATTATTTCGCGGGACGATTGGCACAGGTTGAAATACCGGGTGAAGTTTTGTCGCGCGCGGTGGAAAGGGGATGCCCGCGGGGTCATGCTCTGGTCCCACATTTTGGAAATTGTTATTGTATTTTGTGGCATATTTGTTTTGTTTAACGTTCTGTCGCCATTTTGGTTGCAGTATATATTTGGGAAAAAAGAGTAGAATTGTGAAGATTGTAATCATAATATAAATCAGTTAGGGAATGATAGGGAAATCTAGGGATGGATTTAAATTAGTTAGCTAGATTTGGATAGTTTTAAGACGACCCTTCAGGTTGCACTGGTAAGCAGAGCCGGCGTCTGCTATCCGGTATTACGGATTCCTCCACCTATCATTTTTGCTTGTGTCTTGTTGATCGGGTACACTTCAAAGTCAGCGCTAGGGATACCATTATTTACAACCCTGTTTTTAGTTTTTGTTTTTAGGTTTTGTTTCAGTTTGTCAGATTTTTAGGTTTGTTAGATTGTTAGAGTTTGTTAGGTTTGTTAAATTTTTATTTAGTTTTTTGTTTAGGGTGGATTAACTATGAAGTTAGAATGAATTAGAAGCACGATTATTTTCGCGTTTAAACCCAATGTAGTACCTCCGGGTGGAGCATTGGGGACGTGGCCGCAAGTATAGCGGCCGTTATTCAAATTATAATGCTTTACAACTTGTTAAAAAACCTCTCGACATCCGCCTTCACTTACTTATCTCTATTGATTCCCTAAATGTAATCGCTTTATTGGACACAGGTTCGTCATGTTCTCTTATAAATAACAAAGGCTTACAGCAATTATCTGAACAAAACATTAAATTTCAGGTTATTCCAGAAAAATCCTCTATAAATTTAGCTGACGATAATAAAATATATGTAACTGGTTCCCTTAAACTATAGAGTCACTTGAACATGATGCTCCATTTTTTATTGTACCTACATTAGCTTACCCATTTCTACTTGGCGTGGATTTTTGTAAACTTTTTAATTTATCTCTATATTTTCAAGATTTTTCTTGGCAAACTTCTCTCAAAACAAATTCTTGTGCGTCTGCTGGTATATCTAATAAAATTTCTCTTACCGATTGCCAAAATGCAATTCTTAACTCTACAATTGACAAATTTCGTAAATTAAATACCTCTGAACTTGGTTGCGTTACTACCACAACACATATTATCTCTACGGGCGATGCTCTTCCTTTTAAACAACGTCAATATTCGTTATCGCCCGCATTACAAAAACATTTGCATTTCGAAATATATAAAATGCTCGAATCTGGTGTTATCTCTCCTTCAAATTTGCCATGGATGTCTCCCGTGTTATTAGTCCGTAAAAAATTGATGAATGGCATGTTTGCTTTGACGGTAGAAAGCTTAACCCTGTAACTGTGCCCGATGCCTATCCCTTACTCTGTACTGATTCTATTCTAAACCGGCTTCGAAATGCTAAATTTATCTCATCTATCGATCTTAGACAAGCTTTTTATTAGATCCTCTTGACTTATCTTCACGTCCAAAAACTGTTTTTTGTGTTCCAGGTCGGGGTCTTATCGAATATAATTTCTTGCAATTTGGTCTCTGTAATGTACCGCAAACTTTGCAACGTACAATGGATCAAACGTTGTGTCTTATCTTACACCAAGAACGTGCCTTTGTATTTTTAGATGACATATTAGTTATCTCAAGTTCCTTTGAAGAACATCACTACACTTAATGAAGTTGCTGAACGCTTAAATGCAGCAGGTTTTAAAATAAATTTGGAAAAATGTAAATTTTGCTGTTCTTCTCTTACATTTCTTGGTTTTATTATTGATGGAACTGGTCTCCGGGCAGATCCTACTAAAGTCGACTCTATTACTAAATTTAAAACACCCAAGACTGTTACCGAAATTAAACGTTTAATAGGAATGATTAGTTACTATCGTATTTTTCTACCAACTCTCAACTATATCTACACCCATTACTGCCTTAATTAAAAATAAAAAGAAAATTCAATCTGTCAAATGGAATTCAGAAACTCGGCAGGCTTTTGAACAAATTAAAACATTAATCACTTCTGCACCTATCTTAATCTCGCCCAGTTTTAATGAAAGATTTTATATACAAACCAATGCCTCACTTACTGATTTAGGCGCAATGTTGTTTCAAGTAAGCAATGGATTAGAACACCCTATCGCTTATGCTAGTCGTGCTTTAACTTCTGCTGAACAAAAATATTCAGCTACCGAACGTGAATTATTAGAGGTTATCTTCGGCATTGAAAAATTTAGAGGATATGTTGAAGGTACACATTTTACAGTAATTACTGATTGTGCAGCCCTCACATGGTTGAATAACTTAAAACAACCTGCAGGTCGGTTAACAAGATGGAACTTGTGTATTTCTCAATTTACCTTTGACGTTCAGCATAGACCTGGCAAATTAAGTATCGTACCTGATGCCTTATCTCGTGATGTTGCTTCTCTTGACCTCCCAGATCTAATTCCTGATACCTGGTATCTTGATATGATAAAGAAAGTTTCTGAAAGTCCCGATAAATTTTCCACCTTTTGTGTAACGAATAATAGATTATATAAATTTATATCTGTTCATCTCGCAAAATCTCTAACATCTCTGAATGGAAACTTGTAGTCCCTACCCCTAACCACAGTGAAGCTCTTAAATTGTGTCACGACGACCCTATAGCTGCTCGCCTTGGTGTTACAAAAACCCTAACTAAAATATCTGAATTATATTACTGGCCTACATTAAAACAATCTGAAGAGTTCTCAGGAAACTTGTTCTGGTATAATGGGTAACTTCAAACGTGTATTTTATCTCTTTCAATTAATATCGCTTGACTTATTAGGACCTCTCCCCCGATCAAAAAAAGGTAACCAATATCTTTTAGTTGTCACCGATTGGTTTTCTAAATTTGTTATGGTACAACCGTTAAGTAAATCCACATCTGCCGCCATAATCAAATTTCTGGAACAAAATGTATTTCTTATCTTTGGTGGCCCTCAAAGTATTCTCTGTGATAATGGGGCGCAACTTTTCTCAAAAGATTTTCAAAATTTCGTCAAGAGTTATAAAGTACAAAAAATTTGGTTTAATGCAAAATACCATCCCCAGGTAAACCCTACCGAAAGAGTAAATAGAGTCTTAATCACTGGTATCTCTTCATATACCGATTCAGACCACACTAGGTGGGATGAAAATTTCTTTAAAATCGCTCAAGCTTTGCGTACCTCTAAACACGAAGCAACCCAATTTACTCTCTCATTTCTTGTTTTTGGAAGATACACTCCAATTGATGGTAGTTATTATGGTTCGGTTTCTGATGATACTAACGTAATTGAATTTGACGAAAAAGTACGCTGTGACAAAGACCAACAATCATTACCTTCTATCTTTAACGATGTTAGAAAAAATTTGTTAAAAGCTTACGAAAAGAGTAACGATTACTACAATCTGCGAAAACGAGATATTTCCTTTGCTTTAGGTGAACACGTCTGGGAAAAGAATTATGGGTTATCTGATGCTACAAAAAAATTCTCTTCGAAATTAGCCCCAAAATTCATTTATGTAAGGTCACTCGTGTTATTAGTCCACTTATCTACGAACTCCAAGACACCGAAGGAAAACGTCAGGGAAGATGGCATATTAAAGACCTTAAACCATTCTCTGCTGACACAAATGCTAATTAATTTTTTATGTTTCATTTCTTTAACGGTTTACCTAATGTTTTTGTATCTGCTATGAATTAGTTAACTTTATTTATCCATTTCTTTTCTCATACAACATTCACAATTTTCACTTTTGGCTTATTTACCTTAAATTAGTTATCTTTTTGCTGGCTATTAATTTTACCTTGAATTTATTGCTAGTCATATATCTGTTTATTGTCTAGGTTCTCCAATATAACTTTGTCGCTTCATCTAATCAACCCTGGCACATTTTCTTCACCATATTATTTTGTTTTTAGCATTTATTTTACGTTGTTTATTTTTCTGGTGATTGTCATAACTTTGGTTGCAATAACTCATTGAATTTTTATGATTGGTTTTAGCTGATGTTGAGTGGATGCTTTTTTCTTTGGGCTCACATACGAGACGCGGCCTATGCTTTTGCAAGAAATAGTCCATATTCGCAGTTGCAAAAAATTAGGAGTTTCTATTCCATGCGTTCTTCTTCTGAATTATTACAGTCGCTCACTTTATCTTTTATCATTACTTGTTTTCTTCTTCTATTAAGTAATCACAACATATAAACATTTTTTGTTGTTTTTTATTGAACTTTGTGGTGAAGTGCTATCGCTTTTTATCGATATCTTACCGAATTCTCGGTTGTTTTTAGCATATTGGGACAGTATGGTTGTACTTAACTGCTTATAGTTAGGCATCCTTGTGTGTTTATGGCGTTATCGTTTCTAAAAATTACCTTGAAACAGTTGGTTTTTTGTGTGAAGGTATCTGTAGTTGTTGTTTCAACTTTTGTCTGATTTTCTTATCGCAGTGGATGCACCCGTTAGGAAAATGATTGTACTAGTTCTCATCAAGTCTAGTAATTTTTTAACTTATGATGTATCTTAACTTGTCTGATTAACATAGCAGGTGGTCCTTCAGACTGATCTGTGATTAATAGGGAGAACTCTCTACCTTTTCTCGGACGCTTGTCCAAAACTCTACTTTTTCTTATCCAGATGTCTCCGTTTTCGCCTTATTTTTCATTCGGTAGACCTGTTCTTGTCCCGGAACACCCATCTACCACATAAGAGTGATTTTTCTTTCACTCCGGGCTACTGACCACATTGGTTGGTTGAGTAGTGCTTTTCTATCCACCTTTTTCTATCGTTCTTGCTCAATGCGAGCCCTTCCTCTATTCTCTTCAACCTGGAAGTGTCACTAGTACATTCTAAAATGCCTACCTCCCTCTTTATACCTTTCCTATATCTCTATTGCCTTTTTATTTCCGTTAGTCACTGTGTGGTTGCGCGGGGGGTTTTCACAGACACCCGGACCACGTCTTTCGTAAGGTCATGCGGTGCCGCTGTCAGCCGCACGTGGCCGCTAACAGTGCATGTATGTATGAGTGTGTGTATGTGTGAGTGTAAGAATTTATATATATATATATATATATATATATATCATCATCATCATTAGGTCTTCAGTCCTGGAACTAGTTAGACGCGTACCATCATTGTTTCCTATTCTGAACTAACCTACAGATTTCCCTGAAATTTGCACAGTGTGCATCTATCACTATCTGATCTAGGTCTACATCTACCTCTTTTTCCTATCTCTGCTTGTAATATATCCCATACTATTCTCCAGAAATGCCTTAGAACGTATTCTGCCCTTCTATTTCCCTTATCTTTTTCCCCAGATATTCTTGTTCCCTTACTCTTTCTATAACCTATTTGTTATTATCTTTGTCTGTCCATGTTATTGTTCTCATACGTCTGAAGTACGGCATTTCAAAAGGCTGCTACCGTTTTTGTCTGCTTTTCAGACTGCTCGTATTTCGTAGGCATACTGTGCTGTGCTCCACACATATGCTTTCAACAATTTTCTTCTTGTTCTATGTTTGTTATTTTTCATCATAGGCACTGTTCTTTCTTGTTAGATGCAGTTCGGTCACCTTCAAATGTTTTACAATTATATATCCCTATTTCTCCTACATTCAGTGGTTGTGAAGGGAGGTAAGCAACCTGTGGCTACCAAGTTCCCCCAACACTTAAACATTTACCGATTTAATATTTTTTCCAATATATCTTTTCGCACAGTCGACATTGGTTGCAGATATTTCACAACCAACACCTTTAGTTGTTTATACTAATCATCAGATTTATCTGTGCTTATTTTTTTGTCATTAGGTTTTCCGTCTTAGAACTGGTTGGACACCTACATAGTTCCCTGAAATTCTCACACAGCATGTATACAGCTCGTATCCCTTCTATTGTTTTCTAATTTTATGCCCTATTTCACCGAGATTCAGTGAAGGGGGTTAAGCAACCTGTGGCTGCCAAGATCCCCCAAAACTTAGACATTTGTCGGAATAATGGTTTTCCAGTAAATCCTTTCACACAATTAACATTATTCGTGAATATTGTCCAACCCACTCTTGTAGTTGCTTATAATAATCATCATGTTTAGGCACAGTTATTTTGTGGTCATTAGTTTATCCATCTTGGGAGTGGTTGGATGCGTACCTCCATTGATTTCTATTCTGGGTTAGCCTACACATCTCCGTGAAACTCCTACAGCCCACATCTTTTACTATCTGTGTGCAGTAGTCTCACCTAGGTCTACCTCTTCTTCTCTTTTTTCCTATCTCTGCGTCTAATATATTCCGCACTATCCCCTCATGTCGTAGTATGTGGCCTATCATCCTATCTCTCCTATTTTTACCGTTTTCCACATATTTCTTTCTTCTTCTACCATTTTTAGTACCTCTTCGTTCTTAACTTTGTCTGTTCATGATATCTTCATCAATCGTCTGTAGCACCACATTTCAAAGACTTCTTTCTACCTTTTTCTTGTCTGCTTCTCCTACTGTCCAGGCTTCACAGCCGTACAGTGCTGTGCCCCATACATATGTTTTAAGCAATCTTTTCCTTGTTTCTATGTTTGTTGTCTTTGAACACAGTAGTTGCTTTTTCTTGTTAAATGTAGCACGACCTTGTGCTTATCTTTGTTTTATATCTTTTGTGCTTTTCCCATCTTGCGTTATTTGGCTTCCTTGGTAGCAGAAATCCTTAACCTCTTGTAAGTTCGTGTTACATATTTGTATTCTTGTTTTTGATTTATTTTCTCCTTCTTTGCATACTAGTACTTTAGTTTTAGTTTTGTTAATTTTCATACCGTATCTCTCTGTTAGAACCGTTTCCATTTCATTAAGAGCAGCTTCTAACTTTTCCTTGCTAGATGCTAATACCGCTATATCATCTGCAAATCTAAGCATATCAATTTTTTGTTCCTGCATAGTAATTCCAAATATCTTCCTGCATTTGACAGTATTCATTGCCTCTTTACTGTACAAGTTAAAAATCAATGGGGATAGGGCACATCCGTCTCACCCCTTTCCTAATGTTTACTTCTCTACGTTCCTGCTCTAATTCTATTACTGCTGTTTGCTATTTGTATAAGCTATGTACTATTAGTCTATCTCTATAACTCATTCCAATCTTTTTGAGTATTTCGAACATTTTTTCCATTTTATATTGTCGAATGCTTTTTCCAGGTCTACAAACCCTATATACACGCTTTCTCCTTTTTTTTTATTGTTTTCTCCATTATTACTCTCAGAGCTAAAATAGCCTCCCGTGTTCCCCTGTTTTGCCCAAACCCAAATTGGTCTTCTCCTAGTATTTCTTCAGCCCGTTTTTCCATTCGTTTTTGTACAATTCTAGTTAATATTTTTGAAACGTGTGCTGTCAGACTTATTGTTCGAAAATTTTCACATCTATCCGTGCTTTTCTTTTTTGGTATAGTTACTATGATGTTACGTATGAAATCTTTGGGTATCTCACCTGTCTCATACATATAGCTTACAAGTTGGAAGAGTCGTTTTGCTACTGCTTGTCCAGCGGCTTTTAGAGCTTCTGCTTGCACCTTATCTGTACCCGGCGCCTTACCATTTTTCAGACCCTTTAATGCTAATTCAAACTCATCTCTAAGTATGGGATATCCCAAGTCATCATTTTTAATGTCTGATTCCTGTTCTAATGTAGTTAGTTCCTCTCCTGCATATAAATTCCCTATATATTCTTGCCATCTACCCACTTTCTCTACATTTTCTATAATGATGTTTCTTTGTGCGTCCATTATGTTTTTGCTATATGGTTTTATATCCCTAAAATTGATTCTAATTAGCTTGTATGCTTCAGCTGTTTTTCCTACTTCCATCTTAGTTTGTACTTCTTTGCACTTTTCATCAATCCATTGTTCTTTAGCTTTTCTGCATTTTCGAATAATTTCCCATTTTATGGCTTTGTATCTCTGTTTTCTTGTTTCGTCTGATTTATTTTTGTATTTTCGTCTTTCTTCTATTAAATTCAGGATATCCTTTGTTATCCATGGTTTCTTATTTTCTTTTTGTGTATACCCCAGAATATCTCTGGCCGCCATGTCTAGGCTGGATTTAATGTTATTCCATTCTGTTTCTACTTCCTTAGTATCAGATATTTTCCCGATATCTTTCAGCAATTCATTTGACTTTTTTCAAATCTTTCTTGAATATCTTTATCTTCTAGTTTCTCAAGTCCAAGTGCCTTTTTCTGTTTCTCTTTTTCACATTCTTAAATTTAAGTGCGGCCTTCATAATTACGATGTTATGGTCAGTATCTATATCTGCTTCTGGGTAGCTTCTACAGTCTTTTACTTGATTCCTAAACCGTTGTCTAACAAGAATGTAATCTATTTGGTATCTTCCTATTTCTCCTGGCATCTTCCATCTTCTAGGATGATGTTGAAATAATGTGTTTGTGATGATTAAATTGTTCTTTTCGCAAAATTCTACCAGCCTATTTCCCCTGTCATTTCTTGTGCCTAAACCAAATAAACCTACTACCGCTCCTTCCCTACCCTCACCAACCACAGCATTAAAGTCCCTCGTAATCATTAAATTTTCATGTCCTTTTACGTGTCTTAGTATGTCTTCGATATCTTTGTAGATGGCTTCTACCTCTTTATCACTGTGGTTAGAGGTGGGCATGTATACTTGTATTATTATTGTGTTTACCGGTTTAGATTCTAATCTAACCATGAGTACTCGTTCGTTCTTTTGTAAATAATTTTCTACACAGTATCCTATCTTCTTCCGCATAACTATCCCCACACCCAAATTTCCTTCCTCTGCTCCTGTATGAATTACCCTGAAGTCTCCACTCCAAAAATCCCCCGCCTCTGGCTACCAAACTTTGCTGATCCCTACTATGTCTAGTGATAACCTATTTATTTCGATTTTTAGGTTCTCTAGCTTACCTACTTGCTTCATACTTCTAACATTCCACGCTCCGACTCGCAAAATGTTCCGACTCTTATTTTTAACTTTCCGATCGCATCCTCCGAAGTAGTCCCCTCTCGGAGATCCGAATGGGGGACTATTTTGACTCCGGAATCTTTTACCCCAGAGAATGCCATCATGTTTGTTACAATTTAAGTACGCTGTGTACTTGGGAGGTAATGTGGTGGTTTCCCGTTGCCTTCCACATCGCGGTAGTGTGTCTTAGACTGCCATACCGACCCCTATGGTCTCTGCCAATCTAAGTACCGAAAGAGCCGCTGCCCTCTTTCGGGGACCTGTCTTAGTCTGGTTCTTCACTAACGACCCTACTGCTTTGGTTGGACCTGTAGTTTGGCTCTTTAGCTCATTAGAACATGCAAGCCATTTTACCTGTTCTAGTAATCTAGAACTTCGGCAAGGTGCAGGTCCATTCGAAATGGACATATATATATATATATATATATATATATATATATATATATATATATTGCTGTGATAAGGGTTGTTTAAGGGTGCACGACATAGTGAAGGTCACTAGAGAATGAGTAATTAGAATAGGCAGCAGAAAATTGTAGTTATTTTAGGAAATAAGTAAGAAATAGAAGTAGATAGTAAGTAGGCAACACCCTGTGTACAAAGTAGAAATAGTTTTGGGCGACGCAGGAAAGACATAGGAAGACGCATAGTTGGCGTAGGAATGAGAAATACGAGTATTAAACGGATGGTAAAGATTAAATACCCTGTAGATAGTGTTCAGTTGACATAAGTAAAGCGAATAAGAATATTTTTCAGTGGGAGCACGCGTATAAATGATAAAGAATAATTAGACACGCATTAAGAAAAGAGTCTCAGACGATTAAGTAATACGGATGTGAAAATAGAGTTTCATGTAGCTAATATAATGCGTATAAAGATCTAACCATTTTGATAAGAGAAATGATTAAAATTGCGTAAATCTCATGTAAACAATGAAAGTTTAAAGTAAAATTGCATCAGTTGTTTATGGAAAGGCGACTATTCTATCAAAATACAGCATGTTGATAAGTGAAGACACCTGCAGGCAGGTGGGCATTATGAACGAACGCAGAGCATTACATCAGAAAATATTCGAAATGAAATTATTTGATTGGTCCGAAGCAAACGACAGGTTCTAGACCACACCACGGATGCAGTGGGGATTCGAAATTATATTAGCAAGCACCGCGATAAGAAAGTCAGTTTTGAACTCAATGAAGGCCCAAGTGCATTGCCAGTAATACTGAATAATACGTAACAAGTGGTACAAAGTGAAATAAATGAGTGTGTATATGAAAATTACCGTTTAAAACGTAAGTAGGATTATTTTATGAATTAATCGTAAACTAAGACATAAAAATAATAGGGCTTCGAGGTCTGAGGAAAATAGGCCAGAATGCTTGATGTTAATAAAGATTACAATAAAACAATTTAAATGTCGAGGCGAAAAGAAGAACATAATCTTGAAGTATAGGGTGAACGAATTACAAATTTGAAGTCTATGGCAAGAATGATTAAAGTATAAAATTATAATTTAATGGTGTTGGTCCATAATGGTGATAAGTTAAATGGGATCGAAAATTGAGAAGATTAATTTTAATGGAAGCGTCGTCGTAAAAAGATAAAACCAGGTCAGATTGTTAGTTATAAGGCATCTGTTTTTCTACAAGAATTTTATTTATTTTAATATCCAATTGGCTAAATATTATATGCTTGTAAACAAGTCAACAAAGGGTTGAATACGTATTGAAATAATAATAAGAAAACGGATTTAGAATATTCTACATTTGTTGGTAAAGATAATGAGTTTTCTTTGGTGACTTTGGGTTTTTAGTACAAATTAAATGGTTGTTGATAAATGAAATTTATAAAGGTGAATTAATTTGAAAATGTATTGTAAATAACATCAAAGCTGTACATAAAGCATTAGTTTCATTAAATGGGATCCAAACTTACTGAATTTTTATAATTACAAATATATGCTAGCCGAGGTCATAAGATTGAAATAGTACAGAGGAGGAGTCACAAATTAAGTATGGCAGAGATAACCCGCAAAGGCGGTAACTTGTTGAATTTTGTCATTGGTCGATAAAGTTGTTTATGATAAACTCCAGTTGATAGCAACGTTAAGAAACAGCTGGAGGAGGAAATAATCACAAGCTGTAGGAAAGATTAAAATGGTGGTTCAATAATTTAATTTAGTATTATAGCAATTAAAATAAATAGGTCGCTCAACGTAAGGACACGTGATATTGCAGAAATAATAGGTCGACCCACTAAAAGGAGTAATACAGCAATTAATATGTCGACCCAATGAAGGGGCTCGTAAATTAAACCACAATAAACTGAAATTAAGAGGGGCTCGTAAATTAAACCACAATAAACTGAAATTAAGAGGGGCTCGTAAATTAAACCACAATAAACTGAAATTAAGAGGGGCGAATTAAATTAAAATAAATTTTAAAGTACGATTGTAAGATTTTATATAAATTAATTAAACTAAACCGGGGATTTGAAAAGCTTCAATTAACAATAGTGAAATTTGTACAGTAATTTAAAGTTAGATAAATTTTAGTATTTAAAAGTTTAGCATATAAATTTAATAATAATGGACAAGAAAATACGGAAACACGGGAGGCTTTGAGACAACAAGGAGTAGAGATAGGATCCCAGGAGAGCGTTATAATTCAGGAAACCAGTTCCAGTGAAGAGAGGCGAACTTCACAAGAAAATAAGATGTTGGATATCTTAATGGCATTGAATGAAAAGATGGATAGGAGTGAGCAAGCCATAAATGCAGTTAAAATAAAATGGATGAAAACAATGAGAAACTGGAGGGTAAAATTAAGAATCTTAGTGATGGACTGAAAGAAGCAAACCATAATATCGCGGAGATGAAAGCACAATTGAATGAGAAAGTTGGTAGAGTTTCTGAGGAGATAGACGGTTTATGGGATCATATTTCTTTAATCAAAACGAAACGAGAAGAGTTCGAAAGTGAGTCCAACAATAAAATTAAGAATTTAAATATTAAGTTAAATAAAATTGAAGAAAATTGCGAAACGGAATTCAGATCAATAAATCAAGAGATAAATAATTTAAAAGGCAATCCAATAAACTTTAATAGGGAACCAATTAAGCTAATGCAAACGAATCTTTCAATGGAACAATTTACGAAATTTTACGGGACGGAAAAGTAAACCCTAAGATATTTCTGAAAAATTTTAAAATGTTGATACAGGGATACACAGATGAATTATTCAAATTAAATTTAATCAGGGCAATATTAAAAGGGAATGCTAAACGATGGTACAATCTAGTTGAGGATGAAATAGAAACGTTTGAACAGTTTGAAAGCAAATTTCTACGTCAATTCTGGAATGACAACCAGCAAAATCGAATTCGAAATGATTTGATTATGGGAAGATACGATTTGGCGAAAGGGATAACGCGAGAATCATATGCGATTGAGAAATTTACTGTAGCGAAGCAATTGGATCCTCCTTTAGAAGATAAAATTATTATAAAGTATTTAGCAAGTCATTTTAATGCGGAAGTAAAGCGATACATAACGACGCAAAACATAGTGGATAGAGACACGTTTATTGATTATTTGCAGAGATATGATGATTTGGAAAATGATGATGAAAGGAAAATAATTTTAGGGATCGACGCACGAATTTCATAAGGAATGATGAGACTAGGAATAATTATCGAAGGAACAGGTATAATTATGATCGCGGAAGAAATTTTAATGGGGGGAACTATGGAAACATTAATAATGATTTTAGGCAGAACAGGGATAATGGTCAGACACCAAGGCAACGAATAGAGAGAACGAATCATGAGGGAAACAATGGAGTAATGAATAGACAGGAAAAGGATGATCGACGGACACCAGCAAGAAATATTAATAGTGTGGAATTAAGGAACACGAATTGCACAGATACAGGAAGAATGAGTCAGGCAGGACCTTCGACGCGAGATCAGGATTTTTGAGTACGGACGAACCAAGGAAAATTCTACGGATTAACGGATATGAGCACCAGCGCGAGTTTATTAAATATGAAATGGATAATGAATTAGGAAGACTTGAGAGAAACTTATTACCAATAATTAATTTAAAGGTGGAAAATAAAATAGTTAAAGTATTAATTAATACTGGAGCAGAGGCATCACTTGTAGCGGAAGAATTTGTTAAACGAGAGAAATTGGGGGATAAAGCGATAAAGATAGCAAGGTGTAATTTAGTGGCACCAAATAATAAGAGATTTAGTGTAATAAATGAAATGGTAATTCTGAGATGTGAAATGGGAAATAGAATATGGGAAAATGAGTTCATGGTGGTACCTGGACTGAAGATAGATGTTATATTTGGGATGAATATGATAGATAAGTTGGGGTTGAAGATAAATGCGGAATGCAAAGAGATTGAGTGTAATGGGAAATATATTAAATGGTATGAAGAGGGAATATAGTAATAGAAGACGACTGCGTAAATATTAATCAGTTTAGTGAAGAGATAAATAATGGGGTAATGAAAGTGAAGAGATTAAGTGTCCAGATGATTTAAAAATAGGGTGAATGTATTATTGAATAAGCATTCAGAATTAATTGGGTCAAAGTCAAGAATTGCCAAGGGTTATGTGCACAAGTTAGAAGTAATGAATGAGGAACCGTTTAACAATAAGATATATCCTATCCCAGTAGCATATAGGAATAGAGTGAAGGAAGAAATTGAGGAAATGTTACGTGAAGGCATTATAGAAAACTCCAGTACACATTTTGTGAATCCATTAGTCGTCGTGAAGAAAAATGATAATAGCATTAGGTTATGTTTGGATGCAAGAAAGATAAATAAGCGAACGAAGCCGCAATACAATTGTCCACCAACGATGGAAAGCATATTAGCAAGAATAGGTAATAAGAAAATATATAGCAAATTAGACTTAAAGAATTCATTGTGTTTGATTCCATTAGCGTGAATCAAGGAAATATACGGGTTTTTCGGTAGAAGGAAAATTATACCAATTTAGGGTGGTCCCGGTTGGTTTGTCCTCGAGCACGGATGCATTAGAGAATGTGATCAAGAATATTTTGGGACTGTATGAGGAATTTAGTATCCACTATAAGGATGAAATATTAATATTTAGTAATAGTGTAGAGGAACACTATGTACATTTAGAGAGAATATTATTAGAGTTGAATATAGCAGGTTTAAGGTTGAATTTAAGGAAGTGTGAATTTTTTCAAAGTAGGGTTAGATTTTTAGGATATAGGATAGATAATAAATATAGGATTGAAAAATATAGATTAAAAGGACCCAGATTTAAGAGCGAAAAAGGGGGAAGTTGAAAATAGATAAATTGAATTGGCCCATGCAAGGACAGAAGAATAGATAAAAGGAAATGTAAAATAAATTATGAATAGGTATACATAGAGAAATAGAATAGGATTTGAACATAAGAATAGGCATAGGTAGGAATAGTATAGTATAATAGGACATAGGTATGGGATAAATAAAATGTAAATATGAGTTTAATAATGAAAAGGTTGAATTTCAATATGGAAATAAAAATATAATAATTTCATACCAATGTGAGTTTAAGTTCACGTTGGGCAACAAAAAAGGACATTGATATAAAATTTTATATTTTAATTTGGGGGAATTATGCTGTGATAAGGGTTGTTTAAGGGTGCACGACATAGTGAAGGTCACTAGAGAATGAGTAATTAGAATAGGCAGCAGAAAATTGTAGTTATTTTAGGAAATAAGTAAGAAATAGAAGTAGATAGTAAGTAGGCAACACCCTGTGTACAAAGTAGAAATAGTTTTGGGCGACGAGGAAAGACATAGGAAGACGCATAGTTGGCGAGGAATGAGAAATACGAGTATTAAACGGATGGTAAAGATTAAATACCCTGTAGATAGTGTTCAGTTGACATAAGTAAAGCGAATAAGAATATTTTTCAGTGGGAGCACGCGTATAAATGATAAAGAATAATTAGACACGCATTAAGAAAAGAGTCTCAAACGATTAAGTAATACGGATGTGAAAATAGAGTTTCATGTAGCTAATATAATGCGTATAAAGATCTAACCATTTTGATAAGAGAAATGATTAAAATTGCGTAAATCGCATGTAAACAATGAAAGTTTAAAGTAAAATTGCATCAGTTGTTTATGGAAAGGCGACTATTCTATCAAAATACAGCATGTTGATAGTGAAGACACCTGCAGGCAGGTGGGCATTATGAACGAACGCAGAGCATTACATCAGAAAATATTCGAAATGAAATTATTTGATTGGTCCGAAGCAAACGACAGGTTCTAGACCACACCACGGATGCAGTGGGGATTCGAAATTATATTAGCAAGCACCGCGATAAGAAAGTCAGTTTTGAACTCAATGAAGGCCCAAGTGCATTGCCAGTAATACTGAATAATACGTAACAAGTGGTACAAAGTGAAATAAATGAGTGTGTATATGAAAATTACCGTTTAAAACGTAAGTAGGATTATTTTTATGAATTAATCGTAAACTAAGACATAAAAATAATAGGGCTTCGAGGTCTGAGGGAAAATAGGCCAGAATGCTTGATGTTAATAAAGATTACAATAAAACAATTTAAATGTCGAGGCGAAAAGAAGAACATAATCTTGAAGTATAGGGGTGAACGAATTACAAATTTGAAGTCTATGGCAAGAATGATTAAAGTATAAAATTATAATTTAATGGTGTTGGTCCATAATGGTGATAAGTTAAATGGGATCGAAAATTGGAGAAGATTAATTTTAATGGAAGCGTCGTCGTAAAAAGATAAAACCAGGTCAGATTGTTAGTTATAAGGCATCTGTTTTTCTACAAGAATTTTATTTATTTTTAATATCCAATTGGCTAAATATTATATGCTTGTAAACAAGTCAACAAAGGGTTGAATACGTATTGAAATAATAATAAGAAAACGGATTTAGAATATTCTACATTTGTTGGTAAAGATAATGAGTTTTCTTTGGTGACTTTGGGTTTTTAGTACAAATTAAATGGTTGTTGATAAATGAAATTTATAAAGGTGAATTAATTTGAAAATGTATTGTAAATAACGTCAAAGCTGTACATAAAGCATTAGTTTCATTAAATGGGATCCAAACTTACTGAATTTTTATAATTACAAATATATGCTAGCCGAGGTCATAAGATTGAAATAGTACAGAGGAGGAGTCACAAATTAAGTAGGGCAGAGATAACCCGCAAAGGCGGTAACTTGTTGAATTTTGTCATTGGTCGATAAAGTTGTTTATGATAAACTCCAGTTGATAGCAACGTTAAGAAACAGCTGGAGGAGGAAATAATCACAAGCTGTAGGAAAGATTAAAATGGTGGTTCAATAATTTAATTTAGTATTATAGCAATTAAAATAAATAGGTCGCTCAACGTAAGGACACGTGATATTGCAGAAATAATAGGTCGACCCACTAAAAGGAGTAATACAGCAATATATATATATATATATATATATATATATATATATATATATAAGAATGGATATCTTGCCGATATCATCCAACGCTGGGTGCAGGAATGTACCCACATGCCTTTTTCAGGTACCTCATACCGTTTTTACAAACGGGCCTGCTTCACTGGTCGCTCTCTTTTAGGGGGTACGAGTATCTTTCCTGTATAATGGCTTCAAGGAGCCACTTTCTTTTGTATCTTTGTGATGGATGATATAACGGCTTGGTGAGCTGGGGAATTCTACGCTATATCTTTAATGTATGTAGTCGTAGCGTGTGTTAGCGTGTTGGGACGTTTCGGATCCATCTATTGTTATCTAGTTTTATCTTAATATCTTTATCTTACCTATTATCTTTGATATTAACTTGAGATTTTGTCTTATTTTATTTTGTTTTCTTAGCGTTTGGTATTTATGATCAGACGTAGGAATTTTTTTGAGCATTGAGTGAAGAAGCGAACCTGATGGTAGCAGTGTAATATGTTAGGTTAGTAACGTAAGAAATTAGTAAGATGGTAATGTTGGTAGATTTGTTAATTCACAACCATGTCATGAAAAAGTTATAACGTGCATTTTTGGTGGCCTAACATTTTTAGTCTACTTAATTCTTAAAATACATCGTTTTTGGATCGCGGTTTGTATAAAGTAAATACTTCCGCCTAGTTTTCAGATTGATATGCAAGTTGACTCGCCGGTATTAATTTTAAAAGATGGTTTAGTTGTAAATTGGAATACTCGTAAAATTACTTTCCACTTGTCATTAATAAATAATCCCGCTGTAATTAATATGTGGATATACAATCTAGGTAGGCGATCAGAAGTTGTACTAGTAGGATTAGATATAAACAAAAAAGGGTCGTGTTTTGTTCTTGCTTGCGAAATGTCAAAAATTAAGTGTAAGATACGGTTTTTCTGGTTGAACTAGGAGTGGTAGAGTTGGTGAAACTCGACGCATGGGTGTTTTGTCTGGTGATATTTAAACTGTGACAGACTACCGGTATACAAAAGTAGCGGTTGAAGTTCCTCGCTGCTTTTTGGTATGGTTATGCAACTAATATACCTAGTTCCTTCGCGTGATAAGGTCCGCTGCTAACCCCAGTGAAATCAGTTCCATCAACACCCTCACAGTCTAGGGTGCAGTGCTTCGTTAGTGCCAGACGTCGTGGATCCCACACTGCAATGGCAAGGAAGTGGTACTGAAGGACTTTGTGTAAGTTGCACTATTTCCTATTTGTTCTTACTGTAAATATCTACCTGTTGTTTTTTTGCAATATTCCTTGTCGTTCTGATACCTTTTCCATAGACTTGCCCGCTATTTAATAACAAAAAAAAAATAAAGAACAATCAACCCTACGTGCTCATTTACTTATTTATGTCTTTGCTAAAAATTTTACTAAATTACTTAGATTAATTATGTCTTACCTATTTATAAAGAACAATCAACCATACTGAATGACTCAGAACAATTGTGCTTATCTACTTATTTATGTCTTTGCTAAAAATTTTACTAAATTACTTAGAGTAATTATGTCTTACCTATTTATATTTTTTTGTTACATTTTACCTGAATTATGTTTAATTGGTGTGTGATGAAACGTTTCTGCTACTCCCCAATATGGCCTCACTTTGTACTCAGAATTTTTCTGTACTGCTATTACAAATATTTAAAGACACAAAAACGACTTATTAGGCTGGTTCGCCAGAGAAACCAAATTAACGAAATAACTGAATACTAAACAAAATCCAGTTCAGACGAGAAGGGAGAAGAAAAAATAATTCGAGCCGCTACACCAGTTACAACAGTTAGATTATAGATTATAGAGTTTATCTAAACAGTTGCTCTTATTTATTCTATAAAGTACTGAACAATTTATACTTGATCCATAGGCTATGCTTTTTTTCTGTTTCAGGTTTGCAGGACTAATTTGTTTTTCTTTCAGGTTTACTATTCTAATTTCTCTATGGCAGGTACTGGTACTAACTCCTGACAGCCGCGTCCCTTATAGATTGGTCTGCTTTCTACAACCCCCCCTACTCTCCGATTGAGCCCGGTCACTGTTTTTTTTCCTTGGATTTTCTTTTGTTACACACGGCTACGAGCCAACGTGACATACCTTTGACGCACAACGTGGCGTCTACTAGAAATACGTAACATAATTTTTGGCGCCCAACGTGGGGCCCGATTCGATAAACGTGGCTGCTCGATAAACGAGGGGCTCGATTTTTTTTTTTCCTCCTGCTCGATTTGTTTTTCTTTTCTGCCCGATTTCTTTTATTTGTTCTTGATTTTTCTTAATTTTTTTTGACCTTGATGGGTTTTGACATTGATTTTTTTGTTTGGTGTAGCGGCTCGAATTATTTTTTTTTCTCCCTTCTCGTCTGAACTGGATTTTGTTTAGTATTCAGTTATTTCGTTAATTTGGTTTCTCTGGCGAACCAGCCTAATAAGTCGTTTTTGTGTCTTTAAATATTTGGGTGTTGTTTGTCGATTCGGTAATAATGGGTGACTTTTGGAGATTAAAAGTTGATCGGTTACATGAGGCTGAACTCAAATATGAAGTCGGTTCGCGTGGGTTCGATGCAAAGATACCTGTATCCGAACTTCGTAAGTCCTTAAGGAATATCTTAAAAATGGAATCTTCCGAAACGCTAAGTCCACTTAAATCTGGTGTCGATTTCCAGGCGGATAATAAAGCCGGGACCGAGGGTTTAACTGAGTTAACTACGAAGGTCAAAGACTTTAATGGTGATATTTCAACTGCCGACGGCAAACGTATTATTAGCCTTGCTATGCATCTTAAAGGGAGAATCCAACGTATGAATGTGACTTCTGACGCTGAAACCGTAATACAGCGAAAGTTGTTGCTATGTGTCAGCAATTTCCGCAGTGATTGCGATAGATTATACCGTCGCTTTAAACGTTCTTCCACTTCCCCTAGGGTACCACTTGTTTCTACGGCTACTATTAATCCAACTACTACGGATACTGAGGATGATCTTACTTCTGCTGAATCTTCGGATGAATTACCTATACCTATATCTGTTTCTAAATCAATTGCTACGTCTGGTTATGGACAGCTGGTGTCTAAATGGGACTTAAAATTTTCAGGTGATGACCGTATGTCTTTAAATGCATTTCTCTTACGCGTGGACGAATTATGCTCGGCACGCAACGTTTCTGCTTCTCAACTATTTTCTTCGGCATCGGACTTACTTTCAGGAAAAGCGTTCATTTTATTCAGAGCACATCGAAAATCCCTAACTAATTGGCAGGACGTTATTTGGCTTTTAAGGGAAGAATTCCAACCCGTTAATTACAATGAAAAACTTTTGGAGGAAATAAAGCAACGTACTATGGGTCCCTCAGAGTCTATTGGTGTATATTTAGCTACGATGGAAAATTTATTTGCTCGTCTAACAATCTCTCTTTCTGAACTACAGAAACTCGATATTATTTTACCAAATCTTACACCTTTCTACCAAACCAACTTAGCTTTGCTGGATCTGAATACTATTGCCGAACTTTTGCGGGTGGGTCGCAGACTAGAACAGCGCAAAATCCAAGCAGATAATTTCAAGTCTCCTCCTGCTCTGAACTTTTCTCAACTCCTAGAGCCCGACTTAGCTTATACAGGTCCTGTGGTCCGCAGCAAACTTACGTCCGCTTATGTCCCTCCCCGTTCTGATGTCACTACTTCGAAAACACTTACACCTGGTGCAAGTGATGCTCTTAAAAATATTTCTAATTCTCCCGTTACTTGTTGGAACTGTGGCCAATGAGGACACAAGTCTCCTTCCTGTACTAAACCGCAAATACTTCATTGCTATGGTTCTGGTACACCTAATGTTACCCGTGCCAATTGCACGAGGTGTAACAAGAATTTATACTACCGATCGAGTCGCTAAGCCTAGAAACCGACCCGATTCCTTCTACAGTTGTCTCGGTACCTATTATCTCCTCAGAAAATCCTTTCTCTGGTCTTGATGACCGATCTAAATATGTTCTGGATTTTATTTTAGCTAGTTCTCGTGAGGACGACAGACCTTATCTTACTGTTACTATTTTCGACATCGAATTTAAGGGTTTACTTGATTCTGGCGCTTCTCGCACTATTATTGGTGGTCCTGGTTGGGATATTCTCTATTCTCTTTCTTTGCCTTGGTCCCAAACGGAGATCCACAGCTGTATGGTAGCCAATGGTCAATCTTGTGACATTCTCGGGTCACTTACTTTACCCATGTCAGTCGAAAATAAAACTATTCTTCTTGACGTCCTAGTCGTTCCTTCTATTTCTCAGTCTCTGATCTTAGGCATTGACTTCTGGAAATCCATGGGTGTTGTCCCGGATTTTCGAACGGGTCAATGGACTTTCTGTTCTTCTTCTACTGTCTCGATCAGTCAGATTAATGCTCTTTCCGATCTATCGAACACACAACAATCCGCATTGTCTCGTATAGTCCAACAGATGTTTCCTAACGATGATACTTTACCTTTGGGCTGTACTAATCTCATTGAACATCAGATCCGTACGACATCCAGTCCTATCAAGCAAAGATATTATCCCATGTCCCCTACGGTACTTCGACATGTCAATCAAGCTCTGGATGAGATGCTAGAAAGTGGTGTTGTAGAACCATCTAATAGCGCTTGGTCTAGCCCTATTGTTATGGTGCCTAAGAAAGATGGCACGTATTGTTTCTGCATCGGTTTTTGGAAAGGTCAATGAGGTTACAGAAAAAGATGCCTATCCCCTGCCTTACATTTCTACGATTCTAGACCGCCTGAGAGACGCAAAATTCTTAACTAGTTTGGACATTCGCTCTGCTTATTGGCAAATACCTCTTTCTTCTAATTATAAAGCGATTACTGCATTTACGGTGCCTGGTAGAGGTTTATACCAGTTTACTAAAATGCCATTTGGTCTTCATAATTCTCCAGCGACCTTTCAGCGACTTATAGATCGTGTGCTTGGTGCTGATCTCGAACCTTTCTGTTTCGCATACTTAGATGATGTGATCATCGCTACCCCGACTTTCGAACAACATTTGGTGGTACTACAGAAAGTCCTTTTTCGTTTAAATTCTGCAGGTCTTACTCTTCACAGAGATAAATGCATTATATGCCGACCGGAACTCCGTTATCTGGGATACGTAGTAAATCGCCATGGACTCCATGTCGACCCAGAAAAAGTTTCGGCCATTCTTAATCTTTCTCCTCCTACTACTGTAACTGAAGTACGACGCATAGTTGGTATGTGTTCGTGGTATCGTCGCTTTATCCCAAATTTTTCTGCTCTTACTGCTCCGATTACTGCTTTGACTAAGAAAATTCTAAATTTAATTGGTCTTCAGAATGTCAGCAGGCGTTTAAGCTGCTGAAAGAACACTTGGTAACAGCTCCAGTGATGAGTTGTCCTGATTTTTCTTTACCCTTTACTATACAGACTGATGCCTCTGATTTTGGTCTGGGTGCTGTGCTGACTCAACAACAGGGTGATGACGAAAAAGTCATTAGCTACATTAGCTGTTCTCTTAAAAAGGCAGGAACGCAACTATAGCGCCACCGAAAAAGAATGTCTTGGTGTTATATGGGCAATAGAAAAATTTCGTCCCTATATCGAGGGTTCTCACTTTACTGTGATCACGGATCTGCTATTACTGCTATTACTGTTGTTAGATTATAGAGTTTATCTAAACAGTTGCTCTTATTTATTCTATAAAGTACTGAACAATTTATACTTGATCCATAGGCTATGCTTTTTCTCTGTTTCAGGTTTGCAGGACTAATTTGTTTTTCTTTCAGGTTTACTATTCTAATTTCTCTATGGCAGGTACTGGTACTAACTCCTGACAGCCGCGTCCCTTATAGATTGGTCTGCTTTCTACAACCCCCCCACTCTCCGATTGAGCCCGGTCACTGTTTTTTTTTCCTTGGCTTTTCTTTTGTTACGCACGGCTACGAGCCAACGTGACATAACTTTGACGCACAACGTGGCGTCTACTAGAAATACGTAACAAAGTTTTGATGTGTATTGTTTATTAAGCCAGAGTATCAATACAAAAAAAATTTGTTAAAATGTATAGTAACTTGCTTTCTTGGGCATTTTGAAATTTGGGCATTTTCTTGCCAAAGAAAAAATAGTTTAGATGCATTGCTTATGTGTGTGCACACTTAAAAACTGTAATGATAGCTTTAGTTATTGTATATAAGTTAGGCGATTTGTCGCATTTGTTTTAGTTATACTAGTGTTTCGTGCTCTCTGACAAATTTGTGCTGTTGATTATAACTGTGCCACATCAAAGACTCGTATGTGCATTTATAGATGTAGTTCAAAAACAATGGGGCTACACATTCCGTTTCCTGGTTACTCGTAAAACGCGTTATCGGTTGAAAAAACCAGGTGGCGCCTAAAATAAACATTTACTAGAATGTCAGTTAGGGTATATGTAAGTTAGTTAGGCTTTAGATTTTAAGTTTTTACCGTGTTAACAGTCTTTTTCTTTTTTTAAGTTTTTTCTTTTATGGCTTTGTCGCAACTGTTACATTCCAAATTTGTTAATGTGTTAAATATGTAGATAAATTCCCGCGAATATTTTCAAATAAACTTGTCAATTTCCGTCATTCTGGACAGTTGCGTTTGCGCAAAAGAATGCGCAGGCGCGGAGTGAACGGCGCAAGTGCGCAAAGTGTGTGATGAGACGTCATTAGACTACGAGGCCTGAAGCCGAGAACAGCTACCTGTGTCGCGTGTCTGTCTTTTCTCTTTTCAGGTGGTAGGTTCCTCATCTCTTACCTTATGTCGTTCCTTCTACCTGGTTATCCTTGCCCCCCTATGAACAAAGAGGATGGACGAATAAAATTTGGACTCAGCAAATGGCGTGATGAATCCACAACGAGATGACCCTAGGATATAGTTGTAAGGTGCGATTTAAGCGAGTACATTGCGTTATTTATATTGTAAATTGAGAATTGTATCACCTTTAAACGTGTTTGGTATTTGATACAAATGTTGCGTAATTTGCAGCATAATCATGTTGTAATAAACGATTGCGCAATAATATGGCGGGAAACCGTAGCAAGATAAATAGGGATAGATAAATACGAGTGGTTCATTAGAAATATGAAGAGATGAGGATACATAGTATAAATTTATGAAAAATGGGAAAAGTATATGTAAATGAAAAAAGTATAGATAAATAGGAATGGTAATTAGAAATATGAAGAGATGATAATACATAGTATAAATTTAAGAAAAATGGGAAAAGTATATGTAAATGGAAAAACTATAGATAAATAGAGATTGAAATAATAGTAGATTATAATGTGTAATATAAATTTATAAGATATTAGGAGATTATAAGTATTCACTATAGGTATATGTAAAATAGAAAAGTATAGGTAAATGGGAATTAGGGAGATAAAATGTTTAGTATAGATTCATAGAGGTTTGTGTAAATAGTAGTAGAATATTCGGAATGGATACGTGTATAGTTATAGAATAGGTTAGATTAGAATAGGAATAGGGGTGTAAAAATAATTTAGGAGTTAGTGTATATAGTGGAAAAAAAACAAAATAATTTTGAACCGGTGTGAATTTTGTCGTCACCGTGGGCGCCAAAAATAACATTATTCAAAAATTTTTTGTTTTAATTTGGGGGAAAAATGCTGTGTTAATAAGGTCATTTAGGGGTGGGTAGGACCAAAAGTATAGCGCACTTCATATAAAATACATGAGGGCTCAGAAAACGAAACAGTTTTTTGAAGAAAACAAGAAATACGATGATTAGACTGGAAAGTAAGTGATAACGCCCTGTATATAAACCATAATCATAATTAATTTAGTTAGTGAAAACTATTTTGAAGATTTATTTGAATAAACAAATTCGCAAGTCGTAAAACAACATAAACGCAAGCTTAAACGCGACACGCATGAATAACGCATCATTATTATGCTAAGAATCCTAATTAAAACCAGCAGGTTTAAAAATGCGTAAGATAGCAAATGCATATAATTTAATACATAAATTATATCAAGTCTACGTGATTTCAAGCGAAAATCAATACTTGATATATTGGAAACAAACACGGCATGGTGATAAAATCGAAGTTTAGTAAATTTATTGTACAAACAATGGTCTACGTGATCTAGAAATATGAAAATTCAAGAGAATGAATGCAATTAACTCGAAATGCTATGTGCCGAAATCAACGCGTTAATTTTAACATACAATAAAATACGATGGAATACCCAAAAACCTGGTATACAAGAATCACGTATAATAGCAAACTCTGCGCTTGTCAATAGATAAGCGATTCATTTAAATACCACCGGATTTGTAAACAAATCAGTTCAACATGAATTAAGGCTTAGTCCACATCGCTGAAAAAAAAAATTTACGTGAAGTGATTTATTGTACAATATAAATTGTGATAAATTAAAAGTGGTTTGTCGTTTTAACCCTTTAAAAACGTAAGTAACCAAAAGTTGTTTAATTTAAATTCTAATAACATTAATAAAAAGGACTCTGAATAATTACTGGATCCAATGAGGAAATGCAACAAGCATTTAATACAATTATTAATTACTGGGAAGTTTAACAAAGGACACTAAAATAATTTAAAGAGATGCTAAGAAAAATGCAGACCATATCTAAAACAGATCTGGATTCAATGTTGAGAGTATTAAATTACTAAGCTGAATACGGGAGCAGTTGAAACAACAGGTTAGCCAATCTGAATGTTTTATTATTTTTATTTGTGAATATTTCGTTGTATATTTCTAATCTGAATAATTTAAAAATTAATATTTTGTTACATACTTATAATTTGAATAATTTAAAAATTGCTTTCATGAAAATTTTATGTGAGGGTCAATGAAGATCGTTTTTTTGAATACACGTTATAAATTACGTAAATTTTTAAAGAAGTTGAATGAACGTTTATGGAGCCTCAGATAATAATAATAAGGGTGATTTTTGCTGGCTTTTTGATTAACTTTGTGAATGATAATTATTAATTTTTATTCAATTATTAAAAGAAAGTTCTATTTAGGGAATTCTTAAACTTTTCATACATTGTAAATATTTTTGAGAATATTATAATAATTTCCATTTCGAATGGACCTGCACCTTGCCGAAGTTCTAGATTACTAGAACAGGTGAAATGGCTTGCGTGTTCTAATGAGCTAAAGAGCCAAAACACAGGTCCAACCAAAGTAGTAGGGTTGTTAGTGAGCAATCAGATGAAGATAGGTCCCCGAAAGAGGGCAGCGGCTCTTTCGGTACTTAGATTGGCAGAGACCATAGGGGTCGGTATGGCAGTTTAAGACACACTACCGCGATGTGGAAGGCAACGGGAAACCATCACATTACCTCCCAAGTATACAGCGTACTTAAATTGTAACAAACATGATAGCATTCTCTGGGGTAAAAGATTCCGGAGTTAAAAGAGTTCCCCATTCGGATCTCCGGGAGGGGACTACTTCGGAGGATGCGATCGGAAAGTTAAGAATAAGAGTCGGGAACATTTTGCGAGTCGGAGCATGGAATGTTAGAACTATGAAGCAAGTGGGTAAGGTAGAGAACCTAAAAATTGAAATGAATAGGTTATCACTAGACATAGTAGGGATCAGCGAAGTTCGGTGGCTAGAGGCGAGGGATTTTTGGAGTGGAGACTTCAGGGTAATTCATACAGGAGCAGAGGAGGGAAATTTGGGTGTGGCGATAGTTATGCGGAAAAAGATAGGATACTGTGTAGAAAATTACTTACAATAGAATGAAAGAGTACTCATGGTTAGATTAGAATCTAAACCGGTAAACACAGTAATAATACAAGTATACATGCCCACCTCTAGCTACAGTGACGAAGAGGTAAAAGCGATCTACAAAGATATTGAAGACATATTAAGATACGTAAAAGGACATGAAAATTTAATAATTACGGGGCACGAGAAACGACAGGGGAAATAGGCTGGTAGAATTTTGCGACAAGAACAATTTAATCATCACAAACACATTATTTCAACATCATGCTAGAAGACGATATACGTGGAAGATGCCAGGAGATATAGGAAGATATCAAATAGATTACATTCTTGTTAGACAACGGTTTAGAAATCAAGTAAAAAGACTGTAGAAGCTACCCAGAAGCAGATATAGACACTGACCACAACATCGTAATTATGAAAGCCGCACTTAAATTTAAAAATTTGAAAAACGAAACGGAAAAAAGCACTTGGACCTACAGAAACTAAAGGATAAAGATATTCAAGAAAGATTCGAAAAAAGGTCAAATGAATTGCTCAAAGATATCGGGAAAATATCTGATACTAAGGAACTAGAAACAGAATGGAATAACATTAAATCCAGCCTCGACATGGCGGCCAGAGATATTCTGGGGTATACAAAAAAAGAAAATAAGGAACCATGGATAACAAAGGATATCCCGAATTTAATAGAAGAAAGACGAAAATACAAAAATTAATCAGACGAAACAGGAAAACAGAGATACAAAGCCATAAAATGGGGAAATTATTCGCAAATGCAGGAAAGCTAAAGAACAATGGATTGATGAAAAGTGCAAAGAGGTACAAACTAAGATGGAAGTAGGAAAGACAGATGAAGCATACAAACTAATTAGAATCAATTTTAGGGATATAAAACCGTATAGTAAAAATATAAGGGATGCAGGAGGAAATGTCAATATAGAAAATGTAGAGAAAGTGAGTAGATGGCAAGAATATATAGGGAATTTATATACAGGAGAAGAACTAACTGCATTAGAAAAGGAATTAGACATTGAAAATGATGACTTGGCATATCCTATACTTAGAGATGAATTTGAATTAGTATTAAAGGGTCTGAAAAATGGTAAGGCGCCGGGTACAGATAAGGTGCAAGCAGAAGCTCTAAAAGCCGCTGGACAAGCAGTAACAGAACGTCTCTTCCAACTTGTAAGCTATATGTATGAAACAGGCGAAATACCCAAAGATTTCAAACATAACATCATAGTAACCATACCAAAAAAGAAAGGCGCAGATAGATGTGAAAATTTTTGAACAATAAGTTTGACAGCACACGTATCAAAAATATTAACTAGAATTGTACAAAGACGAATGGAAAAACTGGCTGAAGAAATACTAGGAGAAGACCAATTTGGGTTTAGGCGAAACAGGGGAACACGGGAGGCTAACTTAGCTCTGAGGGTGATAATGGAGAAAACAATAGAAAAAGAGGAAAGCGTGTATATAGGATTTGTAGATCTGGAAAAAGCATTTGACAATGTAAAATGGAAAAAAATGTTCGAAATACTCAAAAAGATTGGAATGAGTTATAGGGATAGACGGATAGTACATAGCTTATACAAAGAGCAAACAGGAGTAATAGAATTAGAGCAGGAACGTAGAGAAGTAAACATCAGGAAGGGGGTGAGACAGGGATGTTCCCTATCCCCATTAATTTTTAACTTGTACATTGAAGAGGCAATGAATACTGTCAAATGCAGGAAGACATTTGGAATTACTATGCAGAGACAAAAAATTGATATGCTTAGATTTGCAGATGATATAGCGGTATTAGCATCTAGCAAGGAAGAGTTAGAAGCTGCTCTCAATGAAATGGAAACGGTTCTAACAGAGAGATACGGTATGAAAATTAACAAAAGTAAAACTAAAGTACTAGTATGCAAAGGAGGCAAAAATAAATCAAAAACAAGAATACAAATATGTAACACGAAGTTACAAGAGGTTAAGGATTTCTACTACCAAGGAAGGCAAATAACGCAAGATGGGAAAAGCACAAAAGATATGAAACAAAGATTAGCACAAGGTCGTGCTACATTTAACAAGAAAAAGCAACTACTGTGTTCAAAGACAACAAACATAGAAACAAGGAAAAGATTGCTTAAAACATATGTATGGGGCACAGCACTGTATGGCTGTGAAGCCTGGACAGTAGGAGAAGCAGACAAGAAAAAGGTAGAAGCCTTTGAAATGTGGTGCTACAGACGATTGATGAAGATATCATGGACAGACAAAGTTAAGAACGAAGAGGTACTAAAAATGGTAGGGGAAGAAAGAAATATGTGGAAAGCGGTAAAAAATAGGAGAGATAGGATGATAGGCCACATACTACGGCGTGAGGGAATAGTGCGGAATATACTAGAAGCAGAGATAGGAAAAAAGAGAAGAAGAGGTAGACCTAGGTTAAACAACTGCACACAGATAGTGAAAGATGTAGACTGTAGGAGTTTCAGGGAAATGTGTAGGCTAGCTCAGAATAGAAATCAATGGAGGTACGCATCCAACCAGTCCCAAGATGGATAAATTAATGACGAAGAAAGTAACTGCACTTAAATATTTATTATAAGCAACTACAAGTATTGGATGGGCAATATTCTCGAATAATGGTAATTGCGTGAAAGCATTTACTGGAAAACTATTATTTCGGCAAATGTGTAAGTGTCGGGGGATCTTGGCAACCACAGGTTGCTTAACCCCCTTCAATAAATCTCAGTGAAATAGGGCATAATATTAGAAAACAATAGAAGAAACACGATATTTATTACAAGCAACTACAAGCATTGGATGGGCAATATTCTCGAATAATGGTAATTGCGTGAAAGCATTTACTGGAAAACTATTATTTTGGCAAATGTGTAAGTGTTGGGGGATCTTGGCAGTTACAGTTTGCTTAACCCCCTTCAATAAATCTCAGTGAAATAGGGCATAATATTAGAAAACAATATAAGGGGAACCGAGCGGTATTGCTGTGTGAGAATTTCAACTAACTATGTAGGTTAGTTTAGAAAATAAGTAAGTGCAGGTACATGTCCAACCAGTTTTGAGACGGGAAGCTCAATGACGAAAAAATAAGCGCAGATAGATCTGATGATTAGTATAAACAACTAGTTGTTTGTTGTGAAATATCTGCAACTAATGTTGACTGTGCAAAAAGATATATTGGAAAAAATATTAAATCAGTAAATGTTCAAGTGCTGGGGGAACTTGGCAGCCACAGGCTGCTCCCTCCCCCCCCCCCTTCGCAACCATTGAATGTCGGAGGAATAGGGTATATAATTGTAAAACAATAGAAGGGGACCGAACTGCATCTAACAAGAAAGAACGGCGCCTATGATGATAGACAACAAACATAGAACAAAAACTTGTTGAAAGCGTATGTGTGGAGCACAGCACAGACAGTATGCCTACGAAATACGAGCAGTCTGAAAAGCAGACAGAAGAACAGTAGCAGCCTTTGAAATGCCGTGTTCAGATGTATGAGGATGGACAGACAAAGGTAATAACAAATATGTTATAGAAACAATAAGGGAACAAGGATATCTTTGGGAAAAAAAATATGAGAAATAGAAGGGCAGAATACATTCTAAGGCATTTTTAGGGAATAGTATGGGATATATGACAAGCAAAGATACGAAAAAAGAGGTGGATGTAGGCCTAGATCAGATAGTGATAGATGCAGACTGTGCAAATTTCGGGGAAATCTGTAGGTTAGTTCAGAATAGGAAACAATGATGGTACGCGTCTAACCAGTTTCAAGACTGAAGACCCAATGATGATGATGACGATATAATAATTTGGGCTTAATGGTGTTTTGGTTTAAACAAACAGGAAGTAGAGGTAGAAGGTAAATTTAAAGTCTTTGGTTGTTGTATTGTTGCAAGCTCCGTGCGTAATTAAAAAACTGAGCTAGTTGAGGTAATTAAAATTATATATATTAAAAATCAAAAATTGACAGAATAAAAATTTTAACCTTTTTAATTCACAAAAAGGGCGTATCGGGTTCTGGCTACTGTATTACAACAATATATATATATATATATATATATATATATATATATATGTATATCATCTTATTAACTGTAATACTACGATAGTGTTTATCAACTTACTTTGTGTATTTAACTACCTAAAATATTTATTTATTTAATACTTGGCTTATAGCCATAATTTTGAGCATTACTTCCTGGCTATAACTGACATAAGTCAAAACTTGACAATGTCAGATGTGATTGACAAAAATGCCAAACGTGATTGAAAGTTAGGTTGATGTATCGTTGTGTACACGATTTAGATTTTTTAATTTTCCAATTGTCGTCATCGTTTTCGGTGCCATAATTGGAAAACGCATGGTCCTAGAAAGACTAAGATACAGGTTCAAGTCCTGTTCAAGACCTTATATTTTTCATCTTTCAATTACTAGTTTGACTTGAAATGATCATTTGGACTTTACATAAAAGTCTAAGTTATTATTTCATCTTATTAACTGTAATACGATAGTATTTATCAACTTACCTTGTGTAATTAAATATATATATATATATATATATATATATATATATTGCTATGATACTCTCACAATTATTTGCGCCCCATCGTTTGGGTGGCCATATATATATGCTATGAACTAACTGGACCTAACAGGATTTTATCGTGGACCGACCTTGTGTCGACTAATAACAAAACTTGACGTGATAACGCCTTACTCGATGTCAATGGCGTATTCTACTTGATTCCTCTATTTTTAAATTATCAAATTACACTCCCACTAACTTTTATCATTCGGCCTTGACTAGCTTTTATCTTGAATCTGAAATGAAGTTAATTCAATTCCATATAATGAAAACAAATATTATGTACAGGTTTTGTAAATTATTTAAAATACACTTTTCAATCAATTAATGTTGTAAATCTTATTTATCTCAAAAATCATATGCTTTTTAATCAATCTAAAGTCACCAAAAAACCTATTGTTTTTATAAAAAGAAGCCTGGAACGTTCAAAACCCCTTTATCATTTTACGTACTTTCTACGTATGCAAGTTCATTGTTGACTCCGTCACATTAATTTATATTAAGCAAATTCAATATTCAATATTTAAATTCAAATAAAAAAAAGGTCTTAAAACTAAAAGATCTAACCTGGTCTGTTTACTTCGTTATTTCCTTCTCGCAACCAAAATTATCGACGCATCCATTATCAACTAGAATTTTCCATGCATTATACCATCCATTTGGATCAAAATTATTCTCCACCAATTCAGAATTATTATATACTAATTCGAAATATTGTCTATCCACACGCTTGAATTATTGCATTTAAATTATTGTCATCACCCTCTGGACTATTATTATTAAACTTAGACTTATGCACCCCAAACTTAGAATCTCATGACTTTTTCTCACCAGCCTCAGAATTGGAATTTATTCTGACCGGCCTCAAACTTAGAGTTTATTCTCCCATGAATTTTTGTCGTCGCACTTAGACTTGGATTTTATGCTAACCGGCCTCAGACTTAGAGCCGTTTAATCGGCAATGGTAATTTTCATTTTCGTCGCACTATCTGTCACTTAAACAATTTTCACTTTCAAATATTATTCTTACGCGACGCCCTTAGGTTCAAAGTGACGCACCTTGGCCTTTGTTGAGTTGAGAACCGAGTTTGTTATCATTGTCGCTGTTAATATATGCTTGATATCCCACTTTGTCTGTGGGCATGGCTTACAAGCCCGTCGCTAATCTTAACCAATGAGGTCTCTTTATTTAAAGTAGTTTCTGATGTAACATTCTCGTCCTCTCAAATAATTGTTGTTTGCTTGCAGCTGCTTTGTTATCAGCCCATGCGGTGTTTTGAGAAAATAATCGCTTTTTCATATTATACACAAATATCTGATGCAATTCGACTTTCAATTTTTATATAGGCTTATATATTTACGCAATTTTTAATCACCTTTACTTATCAAAATTGTTAATTGTTTGTACGCACTTACACTACGCTTCCTTAAGCTTTATTTCTTTTCTCCATATTATCATAACTGATTGGAATTCTTTTGAATGCGTGTTTAATTACCTTTATTATGCTTACTTATAAATACGCGTGCTTCTACTGAGAATATCGTTATTTGCATTACCTAAATTTACTAAAATTCTATATACCGGGTGTTAAATATTTGTTATCTACTTAATGCATGTATTACTTATTTCTATGTTAACTATGCGTCTTCTTGTCTTAAGATGTCTATTTGCGTCCCTTAAAACTACTTATACTCTATATACAGGGTGTTGACTGCTTACTATTTACAAACTATCCCAATTACTCAATTTTCTCCTAAATAAATGCAGTTTTCTGCTTCCTATCATAATTTCTGATTTCTGCACGACCTTTACTATAAAGTACACCCTTAAACAACCCCTTATCACAGCAATATATATATATATATATATATATATATATATTACTGAGGTCATAAAAGGGCATTAGCAAGCTCAAATTTATATTTATTGCAGATTAGGAAGTGTATAAATGGGCCACGCGAAGTTTGAGCCATGTTTGAACAAAATCGGTTAGTATTTGACAAATTATCAGTAAATATTAGGGTTAGTTGTATATAGCATAAAATTTTATTGTAAATATTAGTTATTAATAAGTTAGGAAACATAATTTGAGGCGCATAATTGCGTAAATCCATGTAAAATGTAAATTACGGTAACCATAATTAAGATTTGTTTTATTATTCTAAATAATAAAAGCTTTCAGGTTTATAGCATATTTAAAGTGGCGGTGGTTATTCGAGTTGCACGTGTTATAAATTCTAAGAATTTTATAGTTGTAAACAGATAACGAACATAAAATCTCGTCAACAAATAATAGCTGGAAAAATATAATGAGGACAACGCACAGGTGCTGACAGCACGTGCGAAAACAATATCGATTTACAGAGAAAAACTATAGTTTGCATGCGTTAATAAAGGAGGGAGCATAACAGATGTTTAGTGAAACGTTTGACTTTGAAAGGTTTGATAGACAAGGAACTTAGGAGCTAGTTAGAGGAACGAAGACACGCTATGTTTTCGGAATAAATTGAGCAGTAAGGGAATAGAAATCTGGGGATATTTTACTAACAGAGAACGACTGTTACATTAAATAAACAAGAGTAGGATAGACGACGATAGCGTGGGTTAGGTAAAACAGCACTTGTGAATAAGCGGGAGAATAATGTCTAAAGATTAAATAAGACGAAAGATTTTTTTTATAAGTGGGAATGAAAGGATAGATATACGCGTATACAGAGGGCATATTGGAGAGGCTAAAAGTGGAACGACAGTTACAGGGTTTAGCGAAAGACAGCGCTGGGTAAAATTTTTAATGAGGATTTCGGAGCATCGAGCTTGTTTGGAGCGAAAATTTCTTAGATTTTGACGATGGGTAGGAAAGTGTACGTAGAACTTTTCAAGGATAATTGGATAGTTTGTGGAAGTGTTCAACCATTGGCTTGTTTGTGCTGTTATACTAGGAAAAGTGCGACAGGGGTGTTGGTAATTGATGTAGGGGGGTGGCTTTTGAAGCTGATATAAACCCGTAGGAGGTGGTGAATCGCTCTCTTCTCTTTATCTTTACCTATGATCGGCTACCTAACTACTTAGCAAAGTGATTGTGTGAAGTTTTGGTTAAATTGGCACGAGTGGAGGAGGAGGGAGCATAACAGATGTTTAGTGAAACGTTTGACTTTGCAAGGTTTGATAGACAAGGAAGTTAGGAGCTAGTGAGAGGAACGAAGACACACTATGTTTTCGGAATAAATTGAGCAGTAAGGGAATAGAAATCTGGAGATATTTTACTAACAGCACGACTGTTACATTAAATAAACAAGAGTAGGATAGACGACGATATCCGGGGGTTAGGTAAAACAGCGCTTGTGATTAACGTGAGAATAATGTCTAAAGATTATATAAGACGAAAGATTTTGTTTGTAAGTGGGAATGAAAGGAGAGATATACGCCTATACAGAGGGCATATTGGAGAGGCTAAAAGTGGAACGACAGTTATCAGGGTTTCGCAGAAAACCACTGGGTAAAATTTTTAAGGAGGATTTTGAAGTATCGAGTTTGTTTGGAGCGAGAATTTCTTAGATTCTGACGACGGGTAGGAAAGTGTACGTAGAATTTTTCAAGGATAATTGGATAGTTTGTGGAAGTGTTCAACCGTTGGCTTGTTTGTGCTGTTATGCTATGAAAAGTGCGATTGGGGTATTGGAAATTGTTATAGGGGGATGGCTTTTGGAGCTGATATAAACCAGTAGGAGTTGGTGAATCGCTCTCTTCTCTTTTGTCTTTACCTACGATCGTCTACCTAACTACTTAGCAAAGTGATTGTGTGAAGTTTTGGTTAAATTGGCACGAGTGAGTGCTCTAATATCTTTGGCTGTGCTGTAAATAATCAAAATTATAAAGCAAGTAAGTACAATTTTAATATTGGGTGTTTGAATGCGGCGTATGTACTCTGAGTACCAAGCAAATGTATGGCTGGGCCAGCAAGTGTACAAGAACATGGTAGTACCGTGCTCTTGTGTGGAAGAATTTAATTCAAAACGGTGTGTTCCTGATGGTGAGAGGCCCACCTGGAGACAGTATCTGAACCTGCAGTCGAGAAGGAGGATCACATTCAAGATGGTGTCCATGTAGAGGGCACTTGAGACAAAAATTCAGGTAACTCTACTTATAAAACTTTTGTTTGTTTTGGTTGGTGATTTTCTTGGTGATAATTTAGTGATTTTGTGTATTTATTATGTTATAAAGACATTTAATTGATGAGTCAATTTGAAAAGGACTAAATGAAAATTTTATGTAATAATTTGATGATATCACTTGAAAGTGGAAACTTTAATTTCTGTAAAAAAGGGTTTTAGGAAATTGCAGTGTCGTTGTTAGCACGTAGATAAAAGGAGGTTTACTTGAGCTCGTATTTGACCTGGGGTATAAAGTAAAGGTTGGAAATAAGCCCAGTTACTTTGTTTCAGGATTGATGTATGATTTTAAATTTATTTTGAGCTATTATTTACCACAAGTAATAAAGTGTTTTTGAGCTTGAAATACATGAGGGATGTAAATTGAATTAATACGTGACGAATTGGAAATGTTAATAAATATTGATGTACTTTGGCCGTAAGCGTTATTTTTTTTTGTGGGTTAGGATTTTTAGGGAACGAGTGAGCAGCCGTAGCGAGTATCTTTGAGGAAGCTGGAGGTTTTGGCGTTTGAGTGAAAAGCATCTTCAGAGGATATTGTTGTTAAATGGTATAAATTGTAAGTCTAGGTGGTAGGGCTTCAATTTTAGGTAGGTGGAAAATTTTTGTAACTACTTTAAAATTTTTGGGGAGTTTCCGAAAGTAAGCAACACAACAGCTTTGGAGCCCAAGCGAGAGGCTCGATTTCATAGAACACAACAATATATATATATATATATATATATATATATATATATATATATTTTGCTGTATTAATAAGGTCATTTAGGAGTAGTTAGGACCAATGGTATATAGCGCACTTTATATAAAATACATGAGGGCTCAGAAAAAGAGACAGTTTTCAGAAGAAAACAAGAAATACGATGATTAGACTGTAAAGTAAATAACAACGCCTTGTATATAAACCATAATCTTAATTAATTTAGTTAATGAAGAGTATTCTGAATGATTACTGGATGACGATTCTAAACAATTACTGGAGAATAATTCTAAACAATTACTGGAGAACAATTCTAAATGATTACTGGATAAGCGACTCTGAATGATTACTGGATAAGCGATTCTAAATAATTACTGGATGACGATTCTAAATGATTACTGGTTAAACAATTCTAAACAATTACTGGAGAATAATTCTAAACAATTCTAAATAATTACTGGATTAAATGAGGAAATGCAACAAGCATTTACTTCAATTATTAATTGCCAAGAAGAATAAATTAAGGCTATGCTAAGAGGGATGCAGACAATATCCAAAACAGATTTAGCGTTTGGTGTATTAAATCACTAAGCTGAATGCGGAAGCAGTTGGACTAGTGACTGATTTGAGCTGGAAACAACAGGTTAGCCAATCTGAATGTTTTATTATTTTTATTTGTGAATATTTCGTTTTACATTTCCATACTGAATGATTTAGAAATTAACATTTTGTTGAATATTTCCAATGTAAATAATTTTAAAATTACTTTCATGATAATATATGTGAGCGGTTGGCAAGGATCGTTTTCTTTTGAATATACGTTGAAAATTACGTAAATATTTAAAGAAGTTGAATGAACGTTCATGAGACTTCAGTTAATAATAATAATAGTGATTTTGCTGGCTTTTTGATCAACTTTGGGAATGATAATTATTAATTTTAAAACTTTTCATACGTTGTAAATATTTTTGAGAATATTATAATAATTTGTGCTTAATGGTATTTTGGTTTAAAGATTAGAACAGGTAGTAGAGGTAGAAAGTAAATTTAAAGTCTTTGTTTGTCGTATTGTCGAAAGCTCTGTGCGTAATTATAAACTGAGCTTGTCGATGCAATTAAAATTATATATTAAAAATCAAAAATTGACAGATTAAAAATTTTAACCTTTTTAATTCACAAAAAAGCATACAGGGGCATTGCTACAGCATCACAACAATATATATATATATATATATATATATATATATATATATTGATATGGTAATGCTGCACGTCGATGTAATTATTCAAATAGTCTTCTTCTGATCATCATTGCTCTGTGTATTTTCCCAGTTTAATTCACACAGAGTGCACAACATTACGATAATCAAATAGTTTACCCCTTTTCTCTAAAACTTTATCTGCTTTGAATGATAAAACGAAGTCAATTGATATTTGTATAATGAAAAAAGAAAAATGATTTACACTTCACGGCGTAATCTCATTGACTGTAAATAAAATTAACCCCTGAATCAAATAACAATAAATTTTAAATTATTTATCTCCAAAATTAAATCTCCTTTTTCTTATTTTAAAGCCAGCAAAATGTTGTTGTACTCTACTGGAAATTTCTCTGAACATTCAAGATTTTTCCTTGTTTACGAAATTTTTCACGTATTAAAATTAATTTTTGTTGAATCCTTCCATAAATTAGTCAAGTTTAAAATATGTTCAAAATTAATAAATAGAAAATAATGCCTTAATATGATCAATGTTCAAATATAATAAATAGTAAATAATGTCTTATGCAAGATAGTTCTGACTTGTAGTTTTCCTTGTGCGTCTTTCAGCTGCGTGCCATGGATCAGTACCCCAATATTGCTTTTAGTTGAGTTGCTTTGTCTCCGAGTTTTACCCCGTTTAATGTGATCTGCCGTAAAATTTTCATAACGTTGTAATGTCCTTAAATTTATTCTTAGAATTTTCTTAGAGTGCCTTTAGATTGTCCTTAGGATTCTCCTTAAAGTTTTGTACTTATAGTTAAACTTTGATTTATTCTTAGAATCGTTCTTAGAGTTTCATACTTAGAGTATCCTTTGATTTATTTGTAGAATTTCGTATTTAGAATCGTTTTTAGAATTGTTCTTAGAATTTCGTACTTAGAGCCCTGAGTTATAAATATTTTAGCTAAATTAATTAATAAATATCTACTTACGTTTTCTAGCAAACGACCTAGCTTTGTCTCATATATTTTTACTATAATTAATTCAAAATATTTTATAACATCACTTTTCACAAAATTTTCATTGTTTAATTCGAATATTTACTCGACGCGTAAATTCTTAAGTATCAGTGATGCAGCTTGTACGTGGTTTAAACTAAGACTGTCCGCTTATCCAACCTGCCACATTATATAGCCTACGCACCATTTAAATTCATTGGTTTATCTGAGCTGTTGTTCAAAGTGTATGACTAACCATCAGTTGTTTTGGATATTTGTGAGCTTTTACAGGTTTATCACTGATATTGCCTTATAGAAACGATCCGTTGATCACGTAGGTACTCGTATGTTTCTGGTTTGTATTTAATTTATAGCATCTGTTTTTGATGTTGTTACAGGAATTTCTAATTCGCTTTGGCACAGAATTTCACTTTGGGCGTTGTTTGTTAAGATAATATTTTGGGATATGCACTAACTTCATGTAGAAAATCACATAGACCAAGTGACGTAAATTAACATATTTCTGTTTACATTTTTGCGTTTCCGAAGCGTATTTATTTTGAAGGATGCGTTTCTTATCAGGACACCATGTTATCTGCTTTCATTATCGCTTGTTTAATGTGAATTGTATTATGATTTTCTAGGTTTTAACCGCATTTCACGCGTATTAATTTATAATTTATGAACATTTTTGGTTTAGAACAAGTTTGATTGCGTGTAGAGTTATTTCTTTTGCTGCATGTGTATGTATTGTTGAATGATATGCTACTCCGCATTAATTAAAGTTAATTGCGATCCTTATACAGGGTGTTAAATGTTTATTCTTTGCATAATATAGAAGTTACGTATTTTTAATGCTAAATAAATGAGGTTTTCTAACTCCTATACTATTTGCATGTATAGGGTAACCATTATGACTCAGTATACCCCTAAATAACTCCTTATCTTAGCAATATATATATATATACATATATATATATATTGTTGTGATACTGTAGGAATACTCCTATGCGCCCTTTTTATGAATTAAAAGGTAAAAATTTTTAATCTCTCAATTTTTAATTTTTAAAATATATTTTTAATTGCGTCGGCTAGCTCAGTTTTTGAATTACGCACGGAGCTTGCGACAATACTACAAACAAAGCCTTTAAACCTACCATCTACCTCTCCTTCCTGTTTTAATCTTTAAACTAAAACACCATTAAGCACAAATTATTAACTGAAGCCTGATGAACGTTCATTTAACCTCTTTTACTATTCACGTAATTTACAACGTATACTCAAAAATTAAATCTTGCCGACCCCTCACATAAATTATCATGAAAGCAATTTTTAAAGTATTTAAATTAGTAATATTTAATTAAATGTTAAATCTTAAGTCATTCAGTTTAGCAAAGTGCAATGAAATATCCACAAATAAATTAATAAAATAATAAACATTCAGATTGGCTAACCTGTTGTTTTTCAGCTTAAATCAGTCTCTGGTCCAATCGTTGTGTGCATCCTTCATAGAATCGCCTTAAATATCGCCTTAAATACACTAGTGTACTCCATTAAACTCCTTCACCATTAATCATTGAAGTAAATGCATATTGCATTTCCTCATTTGTTCCAGTAATAATCGCTTCAGCATTTATTTAAACTTGTTCCCGTATTTATGTAGACTGGACTTCAGTAATTATTTAAAGCTGTCTCCCGTAATCATTTAGACTTGTCTCCAGTGATTCTTTAGAATCGTTTTTCTATATAAGGATAAAACGACAAACCCATCAATTTTCCAGATTCAGCGGTATTATTTTACACTTTACAATTACTCACTTAACGTGGATATTTTCGTTTTCAGAGACGTGCACTATACTTTACTTCATGATGAACTGATTTGTTTACAAATCTGGTCATATTTAAATGCACTGTCTATCTATTGATATGTGCAAGGTTGGTTGTTTGTATAAACTTTCATACCAGGTTTTCGGTTATCCCATGATATTATTGTTGTATATTAACATCAATGCGTTCATCTTGTCACGCACGATTTCGAGTTAATAGCATTGATTCGCGTGGATTTTCATACTTCTAGATAAGTAAACCATTGTTTGTTCAAATAAATTTGGTGAACTTTGATTTATAATTACCATGCCTTGTTTGTTTCCAATAAATCAGGTGTCAATTTTAATTCTCTAGTCACGTAGACGTAATACAATGTATGTATTAAATTATATGCGTTTGCTATCTTACACATTTTTAAACCTGCTTGTTTTAATTAGGATTCTTGATGTAATAATGATGCGTTATCCATGCATGTCGCGTTTCAGCTTGCATTTATGTTATTTATTGACTTGTGGATTTGTTTTATTCAAATAAATCTTCAAAATATTTTTCATTAACTGAATTAATTATGATTATTATTTATATACAGGGCGTTGTGATATACTTTCCAGTCTAATCATCGTATTTCTTGTTTTCTTCAGAAAACTGTCTCGTTTTCTGAGCCCTTATGTATTTTATGTGGAGTGTGCTATATTCTTGGTCCTAACTACCCCTAAATGACCCTTTTAACACAGCAATATATATATATATATATATATATATAACCCCTACGTTGGTATGCCCTTAATATTGCTGTGATAAATTCTTTAATTCCTTTTTGCCCCACAATTGGGCGTTATTAATATTGCTGTGATAATGCCCCTTGCGATTCAAGCTCCTACGTTGGGTGTCATTTTCTTTTCTGTGATGTGCCCTTTTATGATTGGTGTTGCTATTTTTAATTGCTGTGAATGTCAACCCCTTTTAATATTCTATGATTTCTTGAATTTGTTTTTCCACGGCTAGCTCTATCTATCAAACACAGAATGCCCTACTTCACAACAATAAAGATTGTTTAACCCCTTTTATTTTTCCCACCAAATTTATATTTTCTGAAAGCCAGCAAAAATATCACTGTAATTATTCTCAAGTTCCTTTGAATGTTCAAACGATGCTTTCTTTATTTTTCGAAATCTCAAATGACCTTTTTGTTGACACTTACAGATATTTGATATATAGAAAATATTAAAATTGAAAACAGTCTTTTACAAATGATAATAAATAAGCTCTCTAACCTGTGTTTTCCTTGCTTGGAACTGACTTTGAATATCGGTGGTCCACACCCCTTGATTGTTACAGCTTGCCTTGCTTCACTTGTTGGCTAAAATGATTTATTAATGGTTGCTTGAATTTTCCCCTCGGATTTCTGGATTAACTTGGAGTATCTTGTAGCCCAATTTGAGTATCTTCATCTTTTATAATATTTTCGAAGTATATTTGGATATTTAATTAAGACGTTTATTTGGACGTATATTTAAATGTTTAATTGAATGTATAGAGGTGTTATTAGATGTGTTATTAGATTTATTATAAATGTATTATTAGATCTGTTATTTGAGCTGTTAAAAGAGCCTTAAATTATAAAATATTAGAATAAAATTCAATTAACAGTTTAACTTACCTTCTAAGCATAAAACGGCTATTTTGGTTGCATAAATTGGCACTTTTACTTTCCACAATTTTTAACAATTTATTCTCTTTTACCGAGTTTCATTTGTACGTAATCTTTCACTTTAAATTGACGTAGTTCATGCCGTGTTGAAGAGATACTGAATGTTTACGAGTTTCCTATGGTATTTATAAGCTCCACCTATCAACGTTTTTAATTGATGTGTTTATTGATCAAGGCTTGTATTTTGCGCCTATCTCTGTAGAACTCGGTATTTCTCAAAATTTCCTGGCTTTAATTGTTGTTCCTTCATTCAATCTCGCATGTAGACGTTCAATATTTTGTCGCATATTCTCAGAATTTCCAAATATCCATTGCATTTTTGTCACGTCTTTCATGTTTGTCGATTATAGTCCAAACTTTTATCATATCGCGGACCACCTGTTATTTATTGTTTGTTACTTCAAATATGTTGGATTTTCATGTAAATATGATATTCCAGTCACATACTCATCTTTCTAAGAATGATGTATTTGAATGCGTTTGCTTATTTATGCGTAGACATTTTTAATGAAAATTTTAAATAGCTAGAATACCCGGTTGTTTATCTTTACCGATTACGTGTTTATTTTGATGAAACTTGATGTATTTAAAACCTTATCTTTGTTCGTTTCTTTAACTTATAGCGTATTATAAGACGTACACATTATTATTTTAGCTAAATATTATCTAATTATTGCAAAATGAGCTTCTTTCTTATGCATTAAATTAAATATAATTTATACAGAGTGAGTCTCCTTTGACGCGACGGTCCATTATGGATAAACGGTAAAAAATTTATAGTTTTTCTGTGCAACGATATGTACGTTACTAATGGCTACATTTTAAAATTATTTTGAAATATACAGGGTGTCCCAAAAAAGTGTGGCGTATCAAAGTTATGTTTTTTCTTATGGAACACTTTGTATTTTATTGTATTTTTGGATTGTACGTAACAAATGAGATAAACTCTCTTAAACAAGTCCTATACCTAAACATTGTAGTTACCAAGATATTTTGAGTTTTCGTAAATTTGAAGGTCTAAAAGAAAAATTAATAACTCCCAAAAAAATAAATTTATCCAAATCCAATTTTAACTATAAATATTAGACCAATAATAGAAATTATCCATGTATTTAATGTTATCAAAAATTCTACTGGGTGTCCAAAATGGGACACTTTGCTAATGACATTTTCAAACATCAATATCTTGCTCATGTTAAATGGAACACCCTGTATTTTATAATACAGTCATGTAGTAAATTTAATTACCTTTCAAAAATTATAAAGGTGTACTATACCTAAATTGTTTAGTTTTGAAGTTATTTTTATTTTGTATTACTTTCCCACTATAGTTCAAACTGTTAGGATTTCTACGTGCGTGTTTAAGTTTCAACCTTATTAACAAGTGTTGTTTCTTTTTCAAGTTTTGATATTCTCGCGAATATCTAAGTAGGCTGCTGTCAGTTAAAGTTTTTTTAGTTATTGTGCAATTTTGTCATTGTAAACGAAGAAAATGAAGTATTCACTGCAAGAAAGAATAGATATGATTTTAATAATCGGAGAATGTCTTGAAAATTGTTTAATGGCAGAGAGAATGTACAAAGCGAAGTGCCCGCAACGCCGACATCCTGATAGTAGAAGCCTTGCAAAATTGCTTGAAGTTTTTAGAGCTACAGGTAGTGTTAAATATTCGAAACATGTAACTGCAAAACCGGTTATTGATGATGGAAACTTCCAATTTATGATAGTGGGATCTGTTGTTGAAAATCCGAACACTAGTAGTCGAGTCATAGCCAGGGAAAATGATTTAAGTCAGTCTAGTGTATCCAGAATTTTAAAAAAACATAAATACCAACCACCCTTTCCATTTAGAGATGCATCAAAATCTGTATGGAACAGATTTTCAAAGGCGGTTAGATTTTTGTCTATTGACAATGGAAAAGATAAGTGAGGAAGATGATTTGTTTTATAATGTGCTGTTTATGGATGAATCCATTTTCCATAATAATGGATTAGTGAACCATCATAATGTTCACTATTATGATACAGAAAACCGCCACATGTTCCACACAATAGATCCCCAAAATCGGTGGAGTATTAATGTTTACAGAAGAGTTATGGGCAATACAGTTATTGGTCTGTACTTTTTTGATGGTCGTTTAAATGGTCATACATTTTTGCGATTTTTAAGATGAGATTTCTGGGAACTGTTGGAAGATGTTCCATTAAATAGTAGACAAAAGGTGTGGATTCAGTTGAATGGTGCTCCTGCACATTCTGCAATTGATGTAAGAAATTATTTAAATAGAAAATTTCCCAACAAATGGATAGGAAGAGGAGGACCAGTTAATTGGCCACCTCGATCTCCTGAGTTGACTCGTATGAATTTTTTTTTATGGGGGTATGTGAAAAACATTGTTTATAATACTCCTCCTACAACAGCAGAAAACATGAAAGAAAGAATTAGAGAGGTATTTCAGGCAATATCCCCAAAAATGCTATGCAATGTGAAGAAGTCTTTTGAAGAAAGGGTCAGACTTTGCATTCAAGAAGATGGTCATTATTTTGAACAGTTGTTGTAATTTTAATTTTAACGTTGTCTCATTATTTTGCAATTAAAACTGCATTGTTAATTTTGGATACGTTGTTTTAATTTCCTAACAAATTTTACACAACGGAGAAAAATAATACAAAGTTTCAACAAAAATAAAAATAACTTCAAAACAAAACAGTTTAGGTATGGTACACCTTTATAATTTTTGAAAGGTAATTAAATTTACTATGTGTATTATAAAATACAGGGTGTTCCATTTAACATGAGCACGATATTGACGTTTGAAAATGTCATTAGCAAAATGTCCCATTTTGGACACCCAGTAGAATTTTCGATAACTTTAAATACATCGATAATTTCTATTATTGGTCTAATATTTATAGTTAAAATTGGATTTCGATAAATTTATTTGTTTGGGAGTTATTCACTTTTCTTTTAGACCTTCAAATTTACGAAAAATTAGAATATCTCGGGAAGTACAATGTTTAGGTATAGGACTTGTTTAAGAGAGTTTATCTAATTTTTTACGTACAATCCAAAAATGGAATAAAATACAGAGTCCTCCATAAGAAAAAACAACTTTGATACGCCACGTTTTTGGGACACCCTGTATATTTCAAAATAATTTTAAAATGGAGTCATTAATAACGTACATATCGTTGCACAGGCAAATATTTTAAATTTTTTACGGTTTATCCATAATGGACCGTCGCGTAAACGGAGACTCACTATGTATACAGTGTGCTCGCTATTGACCTTTTGTAAAATATTCGATTTACTCCTTTTTAATGGTGGAATTATTTGGTTTTGTTAACGTTAATTATATATTATGCTGTGATAAGGGGTTGTTTAAGGGTGCACTTTATAGTAAAGGTCGTTTAGAAATGAGAAATTACCATAGGCAGCAGAAAACTGCATTTATTTAGTGAAGAATTGAGAAATGGAGATAGTTTGTAAATAGTAAGCAGTCAACACCCTGTATATAAAGTATCAATAGTTTTAAGCGACGCAAATAAACATAGGAAGGCGCATAGTTAGCGTAGAAACCAGGAAGACATTCATTAGGTAAATAGTAAATATTTAATACCCTGTAGATAAAGTTTAGTTAATTTAGGTATAGCAAGTAATGACATTTTTCAGTGGAAGCACGCGTATATTTATAAGTAAACGATAAAGTGTAATTAGACACGCATTCAAAAGAGTTCCAAACAATTAGATTAATACGGAGATAGAAATAAAGCTTCAGGTAGCATAGGTAAATGCGTACAAATAGCTAACCATTTTTGATAAGAAAGAAGATTAAAAATTGCGTGAATAACATGTAAATATAAAAATTAAAAGTCGAATTGCATGAGTTGTTTATGGAAAAGCAATTAGATCTATCAAAACACAGCATGTTGATAACGAAGACAGCTGGAAGCAGGTTACAATTATTGGGAATCGTGGAGAATTACATCAGAAACTACTTTGAATGTAATTATTTGATTGGTCACAAATAAGCGACGAGTTCTAGACCATACCCACTGACGGAGTGGGAACGGAATAATATATTAGCAGGCACACTGATAACGAAGACAGTTTTGAACTCAACAAAGGCCGAAGTGCGCCGCTATGAAATAAAGTAATACGATAATTTTAAAAGAAATCTAAAGGTGTATATAAAGCTTATTAACGTTCTATCAGAAATTTAAAATTTTTATTGTTACGAGTACATGGGTTTTTTTTGTTTGTTGTAAGAGTATGCGAAGTACAAAAGCATACATTATTCATAATTAACTGGGTTATCATGAGCTCACCATACTCCAGAGTATACTAATTTAAAATAAATTATAAATAAAGAAAGAAAATTAGGTATTATTCAGGGCCTATTTACTCCGGGTATATTCAATGTGTTTGATATTTTAAATTAAAATCCAGGACAGTACAAAAATAGGATTTATTGAGGTAAGAAGATTAAAAATTGCGTGAATAACATGTAAATATGAAAATTAAAAGTCGAATTGCATCAGTTGTTTATGGAAAAGCAATTAGATCTATCAAAACACAGCATGTTGATAACGAAGACAGCTGGAAGCAGGTTACAATTATTGGGAATCGTGGAGAATTACATCAGAAACTACTTTGAATGTAATTATTTGATTGGTCACAAATAAGCGACGAGTTCTAGACCATACCCACTGACGGAGTGGGAACGGAATAATATATTAGCAGGCACAGTGATAACGAAGACAGTTTGCAACTTAACAAAGGCCGAAGTGCGCCGCTATGAAATAAAGTAATACGTAATAATTTTAAAAGTAAAAGATAAAATAAGTGCCAAGATGAAAACTATAATTGCCGATTAAACGTAAGTACATTTTGGTGAATTTGTTTTAAACTAAAACATAAAAATAATAGGGCTTCTATGTCCGGGGGAAACAAACGACAATTTCGAAGTACGGGGGGTAAACAAACTACAACTTCTATGTCCGGGGGAAACAAACGACAATTTCGAAGTACGGGGGGAAACAAACTACAACTTCTATGTCCGGGGGAAACAAACGACAATTTTGAAGTACGGGGGGAAAACAAACTACAATTTCTATGTCCGGGGTAAACAAACCACAATTTCTAAGTCTGGGGGAAGAATAATACAATTTGAGAAAGGGAAGAAAATAAACCACGATTTCAAGTCAGAAGTCAATGATAATAAGAATTCTATTCTAAGTTTGAAGAAATTGATTGATAAGAAGTAATAAGTCTGAAATGAAACGACAATAAATTGGGGTGCATAAATTAATAATGGTAGTCTATGGGGTAATGGCAATAATTTAAATGTAATCCTGAATTGGGGAAGATAATTTTTATTCAAATGGAAGCGTTGATGTGAAGAAAATAGACCAGGTCAGATTTTTTAGTTATAAGACATTTTTATTTTTCTGTATATTTTTTATTTTGAATATTGAATTTGCTTAATATAATATGAATGTGAAAAAGTCAACAAAAGAAGTTGCATACGTATAAAATGAGTAATATGATAACAGGTTTAGAACGTTCTACGCTTCGTTGATAAAGATAATAGGTTTTTTTTTGGTGACTTTGGGTTTTGAGTAAATAGTATATGATGTTTAATAAATGAAATTTACAACATTAACTAATTGAAAAGTGTATTACAAATAATTTACAAAAGCTGTACATAATATATTGGTTTCATTATATAAAATCGAAATTAACTGAATTTTATAATTCCAAATAAATGCTAGCCGAGGTCATAAGATTTAAATAGTTCAAGGAGGAGCTACGAGTTGAATAGGAAATTGATAACAAGTAAGGCGGTAACGTATTGAATTTTGCTATTGGCAGACAACGTTGCTTCAAGATAAAATCTAGTTAAATTTCTGGAGGGAATTGATAGCAATATTAATAAGACAGCCCAACGTGGGAGGAGATAATTACAATCTTGTTTATTCATAGCATAAAATAATATGGTCGTCCAAATGATGGAGCGCGAATAATTTAGAGTACATAGCAAATAATATAACAGCCCAACGAAGGGGCGCGATAATTCCAGTAGTAGCATAGCAATATATATATATATATATATATATATATATATATATATAATAATAATAATAATAATGACTTCTTTATTGAGAACTTGTACATTTCTACATGTGTGCAAGAAATAGAAAAAATAATAAACTAATTACAAAGTTTACAAATGGCGAATTTATCGCCAGCGGACGATTTCTTCCAATTTACCATTGGCGAAACCTCAAGTTAATAAACAATAGAAAATATTAACTTAGTAATCGGATTTGTATACCTATTATTAAATAAAAATGCAAAGTTATTTGAACGTTAAACGAAAAACATAGAGGGATGGAGAAGGACGGAAACGGATGGGAATGGGGAACAATAGGAAGCATATCACATGAAAGTTAGGTCTTGTTGAAGAAATACAGTTTAATTTTATTTTTGAAAATACTAATTGAATTAGAATTGTCGAATAGCTTTAACAGTAAATGAGTCATTGTAGAAATTAGTTCTATGAATTGGAATTGTAAAACGAACATTATCAGTCGATCTTGTTGAGTACTGTCCTGACAAAAGGTGAAAATTAGTTTGTAGGTACTGAGGAGTATGTGTTTTTACCACTTTGTAAAGTAATACAGTGCAATGCATACTACGTCTGTTGTCTATAGTTAATCAACCTAGTTCATTCATGTATGGAATAATGTGTTCAAATTTATGTAAGTTATAAACAAATCTGATTCCAACATTCTGTAAACGTTGGAGTTTGTTACACAGATACCCAGCCATATCTGTAAATACTACATCAGCGTATTCTATTTTTGGAACTAAAAGTGCATTGATTAAACGTAAGCGAGCTTGGAACGGAAGAAAATTTTTTAATAATGCTAGCTTATGGAAGGCAAAAAAGAAATTTTGACTAATTTTATTTACATGTGGAATCCAGGATAAAGTATCGTCGATATGGATACCTAGGTTTCTAACTATACTACTAAAAGGTATTACGGTGTCAATAAATTTTATATCGGTAAGGGTGTTCTTCTGTATAAGTACTTTATTATAAGGTGAGCTAATAATAATGCATTGGGTTTTTTTAAGATTAATTGCTAGACCATGCCTATTAATCCAATCAGCTATTTTGCTCAAATCTTCGTTTATTAAACCATTGTAGTATTAATATGCTGTACCTCTGAATGCCTGTATATTTGAAAATCATCAGCAAATAAATGATAACGACAGGTTAAACCTTTACTAATAGAGACAATGAACAAACTAAAAAGCAACGGCCCAAGTACACTACCTTGGGGAACACCCTTGGTGACTACTACCCAATTAGAAGTTCCACTTCTGGTTTGTATACGTTGTTCACGTTCGGTTAGGTAGGATTCAAACCATGTAATGACAGCCACAGATAAATTATACATTTTTAAATAAGCTAGTAGGATGTCATGATCAACTAAATTAAAGGCATTAGTGAAATCAAGTAGGGTCAAGATTGTAACCTCTTTATTATCTAATGCATAACCAATGTCATCAATAACCTTAATAAGTGCCGTTGATGTTCTATGGTTTTTACGAAAACCTGACTGCAAAGGATTATATAAGTTATTGACTTCAAGATAATCAGACAACTGCTTGTGGACTATTTTTTCGCAACAACGTGAGAGAAGAGACAACACTGATATTGGTCTAAAGTCAGACATTAAGCCCGGATTTGAAATTTTTGGAATTGGAATGACATGCGCTTTCTTCCATATTTTTGGAAAGCAGCTAGTGGATAAAGAGAAATTCACAAGGTGGGGTATAGTGGGAAGAATAATGTTGACAACAATTAAAATACTTTCACGATTTATGCCATGATAACTCGTACATTAATTATTAAGTTCATGCATAATGCATAGTACTTCATCATTATTTACTTCTACAAACGAAAAAGCAGAAGTAGTGGCAATTGTTTCGGAACCAAGCTTTTTAATAGTAGCAGCCTTTATTTTGTGTCCCAGGATTGTTTTAGGTTGTGCAAAATGAGTATTTAATTCATTTAAATCAAACATATTTATAGGTACGTCACGTTTTTGACTCCCTACACCCAACCTATTAAGAAATTTCCAATAACTCCCTATTGGGATTTCTGATAGGGAACCATTAATAAATTTCTTTTTGGCGTTCCTACATAGTTGATTACAAAGGTTACGTAGAATTTTATATTCTTCCCATCGTATTTCAGTTTTTTGCTGAAGATATTTACGTTTCGCTTTATCACGTATACTCATTAATTGTTTAATTGCATTTGTAATCCAAGGTACCGGTTTGTTTTTAATTTTTACACATTTGAGAGGCGCGTTTCTGTCAAAAATTGCGTATATTACATTTGTAAATCAGTCCACCTTTAAATCAATTGTGTCTAGTAGTAGCATATGATCCCAACAAATTTAAGCTACATCGGATCTGTACTGGTTGATATTAATGTTTTTGATATCTCGAAATGTAATGAATTTAGATCTGTGAGGGGTGGATTTTACTTTATAAGCTACATAGAGAAGATCATGTTTAAAAAAATTGTGGTTACCAGTTTGACTGTATGTCATAATTTTACTAAGATCCGAACAAATGGTTAGATCTAAAAGAGAGCTTGAGTGTTCGCTGTAGTGATATGTGGGATCAGAGGATTGAATGAATAAATTAAGAGAAGAAACAATATTTTTAAGTTTGATAGCACGGTTGTCATTTTTTAGAAGGCAAGTATTAAAATCACCCATGATAATACAGTTTAAATATTCAGCACTCAACTGCTTGAAGGTATCCTCAAGAACATCAAAGTAGTTTGCTTCAGGCGGACAGTAAATGACGCCCACAAGTAATTTGAACTTTGGAAGCTCAATAAATAGAAACTCAAACGAATGTTCGTTATTTGGATTTGACTGAACATTAATTTTAAATTCGTATGTATTGCGAAGATAGATAGCAACCCCTCCACCTCTACTAGATAGTCTATCAAATCTAATTATATTGAAGTTATGCACGGATATCAGTGTATCTGGAATAGATGGTTTTAGCCAGGTTTCAGTAACAAGTATTGCATCAATAGTAGAGTTCTCAAATAAGAGTTGAAAATCTACTATATGGGCAGGTAAGCTCTGAATATTTATGTGGCATAATTGTAGATAATTTGGGAATTTTGCTAACTCAGAAAGAGGCTCAGAATTAACGCGGTGTTTAGATTCTTCATCAATAACCAAGGTAGATGTTTCATCTTCATTATGCTTAAGTAGGATATTTACAGAAGAATTGGATATGGAGGTTGGACTAGGAGGCGGGGGAGACCAAAATACGGATGACATTATATGTAGAGTACAATTTATATAAGTACAAATAACAGCTAAGATATAGCAACTAAATTCCGAATAAATACAAAAATAATAAAACTAAGTTCAGATTAAAATAATCAACTAGGCAAAGAGGTTCAGCTACGTCGCTTCAAAACCAAGAAAATTAAAATTTATTTAAAAAGGAAAATGAACAATATTGTTACGAGATATTGAGTAAATCATTTCTGACTACTGGATCTTAGACGATGACTAATCGGCTCTTCTGAAGGTGCATTTTGCTGATCCATATAAACTCTATCAATATCTACAGCATTGTGGATGCAAAACCTTTTGCCATGATAATAGGGTAGTTTGAGGGTAGGTTAAGTCATAGGGATCGTAGAATAAATATAAACAACTTCAACTTTAAGAAAAGCAAATAATTCCAGAAATTATAAGAGTAAATCGGTCACTCTACATAATGTTAATTAAGAGGACACTGTATATAAAATAAGCGGAACTAAATGCATGAGAACATAAATATATCTAAGTGTAGTTTACAAGTAAAGATAAGATTTTAAAATGCAATAAATTGCATCAAAATTAAATCGCCGGGAATCATAGATAAATTGGCATTGCAAATATTTAATAATTGCGTCGAAAATATCAACGTACACGCATTCTAAATAATGCATCATTAGAAAATCGTTACGTGACTGAAAGAGAACACATTTGTTCAGAAAACCAATATTCTGTAGAAACAAATAAACAGAAGGCGGTTCAATTATACGATAAAATTAACAAACATCCAAATATGTGAGTTAATGAAAGTCAAAAGTTGGAAATTCTCGAATAATATTACAATATGCGGGATGCGGACGTGACGAACAAAGCATGCATTGAAGATTTAAACTAAGTAATTTGTAAAAATTCCGAGTTATGCGAGATAAGGCAAAAGTATCAGCCTAAAATGTAAACAAGCCAATGAAAACAATTGGAGGAAGGACTTATATGTACGATAGTAACAGAACGACATGTTAGTCTATATTCAAACTGAGCAACGACTATGTTCAAAGGTGTTAAAAACTTTCGTAATTAGTGAAGTATAAATCAAAACAAATCAGAGTTAAAAGTGTGAGAATTTGTGCAACGAAAAATAAGCCGATCTATAGATAGACGTAAGTTAAACAACTTAATTAAATTCATTTCTAATATTAATGAAACAGGGTTTTAATTTGGGACATATTTGATTAAGATGGCTTTAATTTGGGATGTTTAATTGAGACAACTTTAATTTGGGACTTCTAACTTTGAACATACTCTAATTTTGTAGATAATTTAAAAATGAACGTATTCTAATTTGGACATATTTCGATTTGGTACGCTTTTAATTGGAAGCGATTTATGGGAGGCGATTCTTATATGGGGCCGACATATCAATAAGCAAAGCGGACACAGAAAGGGGATGCAGATCATAGACTAGGATGGAACTACAGAACCCATTCCAGGTTACCAATCTTAATACACTTTATTATTGAAAACTGTTTTTGATGTAATATTTGCCACATTGTATATTTGTAAGAGTCATCAAAAAGGTCACTTACAAATTTATGAAACGGAATAGGTATCTTGGAACGTTCGAATAAAATCGAATAAAATTAAAAGATATTTTTGCTGGCTTTCAGAAAAAACATAAATCTGGTATATGTAGATATTTTGTACAAAAAGGAAAATTTTGAGTGTTGTAAATATTATCAATTATTATATTGTGTATTCTAGAATTGCTTTATTTGATTCAATAAGATTTATTCAGTAAGCTAGTCGGGGTAAAAATCCTAATTTAACATTTCATAACATTGGGGCTTAAAATAATAATAGGGCAAATCACAGCAATAAAAAAATGGCTCTCATCGTAGGGGCTCGATAATCCTAAAATCGGGAATAGCATAGCAATAAAAATAGGTACGCCCAATCGTGGGGCAAGAGTCATAGTAATATATATTACTCATATTTAGACCAGGGTAGACAATTAAATAATCACATCAAATAATTTTAATCACAGTGTAGAAGCTTTGGGAAAAGTTACGCGTTATTAAAACCGTGAAGCATAAAAATTCATTCGTTTCATTAAAAAGAAGAGATTTCAATTATTTACAAAACGCCTTCTATAAAAAGAAGCAGTATTAAAATGCTCTACGTGTAATTTAATTATTCCGAGTAAAGAAACAAATAGAAATTACGTGCAAAATTTATATTAATTAACTCAATTTTAAGTAACCGGTATTAAACAAAATGTACAGATAATAATTAATATTTGATTAGGAGTCACTAAAAATTAAAGGGTATTATTTTAATTGGAGTTAATTGAACCATTAGTAACATATAATATGTATAAAAGCTAGTAAAACCCAATAATATTCAGATCGTAGATGTATTATGTTTGAACACCTGCGTATTTTTAAATGTTTTATGTTCTGCGTAAAATTTGCAGATAACAAATGGTTACAGAGAATGTTGGAGAAACCGTTGCTTAATATTTACGGGAAATGCTAATAAGGTGGGTTATTTCACAAGTCCACATGGATTGAAAATAACCGATACTAAAGAATATCGATTTGTACCACTCGGAACAGGGTAGATAGAGACAGATAATATGCGCAAGACCGAGACACATATAGTAAAAGGCGTGAGTTGAGCAACGTCACTGGGTTGCGATTGGTTGAAAATAAGAGGCAAACTTGAGAGGTAAAAATAACATTTCTGTATAAAATTTAATTAGTTATTCCCAGACGTTGCGAGCCGTGTCGAAATTTCTGAGATTTAACTGGTGCGAGTGCTAATTTAATAAGAACCGACGCACAGGCGGTCGAGATGGGAACATAGTATACGAAATTCTAGAAACTGGCCGTTTTGAGGACAAAACCGACAGACAGGCTAACCACTATATATACCCGGGTTAATATGAGTTTCTCTCTCTTAGATTTTCGATTTGATTCAATGCGTTAAACAGTGCTTTTTAGTTTTCCGATTTTGATAAAATAATTTAAACAGTTTGCTCGTATATTTTGGTGATTTAAAACAGTTTGTTCTTTACGTGCTACAATGAATGTAATTTAGTGCACTTAGAAAAGAAGATACAAGGTAATAAAGTCTAGTATCACTGTACCAATTAGTCAAATTTGCAACGACAAATGAATACACAAAAGTAGACAGTTTTGGCGTATATTTGTGAAAGAAGTATGAATTTCTTTGCTATTTTTCGGGGGTGTTAATAATTAAATGATGCGTAAACGTGTCTGGATCCACAAAACAAGCTTCAGATATACACAAATGAGTTCCGGAAAAGCACAGAAACAACTTTAGATGAATGGTGGTGTAGAAAATATTAAAGGCGACCAGTAATCCGAGGACCTAAACATAACCCAGTTGGATTGGTGTGATTAACAGAGGACGATGTACATTGACGCCACGAGTGCATTAACCTTCAGGTAACTTATGCTTTGTTGTTCGATTTTTGATGTTTTGGTGTGTGTTGAATAACTTTATAATTTATTTACTTAAAATGGACAGTAGTGAAATTGTACTAACAACAAATTTTTTAATTTTAAGGTGAAATTTTCTTGTTTAAGTAGAAAGGGGTATTTAGTATTTATGTTCTGGATTATGATGAAAATTTGGGTATGTCTTTGAGCTCAATTAGACGAACCTGGTTAATTAACGTAAAGGGGTGGGAGATGCTCCCTTTGTACTCAGACTCAGGTCTGCATATATTGTTATATTAATTAGTAGGCATCCTACAAGGATTTTAATTCTGGATACACATTAAAATGATAATAAATTTAATCTTGAAATTTTCTGATACTGAAATTTATGCTGAAATTTAATTTTGAAATTTTAATGTATTATGAATATTGATGTAAATAGAGTTAACGTTGATGTTTGTGGTAGGAATGTATTTGTTTTTTTTTGAATGAGGATGAACGTTTTAACTAGGTGAGCAGCCGAGGCGGAAAAGAGTAAAGAGGCGATTAACAGAAGAAAGTCAACGGACCAGTTAAGTTAATAGCTTTTTGTAGGTTTCACAGCATTCTTGACGCCCAATCTGTGGGGCTCGATTTGAAAACCGTAGTTCCCGGATTTTGGTGGATTCACAGCATTCTATATATATATATATATATATATAAATTGGGCTAGTAGTTATATAGCCATTAACAAAACATTAGCTTTATTACTTCACAGGGGAGGAAACATCCACTGACCGACGGTTTCGGCTTGTTAAACCTCATCAGAGCAGATTAGTTTCCAACCCTATGAAGTAATCTGAGCTATTATACTGATATAATTTTGAATCAATCTCTGTACTATGGCAAAAGTAAATAATACCACCATCAGGTGATAAAACACCAACACTACTAAGTGTGGAAGTACAGAATTGAATCGAAACTACATAATAGATTCTATAGATGGCTATAAAAGTATGTCTGGCCTTTGAGATTTGCGGAATGTTACAGGAAAATTTATTTGCCAACGTAACAAATCTTCTCGTGGCGACACCCGGGTTCATGCCCCAAAGGCAATTCAAATGAAAAAAGACAAGTTATTTGCAGTCCGCAATAATAAAGAATATAAAATAAGATGTATCTGTAAACAAACTCATGAAAATAATAAACGCTATTGACAAATACAAATCGGGCTAGTAGTTATATAGCCATTAACAAAACATTAGCTTTATTACTTCACAGGGGAGGAAACATACACTGACCGACGGTTTCGGCTTGTTAATCCTCATCAGAGCAGATTAGTTTCTAACCCTATTATACTGATATAATTTCGAAACAATCTCTGTACTATGACAAAAGTAAATAAAGCCGCCATCAGGTGATAAAACACCAACACTACAAAGTGTGGAAGTACAGAATTGGATCGAAACTATATAATATTTGTCAATAGCTCTTATTATTTTCATAAGAGTTTGTTTACAGATACATTTTATTTTATGTATATATATATATATATATATATATATATATATAAATAAATATAGTTGGTATGTTTCTTGACCTTTTATTTATCAAATCAATAAAAATATTCTTGGGATATAGGTCATTTATTAAAATATAAAATTATATCAACATATTACGCGTTTCAGTCTTATTGACTTTGATCACATATTAAAAATCTAAAAAATATATATGTAGTTATTTAATAAAACTTACAAAATCTTACGTGTTATTTACATATTGTTTTGCATTGTACTAGACTATAATGAATGGTGAAATTTATAATCGTGTTAATATGTCCACGCAGTATCAGTATAGATAAGATTATTTTTACATAAAGATGTGTTCATTCCTATCTATTTGATTATTTATTAGTACATTTGTAAAAGTTTAATAATTTTTTTTATGTGTATAGGGTGTTTTACTTAAATTGTGTTAGTTAGAATCGTAATATAAATATTAAACGGCTTTATTATTAATGTTAGTCATTCTTTAAAATTATTTTTAAAAATTATGTGAAATCATATAATTTATTTAATGTATTAGTTTAAAAATTATTATGTAAGAAATCGTGTATGTTTCTACTGTTCTATATTATTGTTATATTAATGAGTGAACAATTCACTCCAAAAATTAATTTATTCCTATTGTTATATTAATTTTTAATTTTTAGTAGTTAATTGTTCACACATTAATATAACAATAATATAGAACACGATTTCTTACATAATAATTTATAAACTGTAATACATTAAATAAATTATATGATTTCACATAATTTTTAAAAATAATTTTAAAGAATGACTAACTTTAATAATAAAGCCGTTTAATATTTATATTATGATTCTAGCTAACACAACTTAAGTAAAACACCCTATACATATAAAAGGAAAAAAATTTTTATTAAACTTTTACAAATGTACTAAATAATAATCAAATAGATAGGAATGAACACATCTTTATGTAAAAATAATCTTATCTATACTGACTGCGTGGACATATTAACACGATTATAAATTTCACCATTTGTTATAGTCTAGTACAATGCAAAACAATATGTAAATAACACGTAAGATTTTGTAAGTTTTACTAATTAAGTATATATATATTTTTTAGATTTTTAATATGTGATCAAGGTCAATAAGACTGAAACGCGTAATATGTTGATATAATTTTATATTTTAATAAATGACCTATATCCCAAGAATATTTTTATTGATTTGATATATATATATATATATATATATATATATATATATATTGCTGTGTTTCCTCTCGGGCCCCCCACTTGGGCTTCATAATTATGCTGTGTTTCCTCAGTATCTACTCGTTGTAACGCGACGAAACGTCCTATCATAAAAAAATTACGATGCTTACCTTCGGAAACGCCCCAAAAATTTTTAAATGTAATTACAAAATTTTCTAACTTATTAAAATTGAAGCCCTACCACCTAGACTTGCAATTTAGACCATTTAACACCAATATCCTCTGAAGATGCTTTTCACTCGGACGCCAAAACCCCCAGCTTCCTCAGAGATATCCGTCACGGCTGCTCACTATTTCCCTGAAAATCCTAACCTACTACAAATAACACTAACTGCCAAAAGTACATAAATATTTATTAACATATCCAATCAGTTGCGTATCAATTCAGTTTACATACCTCATGTATTTCAAGCTCAAAAACATTTTATTACTTGTGGTAAATAATAGCTGAGTTTAAAGAAAATAAATTCAAAATCATCCTACATCAATCCTGAAACAAAATAACTGGGCGTATTTCCAAACTCTACTTTATACCTCAGGTCAAATACAAGCTCATAGTAAACCTCCTTTTATCTACATTCTAACAACAACACTGCAATTTCCAAAATCTTTTTACCTTTTACAAAAATTATAGTTTTCACCTTCAAGTGATATCATCAAATTATTACATAAAATGCAGAAATCGAAAATGACTGTCTAATTATAAATCAATTTGAGGATGAGTTAGATAATGAGGGGAATGCAGAAGAAGAAATTAAGTGTCCAAGTGAAATAAAAGGTAGAGTTGATTCATTACTAGAAAAATATTCAGAATTGATAGGGTTAGAATCCAGAATTGCTACAGGCTATGAACACAATTAGAGGTTGTGAACACAGAACCGTTTAATACAAAATTGTATCCTATTCCAGAGGTATACAGGGATAGAGTGGGTGGAGAGATTGAACAAATGTTACGAGAGGGTATCATTGAGAAATCGAGTACACACTTCGTTAATTCATTAGTGGTTGTCAAGAAAAATGATAATAGCATCAGCTTATGTCTCGATGCGAGAAAAATAAATCAGCGAACTAAACTGCAATACAATTGTCCACCAACCATGGATAGTATCTTGGCAATGATAGGTAATAAGAAAAATAAGGATTAGAATAAGGAAATAGTGGTAAGATTAGTTAGGCGTTATAGTAAAAACTTAAATAGCTAAGGGGATTAAAAAGGACATTAATTTCAACATAAACAAATAAAAATAGAAAAATTTTTGGACCAATGTGGATTTTGTTTCACGTTGAGCGCCAAAAATGACATTGATAAAAAATTTTATATTTTAATTTGGGCGAAAAGTGCTATGATAATGGGGTTATTTAGGGGTATATAGGGTCACAAGGGTTGTACACGCCATGTAAACGACACCAAAGTCTAGAAAATTAAACATTTTACCATAAAGAGTAAGCAATTCGCCAATTATACAAAAAGCAAATATCAAGCACGCTGTATAATATTCACAACCAACTTTAATCAATGAAAGATAGCTCATTTTTCAAGAATTCGATTACATTTAGTAAAATAAACAACTTTGTATGCAATCCAATTTATTTTTATAGAAATCATTCATACACTTTAAACAAACATGCATCAGGAACATCAAAAGTCAAACAAACATGAAACAATTTTTTTTAAAACTTGACGCATTAGTGATCATGCGTGCCCACAACAAACGGGTCTTGCAAAACAAGCAAATTACAGAACGTAAAAAGAAGTAAACAAACGCATTCAATTTGCATCATTATAAAATTGCCTACATGATCTGCTATATAAAATTTAGCACAAAACCCAAAACAAAATAAGGAAACATACGCTTGACTACGTGCAGAATTAAGCGGAAAATTTGAATAAATTCCTATACAAATAAGAGGATGTGACTTGATAAGGTTCAATGTGCCATGGTCAAACAAAATCCACATACAGAACTATATGTGGACATGACGGGCGGGAGCATTTCGACAAGTTATAGTATAAGTAATACCATGAAAGTCCAAGGAATGGACAATAACCGAGAGTAACGCCTATGCACTAACAGAGATAAGCTGGATAAACCAATGCTGACAGGCGGAGAGCGTCGTTTTAAATACCGCACGAGCTTATAAAGAGCAGTCTTGCAACAAAGAAGGCATGCTCCATACTGCTCTGAACCAAAATAACACGCGAAGTTGAAAATATCAAATTATATAATAATATTCAAGTGAATGTTAGTGATTGAAAATTCAAGTGGAAATATACAATAGAAGTTCGCCGTTGACTTTAAAACGTAAGTTCAAAATTTTAATTAAACATAATTTAAGATTTATATAACTTAGGGCTCTAAGCATCTATCAGAGATTTGATCTGAAACTTTATCTGAGAATTTATATAAGCGTTTATCTGAGAATTGAACTGAGCATTGAACTAAAGGTTGAACTAAATTCAACTAAGTAAACGATTAAGTGTTAAACTGGGCATTTAACCAAGCTGTACTACCAAACAAAATCAATAAGAAAAACTAACTGAAAACTATCCAAGGATACTGTTCAAACAACACGCAGTGCGAGTTTTAAGAGTTGTGGTGCATACAGGGATGCGTACTTACAACAAGGACAAACAACAGGTTGGAGATAAAATTCATTAATAGCTTAAGATATTAATTTCTTTTTGAACATTTTAATTTTGTATGCATTGAGATATTTATGTAAAGAGTCATCAAAAACTTTTTTATACGTAGAAAATTAAGTAAAAATGAAAGAAGGTCATTGAACATTCAACGTGTTTCAAGTAGTATACAGTAATTGATAATATTTACAACACTCAAAATTTTCCTTTTTTTACAAAATGTCTACATATACCAGATTTATGCTTTTTCTGAAAGCCAGCAAAAATATCTTTTAATTTTATTCAGGGACCTTCGAACGTTACAAGATACCTATTCCGTTTCATAAATTTTTAAGTGACCTTTTTGATGACTCTTACAAATATACAATGTGGCAAATATTACATCAAAAACAGTTTTCAATAATAAAGTGTATTAAGATTGGTAACCTGGAATGGGTTCTGTAGTTCCATCCTAGTCTATGATCTGCATCCCTTTTCTGTGTCCGATTTGCTTATTGATATGCCGGCCCCATATAGGAATCGCCTCCCATAAATCGCTTCTAGTTAAAATCGTACCAAATCGGAATATATCCAAATTAGAATACGTTCATTTTTAAATTATCTCCAAAATTAGAGGATGTTCAAAGTTAGAAGTCCCAAATTAAAGTCGTCTCAATTAAATATCCCAAATTAAAGCCATCTCAATCAAATATATCACAAATTACAGCCCAAATTAAAGCCCTGTTTCATTAATATTAGAAATGAATTTAATTAAGTTGTTTAACTTACGTCTATCTATAGATCGGCTTATTTTTTGTTGCACAAATTCTCGCACTTTTAACTCTGATTTGTTTTGATTTATACTTCACTAGTTACGTAAGTTTTTAACACCTTTGAACATAGTCGTTGCTCAGTTTGATTATAGACTAACATGTCGTTCCGTTACTATCGTATATATAAGCCCTTCCTCCAATTGTTTTCATTGGCTTGTTTACATTCTAGGCTGATACTTTTGCTTTATCTCGCATAACTCGGAATTTGATGCATGCTCTGTTTGTCACGTCCGCATCCCGCATATTGTAATATTATTCGAGAATTTCTAACGTTTGACTTTTATTAACTCACGTATTTGGATGTTTGTTAATGTTATCGTATAATTGAACCGCTTTGTGTTTATTTGTTTCTACAGAATATTGGTTTTCTGAACAAATGTGTTCTCTTCCAGTCACTTAACGATTTTCTAATAATGAATTATTTAGAATGCGTGTACGTTGATATTTTCGATGCAATTGTTAAATATTTGCAATGCCAATTTATCTATGCTTCCCGGTGATTTAATTTTGATGCAATTTATTGCGTTTGAAATCTTATCTTTACTTGTAAACTACACTTAGACATATTTATGTTCTCATGCATTTAATTCCGCATATTTTATATACAGTGTCCTCTTAATTAACATTATGTAGAGTGACTCTTATATTTTCTGGAATTATGTGCTTTTCTTAAAGTTGAAGTTGTTTATATTTATTCTACGACCCCTATGACTTAACCTACCCCTAACCTGCCCTATTATCATAGCATTATTCCCTCAAATTAAAATAGAAAATTTTTGATCAATGCCATTTTTGGCGCCCAACGTGAATTAAATCCCCATTGATAAAAATCTTCTATTTTTATTTTATTCGCAAAATCTAATGAATCCTATCTCTAAATTGCTACTAAACATTTTACCTCCCTAATTCCTATCTATTTATACTTTTCCCATTTTTCATAAATTTACACCACCTATTGTAATCCACTAATATTTCACTCTTTATTTGTCTATACTTTTCCTATTTCTCCTCAATTTACACTACATTTGTACTCTACTAATGTTTCACTCCCTATTTATCTATACTTTTTCCATTTCCATATACTTTTCCCATTTTTCATAAACATATCATCATCTCTTCATATTTCTCCCATTTATTTATCCCCATTTATCTATACTCTTTCCATCTACATATACTTTTCTTATGTTTCATAAATGTATCATCATCTCTTCATACTTCTAATGTTTGTCTATCTCTATTTATCTATACTTTTTCCATTTACATATACTTTTTCCATTTTCATAAATTCATACAACGTATCATCATCTCTTCATATTTTTTTATGAACTACTCCTATTTATTTATCTATACTTTTACTTATTTACCTATACTTTTCCTATTTTTCATAAATGTATCATCATCTCTTCATATTTTTTTATAAACCACTCCTATTTATTTATCTCTACTTTTTCTTATTTACCTATACTTTTCTTATTTACATCAACCTATGCTAAAGATTGTTTTCTTTGAATATTTCTACTAAACTAGTTTCTATTTACATATTTCTTTCCATTTCCATTAACCTATACTACTCCTACTTTTCCTAAACCTATCCTAATTTATAATTATATCTCTATTTACACTAGTTTATCTTACAGTATGTACACTTTTTCTCCATTATTAATAGTTTTTCTCTGCAATTATTTTGTCCATCTTATTTCCCATATTCACTACCTTTTCGAAATTATTTTCTAAGGTTAAGTTATTATTTGCAATATTTTTCCCCTTAATATATTATATTTCAAATCCCAAAAATTTTGTTTTCCCCTGAAAGAACTGACATTTCTTCTTGTTTACTTTTTCCCTTGTCTCTGGTACCATTCTAGCAGATTTGAAAGTGCGTACTTACAATTGTCGACAGACCACATACTTCTAGGAATAAATTTCACTGGCTACAGAACTTGACTAGGTTTGTCTTTATCAACACTGAAGTAAAGCAATGCCTCATAAAAAAAAAGCATTTTAAGTAACACCGCAACTTTACAGAGTTTCTTCACATGAAAGGACGCTGATAAAATAGAATTTCTTCATTCGCTCAGCCTGTATATATAGGGAGTGAAGGCACCAGATGGTAGCATGTTTTCCTTTCAAAATTATTTATTATTTATTTTTATCCTTAACTTATATATAACATGAATTCTAAATACAGCGTCCCTCTTCAATCCAGGTACAATCACAAATTCATTTTCAAATTTCACATCTCCTAATTCACGCTTCAGAATCACCATGTTGTGTATGCTTGCAAACCTTTTACTGTTTGGTGGTACCAAGTTACGCTTTCTTACATGTATTATTTTCTCCATTAATTTTCCCCATTCAACACAATCTCTTGAGACGAGCGACGCCTCCGCTCCTGTATCATAGAGTATTTTAATCACATTATTCTCCACATTTAAATTAATTATAGGTAGTAGGTTTTTGTTTAAATCATTTTCCACTTCAAGTTTAATGAATTCGCGCTGATGTTTGTATTGGTTTAATCTTAAGGGCTTGCTTGGTTTGTCTTAATTTAAAAATTTTGACTTGATGTAGATGGGCTTGCCTGATTCGTAATTTTAGAGTATGTTCGGTTAGTTCTTCTCGGTTCTTGTATCTGCTCCACGGGTTCGTGTTTATCTGTATTCTGGTTGGTGTTTCCATCATGGTTGGTTTGCTCCGTCCCTCGCCTTGGCCTGTTACCTGCACTCCAATTACGTCTAAAACCATCATTGTAATTGTTGTAATTGTCCCTATCGAAATTTCCTCCGTAGTTGTTATTATTTCTTTGATAATTAAATCGGTCCGTTTCCACACTTCTCTGTGTCCTCACAAAATTTATGGGTCGACTTTTTATTCTATTTTCCACCCTACGATTTGGTCCCATTTCATCGTATCGCTGAAAATATTCCAGAAATACATCCCGCTTCATGATGTTTTGAAGTGCTATATATTGTTTCACTTTCACCTCAAAATGCCCTGCCAAATATTTTATTATTTGCTTTTCCTTTAAGGGAGGCTAGTTGCTTTGCGATGCTGAATTTTTTTATTGCATACATTTCCGGGTCATTCCTAAATCGTGATTATATTTCTCCATAATCAAGTCATCTCTTACCTTATATTGTTGGTTGTCCCCTAAAAAGTCTCAAAAATTTATGTTCGAATTTCTCAAAAGTCTCTAATTCACTCTCTATTAAACCAAACCATATCTCTCTGCATCCCCTTTTAACGTTGATCTCACTAAATTTAATTTATATTGCTCGTCCGTTGAGCCTTGTATTAGCTTTTTAACGTTATTCAAAAATAATTTCAGGTTTAGCTTATTATCCCCATAAAATTTTGAGTATTGGTCTAGTGATATGCTTGGGTGGTTTATCCTTATGGGTTCCCTAGTATATTGCATCGTGTTTCTACTAAAATTTCCTAAGTCCATTTTTAAACTTCCTAATTCCCTATTTACAGTTCTAAATCCTCTTTCACAATTCCCCTCAACCTCTTGTACTTTTCCACCTAAATCCGTAATTCTCTTGTTCGTCTCCCTTTCGCATGACTCTTGACTTGATTTAATTTTTATGACCTCGCCCTTCACGTAATCAATATCCTCCATAGTCCTTACAATTTTACTCTGCATCTATACTTTCATTTTAGTAATCGTTCGATTAGTTTCCCTTAAACCATCGCTTAAAATCTTTATTTCCAAGCTTAGCTTTTCCCTCAAATTAGTCAAATGTTGCCCATTTTCATTAATTTTTCTTGTCATATTTTTCATGGCCTCATTTTTGTCCATTTTATTGTTTAACGCTAATAAGATTGACATCATTCTCGATTCTTGTGTGGTTTGCTTTTCCTCGCCGTGACTTCTTTCTAATACTTTTCCCGCAGTTTCAGTCGGTATCTCTTCCAGGATCACACTTTCCTGAGACCCTATCTCTACTCCTTCAATGCTCAATGCCTATCTAGCTCCCCACATTCTTGTGTCCATTTTTATCTAAACCCTAATTCTAATTCAACTTTTTAAATTTCTTTCTTATTTGCCTGTAGTTCCTATTTTTAATTAATATACAATTTTCGAGTTTTTTGAACCCTACGATTATCGAATTTTTTTTGTTCTAGCACCTACGATTTGATTGCCAAATTTCTTTATTTCTAGCCCCAATTCTTATTTCCAGCTCCACTACTTGACTGAAGCTTTGAAAATATTTCATTCATGCATCATCTATGAATAGCATTTATACATTATTTGATAACCTGATAAGCTTCAATTTTATCTTACTAAGACAATTTATTATTGAATAGTTGTCATAATCTTCAGACAATCAAAATGAAAGATAGAATTTTAAGTTTCTTAAGGAGTACTATACAACTGCCGTTACATTAAACAATTACTATTTATATAAACAAAAAACAGAATAGTGTCTTAAAATATATTACATTCATAAATTTTGGTACTTACCTTTGTAAGCATAAATAGCTGTTTGCTTAACACATTTCAATTAACATTTGCAATTAATCAACTTGTATAGTTAATCACTATCTGGAAGCCATTATGCATTGGGTGCGGTTGCTTATGCATCATCACATTGCAATCTGTTATGCGCAGGTTTCAGGATATGATACAATGACATTACTTTTGATTTGAAAGACCATTAACTTAAGACTCTTGATATATATTTTTTATTGATAATCTAGGATTCCTGGTCATAAATAATTTTTGATAATTTATTATTACAATAAGTTGTACAGTAGGTTGATATGAATGTACTAATAGTTAACAGTGTCTGTTATAAATTTCTTTAGTACAAAATTAATTATTTAGTAGGTTCAAATAAAGTATCTGGATTATTTTGGCGCTATTAGGAAAATAAACGTCAGTTAAGATAATACCAACTTACATATTCAGTTTTATCATTTACAAAGTTTTTAATAATAACCAGCGAATTTTATTGTTATTTTTGAAATGGTATTATAGTAATCTGCGATCAATGTATATAGCTTCCACAAATTGAAAGGTGTTCTAAATTTAGGTACTTTATACTTGCATCGTTAAACTCACTGTTTGATCTAACTGGAACTAAATATTATAAAAATTGAAAACTGACTTCAAATCTAAACTAATTTTATGCATCTAACATGTCTTTCTGATGAGACTTATAAATAGATAGATTCCTTGGTTTACTATACTTAGTGTACTAATTGTTTAATTCAATGATTGATTCCTAAATATTAATTACTATCCAAGCATTTTCAGTATTATCCAATTAGGAGCTGCGTATTATTTAAAATAAATAATGGTGCAAGCTTTATTGAATGGTTGTTTGAACTCTGTTCAAGTGACGAGAAACAAGAGGTGGTTTTGCTAGTACATCAAATAGGACGGCATTCGCTTTCGGTTCCTGAACAAGAAGGGATGAGTTTTGGATTTGCATCTTTAGATGGAAAGGTCTCATGTAAGTTCTGCTTTCTCTGTTAACGGTAGTCAGGTAAAAGTATTAGGTTCATTGTTCGAATTTAATTTCATTTACAGCATTATTTTTGTGGAGGGTTTTAAGAAGATTATAGTGCCATGAAGTCAGTTCCTTCTAGATAGATATGACGTCTTGATTTATATTGTTTCAGTTTATTGGTTTGTGGATTGTGAGGAATAAATTCAAGTAGCAAATCATTTACAAATAATAAAGAAAAGCAGCCTAAATATTCAATTACCTGACAATTCGCAGTTCCGGGAAATTTCTGTAAGAAGTTTGCTTGATTTTCATACATATGGCTTTGTCATGTGCATTACTACCTTTCAACATCTGTTCAATAATTCAAGGTAGCAATTAGCTTTATTCATGTCATATGGCGGTCTGTTCATTTTGAAGTTTGATAAGAAAATCCGTAACACGTTTATACAAGTAACTCAACTAGCAAACATGTGTCTATATGCAATAAGAATTTCCTCTTAAGTATTAATGTTTTTATTTAAAGTAATACTTGTAATGTAAAACTTGTTTGCATTGCATATTTTTAACTTAAAATATATAACACTAGTACTTGTATCAACAAGGTTGTGAACCTGATATTGTCGGAGTCTTTCATGGCTGGAGTCATTATAAATATTTGAGTCCTGTTTGGGACCGTGTCATTTTATAAACTAAGGTCGACGTTTCGCCCACTTTTGTAAAGGGCTTCATCAAGACAAGAAAAGAAAATAAGTAATAAAAAAAATAATAATATAGGCAAGAATGATAATATTTAGTAGACAAGTTAAAGTGTAAAGAGTAAATAGTAAAGAGTATGTAAAGTTACTTTTGAACTAGCAGATTCACTAGCCCATTTAAGTCAAAAGGTGTCTTGTGGCAAAGTAACTGGTGAAAGTAGCGAAAGTGGTAGTTTATATAGGGACAAGAACTTGATGCATGAGTGATCATGTCGTAACAGATCAGTGAACGTCACGGTTCCACTGTTGTGAACATAGGCTTGTTTTCCATATGGTGGAAAGGTAGTAGCCATCGATTTTGTTTAGAGTATTAGAATTTTCAGTGATTTCTATGGATTCTCTGGTTTTCTATTGTAGAAAAATGGAATCTGGCAATTAGTTTCGTTTTGTCAAAGTTAATGGCCTGTTTCATGTTCGTGTTCGGCCACCGTCGAGCTATTGTACTGGCTTGTTCTGAAGCATTGCTTATACTCGTTTAGTCTAGTCTGTCTGTACTGACCGTCCTGTTTTTCCTATGTATACTAAACTGCAGCTGCAAGGTATACTATATACCGTTGGGATTTTAAGACTGTTTTCAGAATCTTTTGGGGTTGGTAATATTTTTTTTACGCCCAAGGTCCCGGGTTCGAATCCCGACACGGTCCGCTTGAAAAATGTTAGACGAACATTTTTTACAAAAATACACCCTTGTTCGGATGAGAGGTAAAATGGAGGTCTCGTGCATGAGTGTTGTCACGCACGTTAAAGATCCCTACCTTGCTTGGAACAGCATGGTTTCGGCAAAATTCCAAATTTTCCAGGTAAAAAAAACTTGCTTTCTGGCCAATGTAGTACCTTCGGGTGGAGCATTGGAAAAAAAATCACATGTAAGGTTGGTAATATTTGTGAAATTTTATTAGTGGGCTTGTAGATTGTTTTTATGTTGTGTCTACGTAGAATTTTGCCAATTGGGTCTGTTACTCTGTGTATATATGGAAAGATTGCTGAAGATTGTGTGTCTGAATTACAGCGTGGTTTGGGGGTTTGTGTTGGATACAGATGACGGTTTATTACTCTGCCGATATCTGAGTTGCGATAGCCATTTTTTATAAGACTAGTTTTTAGATGGGTCAGTTCATTAGATAAACGTTCTGGTTGTGGAATCTTAATTGCACAGTGGACTAGAGTTGATTACCAATGAATTTTGTGACAGATGATGATGTGATGATGCTTGTAGGTATCTGTCTGTGTGTGTGGATTTTTGATATACAGAATGACCTAGTCATCCGTTGGGTTGGCGCTCCATCAGAATGTCAGGGAATGGCAGAGTTCCATTTTTTTCAATTTCTATAGTGAACTTAATATCTTTATATTGATTGTTTATGTGACCTAGAAAATTATTGAGCGTTTGGTGTCCATGGAGCCAGATTACAAAAGTGTCATCTATATAACGGAGCCAAGTTTTTGGTTTAAGATCTGTGGATTCTAGAGCCATGGATTCCAAAGACTACATGAATATATTGGCCACAATAGGGGATGGAAGTGAGCCCATTGGTGTGCCAGAAGTTTGTTTATAAAATTGTCCGTCGAAGACAAAATAGGTAGAAGTTAAGTATTTTTCAACGTGCGTGGACAGGAAACAGACCATACCGTTAACTTTGACAAGACTAAACTAATTGCCAGAATTCCATTTTTTTACAATAGACAAATCAGAGAATCCATAGAAATCACTAAAAATTCTAATAATCTAAACAAAGACGATGGCTACTACCTTTTCCCCATTTGGAAAACAAGTTTATGTTCACAACAGCGATACCTTGACGTTCACTGATTTGCTATGGCACTCCTCTCTGTTCATGATCACTCATGCATCAAGTTCTCGCCCTCATATAAACTACCACTTTTGCTACTTTCACCAGTTACTTTGCCACAAGACACCTTTTGGCTTAAAAAATGGGCTAGTGAGTCTGCTAGTTCAGAAGTAACTTTACATACTCTTTTCTATTTTTTACACTTTAACTTGTCTACTTAATATTATCATTCTTACCTTTATTATTATTTTTATTTTATTACTTATTTTATAAAATGACACGGTCCCAACCCGTAACCATAAATATTTATAAGGTTGTTAACCTGGCTATACAGATCCGATATTGAGGGACTTCGTAATTATGTTGTATAAAAAGTTACTGTTTTATATGAATTTAGTAAGGCAGGTACTCCACTATAATTAGATTTGCTGCCACTTTCTGAAAACCTTTGTTTTAACTGAATATTTGTTGTATATTTGTAAATAAAATTATTAATAATAAAAAAAATTATATGTATTAAATGAATAATTTAGACGAAATTTATTTTTTTATTTTGGACAGGTGCATCTAAAAGTAGGGAAACTTAATACATTTCTCTGATCAATATTGCTAAATAGGTGAAATATTAATGGTGGCCTATTGGTAATCAATTTTATAGTGTTTTCTATCAAGTGTGGTCTTTATATTAGTAAAAGTCTAATACGACAAGCTCTTTTTGTAGTCGTAGGCATTTATGTTACTTATTCTTTTACATATGAGATAATAATCTTTGAATTTGCTTTTAAAATTAATATGGAATGCATTTTATTAAATTTACTTTCTGTCAAAGTGATAGTTGTAATGTACAATTTCTGCATCATGCATTTTCTGATTAATCTTGTACCTCTTATTGTATTCACGATCATACGAATGTTCATTAACAAGGTCGACTACTTTTCAATTTAAAATGATCACTTATTCAAGCATCCTATAAAATCTCATTAAGTGTTTAGTTACAACATTAAATATTTGGAATCTCTTCTACATTAATTTACTTTGGTTAGCAAAGGTTAAAATTCCTTTTATTATGGGTTTGCTGAAATAAGTTTCAAACACCTGCATCTCTGCAAATAAATACGTTTAATGAGTTAACATGAAATACTGTTATCGCAGTCCATTACCACACAGGTGTTTATGGACACAAATTGCAAACAAGTGAAAATAGTAAATTTCTATGAGGATGTTGACCACTCGTTATACAATGCTGCCATTTGGGTTGTAGATATTCCTAATAATTTGAACAGACGTTTAGATGCTACCAGGAAGAGGTTTCTCAGGTGGACATACTTTGTAGAAGTTGTCATTTACTTTCTTAATTGCACTTGTTTGCAGGTGGCATTCCAAAAACACTCTACAGTTGTTGTGAAGGTACTTCACAGGTGGTATTTTGTCGATAGAACATATTTTTGAAAGGAAAACATGCTACCACCTGGTGCCTTCACTTCCTATATATACAGGCCGAGTGTAGGAAGAAATTCTATTTTATACAGCGTTCTTTCATGTGAAGAAACTCTGTAAAGTTGCGGTGTTACTTAGGATGCTTTCTTTTATGAGGCATTGCTTTACTTCAGTGTTTATAAAGACAAACTTAGTCAAGTTCTGTAGCCAGTGAAATTGATTCCTAGAAGTATGTGGTCTGTCGACAATTGTAAGTACGCACTTTCAAATCTGCTACAATGGTAACAGAGACAAGCTGGCGATGTACGATAGGGTACAGACTGAGCAAATAGTTCCCTCGGAAGACAGCTACTTCTCTTTGGCACACAAACCGACTTAAGGTGCGAATACTCTGCTCTTTTTTATGCATTATATGGAACCTACGTAGTTCCTCTTTCTTTGGTTGATAACCATGCCAGTGCTTTAGTTTTTTTCTTACATGTGATTATGGCACAGTAAATTTCAGACTGTGGTTCTAAAATTTACTTTCACGTATTAGTGCACAAAGTAATTAAGCGATTGTTTTCAAGTTACAATTAAGATAGATATAAGCTCGCGTTGAAGCAATTTTACTTACTTTAACTTAAGATTTAGGCAATGCTAACCTCAACAAATTGTTTACTAATTATAATTTAGATTACATTTAACATTTGGTTACCTTCAGCTTAGGGTTACGCTATTACTTTTAGGAAATGTACTTTGGTAAATAGATCTGCTCTTTACCAAAGTACATTTTCTTTGGAACAATAAATTTGTAAGATAATTTCTTAAGGCATTTAGTTATGAGAAAGATGGGATAATTTATTGACTTAAAGGTAAAGGCAAGGTAAAGATAATGTTTTAGAGGTAATTGCAGAGAGAACGCTAAATACCTAACCATCTATGAGTTAAAGTATTAATTAACATAGGATAAGATCTCCAAGATATTTTCGAACAAAAAAGATAATTAACCAATTATAGTCACATATTAATTAGGTAGAATAAAATCCTGAAGACAATGTTAAAGAAAAAAAGATAGGCACTAGACATTTACGATTTAACATAAAAATTAAGATAAGATAAAATATTATGACATTTTTTTAAAAAGGAATGTAAAACTTAATTTTGGTTTGGAAGCCTTATTCTCAAACCACAGCGTCCCTTCTATAAATGTAACAACAAGAAATAATGGCGACTTTCGAGAGAATAGAGTGATTCCGTAGGAACGTAAAATGGGGTTTTAGCACATGCACTTTGTGAAGCTGTGCCCGTTTACATGAACGGCATGGGGGACCAATTCGTCAGGGCGTCGATTAAGAAGATCGGCACAGCCAAATTGATAACAACATTCACTGTCAAGGTATATCAACAGAAGACAATGGCGATACATGTCTAGACGAAGGTTTTTCATGCCCATGGCCCAATGTCATGAAGTAACAACCCTCTAACTATACAGCAACTTCAAAAATAAAAGAAAAAAAGAGAAATAAAAAAATATAAAAGAAGTAAGTGGGAGGTTATGAGCTGTATAGCAACCCAGGTAGAAGAGATAAGAGGAAGGACTTGCATTGAGCAATAGCAATAGAGAAAAGAATTGTGGATAGCGAAGCACTACTTGATATGCCAAAGTGTAGTCAGTGGCCCGGAGTGGAGGAACACCACTCTTATGTGATGGATGGTTGTCTCGGGACTTAAGAGAGGAAAAATTAAGTTTTAAGATGGAGATCGTACTATAAGACAAAGTAGAGTTATAGGATAAGCATTCTAGAGAAGAAGCAAAGAGGAATCTCTGATGTCCCAGATTGGTCTAAAGGAGCAACTATAATACTCACGATAAAATAAAACTTCTATCACCACGTAGATACTTGAAAACAACTAGCTTCCAAATAAGATCCAGACATCATATTTTTACAGAGCATGTCCACTGCGATAAGGAGGTCAAACAAAGGTAACGTAAACAATGTAAATATACCCACCCAATAATTTCAAAGGCATGATTGCCATGGACACAGGGGTAATTGTGTGATAGACTGTTAAATAAAGATGAAAATAGAGAATTTCGATACATCAACACATAAGAAATAATATTTAAAACGACAAGACCCCAGCTTCTTACCGACACGTTCAGGAAAAACAAAAGTATGCATTAGCATTCCTATAATATAAAATGATTGATAACGGAAATTATAAAAAATGATTGAAATATATGCGTAAGAAAACACATCGAATAGAAATTCCTTGTATTTGCAACTTTGGAAACGATTTTTTACTATAGAGGCTTAGGTAATGATCCTATGGGTATCTAGCGAGTGTGGCGTCAGCCCTGGACATCAGCTTAGAACGAGTCCTAGAGATTCGCTTGGTTATTCAGACGAAACATAGGTCAACCACGATAACAATTTGGTTATGGAATAATGACCAAATTGAAGATAAAAATTTAAAAGGAAAATTTGCTTTACTTGCAGATAATGGCTATTTGAAAAGAATCTATTTAACTAGGTACGTATGGGAGGGTTAGCTTTTAAAATCCAGAAACTATATATGACTTAATAAAGTTTAAAACTTCTGGATTGAAGGGTTAATAATTATTTAGATATAGGAGAACTTGATATATTTGGGTACGGAATATAAGGCTAAAAATTTTTTGTTGAGATGAGGATGGAAAGCCAAAAAGAAATACATTTAGATGAAGGTATGATCACAAATGTAAGTACATACTGCTCGGTAGGAGCAGACAAAAACAGTTTTAAGTCTTTAATATGTCAACGTTCTTGAGGTTTGCCATTTAAATCTTATAGTTTATATATTTATTTATTTATTTTACTACAAGCACTAACATGGGTTCACCAAGTATTTTAAGGTGATACTAATCCTATTTTAGTACATAGGAAGTCAACTTATTACTAATTAAATATTAAAATTTAATAAAATTCCAATACAGATCCTAATGTATTTACATATAGGAAGTCAAATTATTTCTATTATAATATTAAAATATAAAAGTGTCACATAAAGTCACAAGTTTAAAAGAATTAAGCATGTAAGCACTCTAGGCATTTAATTACAAATAATTAGAACATGTAGCTATGGGAAACCAAAGGGGAATTGCAAAAAAAGTATTTATTTCATAGAGGCAGTTTGTAACTAGTAATTTTTTAACGCAGTTTTTTAATTTAACTGAAGGCATTTCTCTAATATTAATTGGTAAATAATTAAATAGTTTTTTTTGCTGTAGAAAGTGAGTTTTTCATTGATCTACTGTACTTATAACAATCATTCGTAAGATTATGTTTGTTTCTAGTATCATGATTGTGTACATCATTGTTTAGGGTAAAAGACGTAATATTTTTCTTTATATGTAATATGACAGTATAAACATACAATGATGGAAGTGACATTATATATAGTTTCAAAACAGTGGTTTACAGTGAGTTTTGGATGAGACTTGGCAAATAATTCTGCTTTCTTCTGTAGAATAAATAGTTTATTTGCAGCAGTGCTGTTATCCCATATTATAATGCTATAAGCAAGGTGACTATGAATATAAGCATAGTTCACAATAATCATGATATTGGTATAGATTGTACCGTTAAGTGTACGTAGTATAAAGAGATCTTTACTTAGTTTATTCGCAATGTATTCAGTATGAGCCTTCCAATTAAAGTTCACATCTAAGATGATACCTAAGAACTCACCGATCCACTATTAATACCTATGCTACATTTCAAATTCTATGTTTTAGCATTATTTAAACATAGTTTATTAGCTTTGCACCAGTCTTCAATTATTTGGACATTATTATCTAATATAACTTCTAATTGCTGTTGTGTACTACTACTGACCTTCTGCCCAAGATCATCTGCAAATAGATAGCAATCGTTACCTGAAGCAGTTATACTATGAGGTAAATCATTTATATAAATGTTAAAGAGTATGGGTCCCAAGACGGATTCTTGCGGTACACCATACATATCCTGTCTACCTTCCGAGTATGTACAATCTTTATATACATACTGTACTCTCATACTTAAAAATTAATGAATTACCTTCACAGCAAATGATTCCAATCTGTAATATTGAAGCTTTTTGCATAATATATTATATTCTACTGTGTCAAATGCTTTTGTCATATCAAAAGAACTAAAGTGTACTTTTTGTCCTTAGTTCATGTTTTTTTATAACTTTGTGTTAAATCAAGGACATCATCACAGGTGCTATGGTATTTTCTAAAACAAAACTGTTGATTTGAGAAGAAATTATTTAATTCAAAATATTCCATTAATTGTTTGTAAAGTAAAGTTTCAAAAACTTTGGACAGAATAGGAGAAATTGCAATAGGCCTAAAGTTTGGCTGTAGTTTATTCTTATTATTTTCTTTAGGAATTGGAATAACTTTAATAATTTTTAAGTCTTTTGGATAAAAATTTAAATCTAAACATGAATTGAACAAGTGTGTTAAAATTTTAACTATATGTTTTTTAGACAATTTTAATACTTTGGAGTTTATTTCATATGCATCTAAGCATCCACTTCTATTTAAAGAATTTATCACTTCAGAAACTTATTAACCTTAAAATGCTCAAATTTGAATTTATTACTTTTTTTTTAGGAGCCTTTCGCACATAATAACTGCTGTTCTTTTTGCCAGATAATATACTGGCATTTATTTGTTCTACATTATTAATAAAGAAATTATTCAAGTCATTAAGAAACAAAGTATTGGGTATATCAGAGGATCTACGATTTTTATGTGTAAGTTTATGTACTATCTTCCATACAGTTTTATTTTTACATTTGCTTTCTTTTATTAGATTACTGTTATGTTCCAATTTGGCTTTTTAAATTCCCGATTCATAACTTTTTCTACAATTTCTGTATTGTTCTTTGAAACTTTCGCTTTTTGTAGTAAGATATAGATAATACTGATATATACATTTTTGTTTAAGTTCAGCTAATTGAGGTGTATACCATTTTTTGTTAATATTAGCATTTTTATATTTTAATGGAAAAACACTATTTACTGCCCCTAAAAACAATCTGTGAAATTCACAAAACCTACTTTCCTCATCCCTTAATTTGTATATCTCATACCAATTAATTGAATTAAGACGATCTATAAAAACCAAATTACGATTATCATTAATTAGTCTGGTTATTATTGTATTAGCATTTAAGTTTTTTTTCTTGTTATGATTCTTTATCTTAGCCAACTTAACTTTTAAATTAAATGCAAAATGATCAGACAAAAGTGCAAATACAATATTACCATGCCATATATTTTCATGAAAATTTGTAGCAATATTATCAATGCAGGAGCCATCATTACTTGTGCCAGGTTTAGTTATTTTATTAGTCGTTAGCTGTAAACTAAAACTAGTTACGAGATTTTTAAGTCATTAGAAAATTGTGTATTTGCATTAATTTCAACGTTAAAGTCTGCCCCAAGTATAATATTTAACTTGTACTTAAACAATGCACATAAAATTTCATTAAATTTTTTCAGAAACTTATAGAAAGTTTCTTGGTCTTTGTTATATGGTCTATAAAGAGACATAATAATACATTCTTTTTGACACACTTCAATGGCACTTGCTTCACATAACATTTCAGTTGATAATTCCTTAACTTTTTTTAATACCCTATAGTTATAATGTTCCTTGACGAATACGGCTATCCCTTCATGTATCCTATTTGTCCTACAAAAGTATTCAGCTAATTTAAATTATTCCAAATTTATATAGCAAATCTCATTTTCCTTTAACCAGTGCTCAGCTATAGCATTGGCATCAGATTGATATTGCTGTGCAATTAAACTAAGATAATCATTTTTCTTGTGTAGACCCTGAATGTTCCAAAATAATACATTAAAAATGTGTTTTATACTGTTGGTAACTTGATTACCCGCATTCAACCTTAAACTGAAGTTTTGTCTATTTTTTGTACTGTCTAGAAAATTTTTTTTTAACCCTGTTTGATGTGATTAACTGGATGTCCTGTTTTAAATTTGTCACAGCACTTACTCTTGTTAAACTAGTGGTAAGGTTTTGTTTACTTATGCTAAAATGCTCCTGATGTAGTTTGTGTTTGTTTAGTTCAAACTCATCTATTACTTCTATGATCCTATCACATACATATTTCTTGCCGAGATTGTTTAAATGCAGACCATGTTTAGTATGAAATCTCTTACCTACACAACTTATATCTATTTTCAAGAGAGTTGAGTAAATTTTTTGATTTATTCTTTCCAACATCATTTGTTCCAGCTAGGAATACTGTGAAATGTGTATCCAACTACATACGAACATCCGAATTTTCGTTTGTAACATCTATAAATTTTGCGCCTGGTTTTATTACTCCTGTGATGTTATGTCAACTATTCATTAAAATTCTATTAGTTAGATGACGACTCTGACTATCTGCATAAAAGTGTATTTTATAGTCACTGATGATTAGAGTTTTCTTTCACTTTTAGGTTTCTTGACATTAACTGATTCCATTAAAAATTTTTTAGATCTGTTAGAGGTAGAAGAAAAACTTTCTATAACCTTTGTTGTTTTTATTTGTTGTACTTTTTGATACTGCCGAGATTTAGTTTTAGTTAAAGAACATTCATTATTTTCAAGAGTATCATTGTTTATTGGATATTCAAATACCAATGATGAGATATTTTTCTTTGTTAGTCTATTCTTGTTATTTAGAATGTATTCCAAAAGATAGCGTTTTTTATTGTCATTCTCATTCAACTGAACTTTCTCAATGAACTGAGTACCATTTGTTACAATATCATGTACTAACGATTACACAATGAAAGATGTTAAAATTCCACAGTCGTAGTTGTTTTTCTGTTGTGGGCTGTTTATAATAAACATTTGTGTTTCAGTGTTTGTTTCTCCCATTAAGTAATATGCTAATTTATTTGCAATTATTTCTGCATCAGAGTAGTTTTCCTTTTTCAAAGAATCACAGTAATAAAAGATGTTATTATGTGTACAGTATACGATGAGGCTTCAATGAGAGGCCCTCATATAATCAAGTTCGTTGGCATCATTTATTGGTATCAATAATATGTCTTTTGTTTGAAGCTCAAGGGGATCAAGAAAGTGATTAAAATCATCAATACATTTTATTGCATGACTTATTAAGGGATTTAATATCAAGTTTGCTTCTGCGAGGAGAAAATTGTTATTTAATAATTCAAAATATTTCTGCATTGTTAAATCTGTGATCCAATTTTTCACAAAAGTTTATTGATGATTGTCCTAATTGTATTTTTCGCCTAGCGTGTATGAAAATGAATCATATTTGCCCTAAAAATGTGACTGAAAGTAAACCTTTGCGGCCCTAGGGCCGCTAAACTCATAACAGCATGATTTTGTAGGTTTTTCACAATCTAGACACCTATGACTATCATTGAGATTCATTTATTGCGACTTTGACGTTTCAAATAATTTTTCATTCTGGTATTACTATCCATAATAATGCTCAAAGGATAATTAATATCAATTACTATAATAAATAAATACGTCAAATGTTATTAACCTTCTTTATTTTGTGTTATTTTTCCTATTATTTTTTTTAATGCTAGGCGAAAAACAGTTGTGTGTCACACAGGCAAAAATGCATTAGCAGCCCTTAGCTATCAGCTGCCCTCGCTCGCTTCGCTCCCTTAGGCATCTAATAGCTGCGGGCTGCTAATGCTCACTTTCTGCCCTTGTGACACAATATACTATATAATTACTATCTGTTTAAGTTGGATGTGATGCAAGTTGCTTTTGTGAATGTTGAACATTAATATTTGTGCTCTTATTTTGTCTTACAAAATTGAATTATTTATATTTGAGGAGATGCTATGTGATGAAGAAAATTTAGACTTTTGCATTTTTTTTTCTGGTGAACTGAAAATCATCAATTTTTAACAAAAGTCTTTTTTCTTGTATATAATTTTCCAGTTCCTTTTTTGATCTAAAGATTTTTTTTGCAGGTGATGTTATGTAAATATCAACTTTCCCTTTATTTATCCCTTTCTTTCTTACAACCTCTTCTCTTTTCCGTCCTTTGGGTAAGTCTATCTCATTGCATTGCGTATTCATCATTTTGTAAGCATTTATGTAGTAAAACAATATATTAAACCTCTACGTTTGTCATATGGCAGAATGATAAAGTTGTTTGTAAATATGCAGTTACTCCAACAAGTTTGAATACTCAAGACTCCTTATTTGTGTTTTCTATTTGTTTTAATATAAATGTAGAGCCAATTTTCCACAATTTAGTCAATTTGATGTTTGCTCTTGCAGTTTACAGTTTCAATAAATACCAAAACAGACAGTTCATATTATTAGCTTGAGCATCGTACCAATTTCAGTTATTTAATACTAACTTTTGCACAACAAACCAGGTAAAACTTGGAGCACATTATAACATGTAACACAACCACACTAAAGTTACCTCTGAATAAAGAAATCATACAAGTGATTGTACATACGATGAATTTAAGAGCTAGCTTAGTAAAAAACTTTTTAGCCGCATCAGATAGAACATGATTTTTCTTCCATACTTGTTCATCCAAGGAAAACGAAATAGTTCTTTTACCAAGGTTGTAATGATTTTTACTTTTTTTATAGGCTTTAAGTAAATTTTTTCTAACATTGGTAAAGATAGAAGGTAATTTTTGTTGATTTTTATCCCAACATATTTTTTCATTAAATTCAATTACATCAGTATTCCATAATGTGAAAGAAGTATAGTGTAGTGGTTGCTCAAAATGGAATATTTTTAGTTATGTATATATTCAAAAAACACAAAATTTCCCCATGTATAAATTAATTTTTTAAAAATTGTGGCTTAAATGAAGAATGTATGTGGCAACATCTTTTGGGCAAATTTTCAAACAAATCCCATCATGAGACGGATTAAAAATATTACATTATTATAATGGTTACCTTCAACATTCTAATAATTATAATTATATAATTATTATAATGTAATATTTTTTATCTGCCTCATTATGGACCATGTCTGAAAATTTGCCCAAAACGTGTTGCGACATACATTCTTCATATTAAGCGACAATTTTAAAAAAATTTATGCATGGGGAGATTTTGTGTTTTTTGAATATATACATACATCAGTATTGTTGGGAACAGAACCATTATAACTACCGTCAATTGGAGTATAGCAGTCAAAGACTAAAAATGATGGAGAGAAAAGAGTACATTCATGCTTAAAAGTTCGCAAAACTTGTGGAATTTGAAATATATTTTCATCCCATTCAGATTCGATATAGAGAGCGATAGCGATAATAATCACACGATTAACACGTTCAGTTGGATTTACTAGGGGGTGGTATCCGGCATTAAACCACATCTACTGAACTTTATAACTTTTTACGAATTGAACTTCTTTTAAATGAAATTGTGAACCATTTTCAAAAAGAATAGTTTGATATACACTGAAAATAAGAAAGACTTGTTGCTCTAAAAACTTTGTGATTGCCAAAGAAGTAGATTTTGATAGGAGGTAAATGAAAACATATTTGGAAAATCAATCAGTTACAACCAACAGGTATTGATTACCTTTCTCAGATCGAGGAAGGGGGCCTAATAAATGGAGAGAAAGTAATTGGAAAACATATGATACTTTTTTAAACGTACCCATTAAAACAGGTTGAGCTTCTTGTGAACTTTTTTGTGCACCACAAGCTTTACTGTTTTTAATGTAACGGCAAACGGATTGTCTTAAGTTGTTCCAGTAATAAAAATTAGATATTTTTGCTATAGTTTTTGTAATACCTAAATGTACAGAAACATTTTCAGAACTTTAGGTCGATTAGGGATAGGTATTACTAAATTTGTAGCTTTGAATGAGGAAAAGGTAAGAAATTTATATAAACGATCTCTATAACACAGAAGGATGGGTAATTTTCAGAATGTTCGGTAACTGTTTGTACCATATTAGAGTTCCAGGTATCAGGAGTTAAATTAGGAATATTTAAGGCAGCTACATCACGAGAGAGAGTGTAAGGTATGATATTTAATTTTCCAGGTCTATGGCGGACAGTAAAAGTAAAAAGAGAATTACGTAATCTTATCTGACTAAACGTCCAGCGGGTTGTTTCAAAGTGTTTAACCAGGTAAAGGGAGGACAATATGTAATTACAATAAATTGAGTTCTTTCAACATAACCTCTAAATGTTTTAATTCCAAAGATTACTCTGAGAATTTCCCGTTCAGTAGCAGAATATTTTTGTCAGCAGTGGTTAAGGTATGACTTGCATAAGCGATAAGGTGTTCTAAACCATCTTTTTCTTGAAATAGAATGGCACCTGTGCTAGTAAGTGAGCCATCATTTTGAATATAAAATGTTTCTTCGAAATTAGGAGAAATCAAAATGGGAGTAGACGTAATCAAACATTTTATTTCATCAAATGTCTCTTGTGCATCATAAGTTTAATCAATAGATGGCTTTTTCTTTTTATTTTTAATTAAAGAGATGATAGGGACAGAGCTAGTAGATAAGTTTGGTAAAAAGATACTGTAATAAAGATATCACTCTGATTAAACGTTTAATTTCAAGATATTTTTGAGCGTTTTAAAATTGGTGATGGCATTTACTTTATCGGGATCAGCTCACAAGCCATTTTTATCGACAATTAATCCTAAAAAGGAAAGAGAATAACAGCAAAAGTTAAATTTTTTCCAGTTAACTTTAAAACCAACATTACTCAAACAATCAGCTACTTTATTTAAAGGTACGATATATTCTTCAAAGGTATCGGAAATGACTAAAATATCATCAAGGTAAACAAAAGCACATTCTTGATGTAAAATTTGACCAAGTGTTCTATCCATAGTACGTTGAAGTGTTTGAGGGGCATTAGATAAACCGAAAGGTAAGAAATTAAATTTATATAAGCATTTCCCAGGTACACAAAAAGCAGTTTTCTGAGAAGAGGGTTGTTCCAAGAGCATTTGATAAAAGGCTTGTTTAAGATTAATAAAAGATATATATTTAGTATTACACAATCTACTTACAATAGTCGGTTTGATGTAACGGATAGCTATCCACAGTTGTGACAGAGTTTAACTTTCGACCATCGAAACAAACACAATAATCTCTGTTCTTTTTTCTAACTAATAAAATAGGACTACTCCAAGAAGAAGAGCTAGAGGAAATAACACCAGACTGAATCATTTTATCATTTTCGAAATATAAATGTTTCTATAAGGCAGGGGATAAGGGATATTGATGTTGTTTAAATAGTTTAGCATTGGCAGTTAAAATTTAAAGAGATACAATGGTTACACAACCTAGTTCAGAAGTGGATAATTGATGGAATCTATTCATAGTTTTATCTAACAAGATAGTTTGTTCTTTTGTAAGAGAAATTTTATTTGCAATTCCCAAGGAAGCACAATTGTTCTTCTTGAGATTAGTTTGCCAAGTAAAATCTATATCTATAGGGATAAGTTAAAAAGATGACAAAAATCAATTTCTAAAAGAAAGGAATATGTTAGGGTTGGTACAGTTAAAAATTTAATTTTACATTCAAGAGATTCTGTACGAATTTTTAATTTAATAGATCCAGTTACTTGAACTTTGGCAGAATCAGCAATAATCATAAAGGTATTTTGAGATATTATTCTAAAATCAATATTTTGTTCCCTTAATTGTTGCAAGCCTGTAGAGTTAATTAACGAGGAATTAGAACCAGTGTCCAACAATGCATTGACAGATAGGGAGCCAATTGAAATCACTGTATGTGTATGGTTATCAAAGGGTTTCGTTTTAAATCTTGTAGTTGCAGAATTAGGGCGATGGAAAACATGCACGCTTTTCAACCAGTTAGACCATTCAAGTGGGGTTGTATGACATTTCAGTTAAAGGAATAGGCGTTATTGTTGTAGATATGTTATTAGAGGCATAATTCATTGTTTTTACATAATAAAGGTAATGATACAATAGGTTTTGAGCTTAATTGGTGTGATAATCGTAATTTTACATTACGGCGTGGTTTTGAGACAATGTAGACATTACAACGTGGACATTTATTTTTATATATATTAAGTTTTCCACAACCACAACAAAAAACGTTTTGGTATTCCGACATTTCCAACAAGAAAGGGGACGAAAAATTATGGGGATTGTGAGAAGAATCGTTATGGTAAGATACATTTTGTTTGGAAGCTTTTCATTGGGGTTTTGTGGAGGGGTGATATTTTTCTGAACGGAATTTTACTTATTGTAAAGAGCGGCAAGAGTCTTTCAATTGGATAATTGAGTCAATTTTTTGTAAAGCTAGATGTTCTGAGTAACAAGCATTTAAATTACAAATTAATTGGGTCAAGATTTCTGGTTTGGCATACTTTTTGTCCAATCTATTAATAATGCTTGCACATCAATAATATAAGATGAAACATTTTTATCAGGGGCTTGGAAACATACGAATTTAAGATAGGATTTCGTAATCATTGTCAAATGTAGAAAAATCTTTTTCTAAGAGATCAATTAACTCGGGCCAAGAGTGAATTTGGTGTTTGATGTTTCGAAACCATGTAAAAGCACTGTCGGAAAAAAGGTTAACCACGCTCTTAAATAACTGTTCATTTCTTCAATTTTGGGAGACTTAAATGGTCTACCCCTTCAAGAAAATATGCTAAAGAAATTTTTGAGTATATCCTGAAAAGTAAGGTTCCACTTATAAATAGGTGCTGATCTAGAAACGTTTACGTTTTCTACAGGTAACGATAGATTATTTAAATTAGAGGTAATTACCATGAGTTCTGAGGTAACGTCTAACTTTTCTAACACAAGTCCTTTGACAAGGTACAAAGCAGACATAATTAATCTCAAATTTACTTGGAGGATTCCCTGAGGCAACGAAATACGTCGCGAATATATTACTGATAGCACTTACCCCAGTATTCCATTGCTGGTGCGATGAACTAGATCCTCAGGTGGGGTTTCGTATGGGCTTCCTGTTGCTGCTGGTGTGGCGCTGCTGCGATATGGGAAAAGGTAGGGAAGGGGGGAAAGCACTAATTGAGAAGTTCAAAGCACCACTCATGCATCAGCACTTGAAGGAAGGCAGTAATCAAGTCCCGAATTATGATACTTTTTCTCTCACCTAAATGTCTACCCTCTTCAGAATTGGTTAAAGTACACTGACGAGTAGATAGGAACGCCGTTTAAACTGCGAGAATTGCCATGTTAGCATAATCTCAGACCACTAAAATAAGCCAATGTCCCTAATATCCGTGTGAACCACAACTTTATGTGGTTTTCATATACGTCGACACTACTATTTTATCTGCTGGGAATTTCCCAATGCAGAGTTTTAAAAAGTTCCCTAAACCTAATTAATACAATAATATGTTAAAGCTTTATAAAATAAAGCATAATAAAGTAGGTAAGCTAGGGAATTTGAAAATTGAAATGAATAGGTTAGCATTAGACGTAGTGGAAATGGTTATGCGAAATAAGATAGGACACTGTGTAGAAAACTACTTAGAAAATAATGAAGTACTCATGGTATTATTAAAATCTAAATAAATACAGTAATAATACAAGTATACATGTCCACTTCTAGCTACAGCGAGGAAGAGGCAGATGCAGTCTACAAAGATATCAAAGACATATTAAGATGCATAAAAGGACATAAAAAGTTAATAATTAGGGGAGATTTTAATGAAGTGGTAGGTGAGAGTAGGGAAGGAGCGATATTAGGTTTATTTGGTTTATGAACTGGGAACGATAAGGGAAGTAGGATGGTAGAAATTTGGGACAATAACAATTTAACCATCACAAACAGAGTATTAGATCCTAGGATCCTTACTTTTGAAGAAATTACTACTATTATTACCCGCGTAGAGGCAATAATGAACAGTCGTCCGCTAGGTTCTATTTTATCAGATCCAAATGAAGGTACGGATTACCTCACTCCGGGTCATTTTTTAATTGGATCTCCTTTGTTAGCACCCCCAGAAATGGATTTTGAAAGGGTTAAATTAAGCGGTGTGGATCGCTACCATTTACTTCAACAAGCTACCCAGTCATTCTGGCGCAAATGGTCAAGCGAGTATTTACACACGCTAATGCCGCGACTAAATGGTATGCAAATCAACCAAATATAAAAGTTGGTGATATTGTTCTATTAAAGGTTAGTGACACGCCCCGTTGTCCTGGCCACTTGGCAAAATTCTTGAGATTTATCCTAGCAAGGATGGCAGAGTTAGAGTCGCCAAAATTAAAACTAGCACAGGAGTTTATGTCAGACCTCTATGTAAAATGGCAACCCTACCGCTGTTAGATTCTGAATAACAATTTTTTATTCTTTTACTCAAAGTTAGTTTACATATTTGTTTGGAGTCATTATATTATAGTTAAGTTAATTTGTGTTTTTTGCTTTTGTATTTTTTATCAAAACATTGTTTTGGGTGGGCGGTATGTTGGCGCCATTAAGATAATTTTATTAAAAGTAGAAATGCTAACATTTGTATATAGTTTATTTATCTAGTTGATAACTCGCAGATGTTGAAAGTCAAGGTACATATTTAGTTGCTATTCGGACTTTGCTTTGAAAGGTGTTGTTTTCAATATATAATATAAAACTTGTGTCGCTGTTCCAATATCAGCAGCCGTCTGTCGAATTCGTCCGCCGCCACCAATAGCTATATTGATGAAGGGTGCCCTTTTTGAATCTAGTAGAAGAGTGGTTTCCTGTTGATCTTCTGCAGTCGATGCTGAATTGGTAAGTACTTTTGTCTTGCACTTGCTTTATTTATGTATTTGGAACTTCCGCTAAAATTATTTATTAAAATCAGTTTGTACTACCGCTTCACGCTCACCAGTTTGTATGTTTCGTCTGTCTTTCCTATTTCCATCTTAGTTTGTACCTCTTTGCACTTTTCATCAATCCATTGTTTTTTAGCATTCCTGCATTTGTGAATAATTCCCCATTTCATAGCTTTGTATCCTGTTTTTCTTCATCGTCTGGTCTGTTTTTGTATTTTCGTGTTTCTGCTGTTAAATTCAGGATATACTTTGTTATCCATGGTTTGTGTATACCCCAGAATATCTCTGGCCGCCGTGTCTAAGCTGGATTAAATGTTATTCTATTCTGTTTCTACTTCCTTAGTATCTAAAATTTAGCAAGAAAGGGTTAAAAGCAGCTCTTAATGGAATGGAACCAGTTCTAACAGACTATGAAAATTAAAAAAAAACGCAAACTAAAGTGCTAGTATGTAAAGGAGGGAAGAATAAATCAAAAACTAGAAAGCAAATAGGTAACGTTACAAGAGGTTAAGAATTTCTGCTACCTAGGAAGCCAAATAACGCAATATGGGAAAAGTACAAAAGATATAACACAAAGATTATCACAAGGCCGTGCAGCCTTTAACGAGAAAAAGCTACAACTATGTTAAAAAACAACAAACATAAAAACAAGGAAAAGATTGCTGAAAACATTTGTATGAAGCACAGCACTGTACGCCTGTGCACATATTAAGGCATGAGGTAATAATGTGGATTATATTAGAAGCAGAGATGGCCTAAAGAAAGGTAGACGTAGACCTAGGTTAGACTTTTGCACACAGATAGTCAAAGATGTAGACTCGTGGAATTTCAGGGAAATGTGTAGGCTAGCTGAGAATAGTAATCAATGGAGGTACGCGTACAACCAGTTCCAAGGCAGAAAATCTAATGATGAAAAATATAATTGTACTTAAACCTGATGATTATTATAAACAAAGTTGTTGGTTTTGCAGTATTCTCAACTAAAGTTGATTGTGCAAAAGGATTTACTGGAAAACTATTATTTCGGCAAATGTCTAAGTGTTGGGGGATCTTGGTGGCCATTAGGTTGCTTAACTCTCTTTACATACCACTGAATATCAGTGAAAAAGGGTATATATTTAGAAAACAATAGAAGGGAAACCGAGTTATATCTAACAAGAAAGAGCAGCTACTATGTTCGAATATAACAATCATACAACCAAGGAAAAAATTGTTGAAAGCTTGTGTGTGGAGCACAGCATTATGCGGCTATGAAATGCGAACGGTAAGACTAGCAGACAGGAAAAAGGTAGAAGCCTTTTGGAATTTGGTTTTTCAGATGTATGATGATGATAGCATGGAAAGACAAAGTTCATAACAAAAAGATTCAAGAAATAGTAGGGAAAGAAAGTTATCTGTGGAAAAAAATACGAGAAATAGAAGGATAGGAGGATATGTTGTAAGACATTTGAAGAATAATGCGGGGTATTACCAGCAGAGATAGGAAAAAAAGAGGTAGAGATAGACCTAGATCAAACTATTGCATGCAGGTAGTGAAAGATGTAGTCTGTATGAATTTTAGGTAAATCTGTAGGTTATCTCAGAATAGGTAACAATAGAGGTGTGCTTCTAACTAGTTCCAGGACCGAAAACCTAATGATGATGATATAAAAGTAAAATCATACTAATCAAAGCATTAAATTTTATTTTCATCTTATATAAGCTGCACAAGTATCTTATAATTTATAACTTAAAAGGCTACCTACATAACATTTCTTAAAAAGTAAAAAGGTTTTTATAAAAGCAGCAGAAGTTAAAATGCGTTAGGGTATTTGTTTAGAACCGCATTGTAAATGTTGTTAAAAATGGTTTAGATATCACGTTTCACAGTTTTCATTAATTTTGTCTGTCAGAACAGCGAGAATCAGATTAAATTCAAGGTCTAAGCACCAGGTATCATATTTATTGTGCGAATATGATGACTGAAAAGTCGACGGGTTGGGGATTAAGACATCAAGTGCTGTTTGAAAACAATTGCTAACGAAAACAGCTGAAATGTATTTTACTTGTTTTGTACTTCAATATTTAAGAACGAAAAACTTTCTGTTTCTATATATTGATATCTACCTTGCCAAATATTAGATATAACACTTTTGTTTGACGATACAAAACAGTTCTCACAACTTGCAAGTTTAATAGTCTGTCTACTTTTTAAGTAAAAATTTTGTTCAAAAGGTACAAATAGTGCAAAAATTTAGCGCATTTAAACATTATAGTATCAAGGTAACATTTTCGAATACTTGAAGGGTACATTTTTAGTGACCGTACAAAACTTTTACAATACATTTTGTCTAATTTGTTTATGATTGCGTATAAATAGCAATTAATGTTCATGTTACTTAATTTAGAAGCCACGGACCTTTGATTTTGAAAATACCAAGTGTTTTTATAAGGATAGAATAAAGCGTCCAAACTGGTTATAACTTAAGCCGGCTAGGACGTGAGCCGGTGAAGAACGATTCGCCGGAATTACTGTAACAGAAGAAAAAACGGAAGGAAGGAGAAGGTCATGTTAACACATTCGAAGATTGAGGGTTCAATCAAAACAAAACCAATGAACCTTCAGCCAGACAGTAAAGTGTAGAAATATATAACAAAATAAAGAACCAGACAATAATTAAGATATAAGTAACATACAAATAAAAAAAAAATTACTATCCACATACATATAAAAAGTGGGACACTACATATAAACTACTCGTTAGCATCTAAACGAGCGTAACTGACTGTCTCACTGCGTGCCGTTCTTCGGCACTACCGGCGTCATCACTACCGTAGGATGCTAACCAGTTAACGTGCACCATTATTGTTCTACCTTTTTGGAACGTACGAATTCGATATACCACATCGTTGATTCTTTTTACAACTCTGTGTGGACCCTCCCAATGTCTTTGTAATTTCGTGGACAATCCACGCCTCCGTCTGGGGTTGTACAACCAAACGCGGTCGCCCTCTTGGAAACCAGCTTCCTGCACCTTGATGTCATATTTGGTCATCACTCGATCACGTGTGATCTGGATATTTTTCTTAATGTCTCCATGGATGACTTGCATCTTGCGTTTGAGTGACTCGACGTAGCCCTAGCACACGATGTCATCTTAGGGTTGACACCGAAACTCAAGATCACATGGCAGATATATCTTGTGTCCCAGCATAGCACATGCAAGTGTCTGACCAGTGCTCCCATTGTGTCCAGTATGACTTCAGAGTGCTACTCAATGGACTAATGTCCTGCTAGAAAGCGCGATCTGCTCCGACCTTTCAAGCCAGAATGAGAGGTAGGTTTTTGTCATTCTCCTGTTCCGTTCGCATTTGTATAGGTTATCAATCGTCATTGATCACGATAATCGGTCAAGTAGATCATACTTTGTTTCTACTCGTGAGCAATGATTACAACCTTCGGTTAAAGCCCGTCTCGAAAGTGTATCCGCATTATATTGACTTGCACCAGAACAATGTTCTGTGTCGAAATCATACTGCTGAAGCGTTTCTATCCATCTGGCGACTTGCACTTCGGGCTTTCTATACTGTAATAGCACTTTTAAAGCGGCGTTGTCGCTTCTCAGTTGAAATTTTCTCCCGTAGAAGTACTTTTAAAAGTGCTCTATAGATTGCACCACAGCCAACAGTTCCCATCTTGTAACGCAATAATTTCGTTCTAGGTTCGAGAGCACCCTGCTAAGGTAATCAATGACTTTCTCTTGGCCGCCTGGCATTTGGGATTGTACAGTTTCGATGGTCACATTGCTTGCGTCTGTATCCAAGATGAATTTGTCTTCCAACCGATGATAATAATTTAAGCTCGGAGCTGTTATTATTAACTACCCTAGTTGTTGTAATGTCGGCTGGCAATCTTCATTCCAAATGTAATCACGCACATCTTCAGTCAACTTGGTTAAATGCTTGGCAATATTCGTAAATTCGGAAACGAATCTTCTACATTAAGTGCACAATTCCAGAAAGCTGTGTAGCTGATGGTTGTCTTTTGGCATCCGCCACTCTTGTAGCGCCTGAATCGTTTTCGGGTCTAGCTTGACTCCATTGAGTGAAACTGCTTGCCCTAGGTACTTCACATCATTGCCTAGTCGGTGACACTGCTTTGGACTCTGCTTCAGATTGGCTTCCTTGAGTCGTGGAAACACTTCTTCCAAATTTCCCAAATATTCCCCAAACGACTTTCCAAGCACAATTACGCCACACAAATATACCAGACACGTTCTCCATGAGAGTACAGGCAAGATGCTATCCGTTAAACGTTCGAAGGTGACAGGAACGTTGCAGAGTCCAAATTTCATGACTGTAAATTGCCATAGGCCAGTACCAATAGTGAAAGCAGTCTTGTCTCGATCTTTGTGATCCATATTTATTTGACAGTAGCCACTCTTCAAATCCAAAGTTAAGAATCATCACTACTCTGAAAATGTATCTAAGATGTCGTCATACAGTGGAAGTAGGTATCTATCCTTTTTGATCACGTCATTCAATCGCCTGTAGTCCAAACAAAATCTTGTTAACCTGTCCGTCGTCTTAACAAGCACAACAGGCGATTTCCAAGGGCTATTTTATTGACCGAACATCTTCTGTATCGATTTTGTGCTCGACTACTGCGGTCTTACCTATTCGGCCGCCGTCAATTGCGAAACCTTCCAAGTACTGTTGGATGAAGTTTATAAGTCCTGCCTGTTGTTATTGAAGAAGCTGCCACGGTTTCGTCAACTGATCCAATAACTTTGTGGAATACTCCTTGGTGGGTGATTCTTTTTTAAGACCGGAACACTCCGTCACGTGGACAACCGATGAATACCACTCAATCGTTGAATTCTTTTTAGCACGTTAGAAGTCATTGGCGTTTAAGATTTTAACTGGTATACCATCCGTCACTTTCGTCAGTTTTCCCAAAAGTACACCATCTCTAAAGAATTCGTCATTAATCGGTTCAATAGCGAGCACAAAATCTTCCCAGAGAGCAACATCCAAGCATCCCAGTACAACATTTTCTCTCCTTCAGGTAGGACAACCTTGTTCGTCAAACAAATTCGCACAGACACGTCATCTGTTTTGCAAAACGGCACTTCCTCGTTCCCTACTCTCAAGACATCCTCTTTCATATCTACATGAGATTCGTATCCCTTCAAAATATCTATTCCCAAGATAACTTCTTCGGTAGTGTTCGTAACTACTACCTGGTGGTCAAATAATTTGCTCCCAACTTTGATTTTTACATCTAGCACTCTGTGTGTTTAAATTTTCTCACCAGCCCTGGTTTGAAGACGTACCATGCGGATGACACTATACCACTGTCGCACACTTCATCCGGATTAGCACTTGTCGTAGTTACTCCAGTATCAACCAAGAAATTCACAATCTTGCCGCTAAACTGTCCACATAGGTAAATAATGTTCTCATGCTTAGATCGTGCGATGTTAATGATCGTCTCCTGCTCAAAATCCATCCAGATTGACTTTTGCTCCTTCCTATCGAACCCCTTTAGCTTATGGCTTTTCTACTTCCCTCTTGGGCTGCTTATATTTGAACTGAATATGCCCAAACTCACCATAATTCCAGTATGTGGATCCCCTCCTCTTTGGTTGGTGTTCACGAACTACCTGTCGAATCACCTCCATGCTTTCCGTGTGCTGCTCCTATACGGGACATCTTGCATTTGCCTCTACTATGATGCGAAGTTTGCTTTGCTGCTTCAAATTCCAAAGAATGAGCTAGCACTTCATCTAAGGCTCTTGGTCGAGCCAGCTGTAGTGCTTGCTGGATCTCTCCGTTACATATCTCGTCAACAAAGGTCTGTACCGCCAGTTATTTTAGGAAGTTATCTGGTGCTGCTATGTAGGCTAGTCTCACCCAACAAGCAATATCTGCTTTAAACTCTTGCAAATTCTTGTTATCCTTTTGGTAATGATCCTTCACTTGAGTGTGATACACTTTTTGCAGACAGTTGTCGTACTTCATTTGTAGCCCTGATGTTAAGACCTCATAGCTTTTTGGTCATGATCTGGTATGACCTGCAGAATATTTAAGACCGCGCCTCATAACGCGACAATTAACGCGGTTGCCCTTTCACTATCGTTCCAGCATTAGCTCTCGTAACAGCTTCAAACTGTTTAAAATATACATGTAAAGGTGACTTCTGAAACCTGCCATTGTATCACCGGCAGTAGGTGTTCTTGTGCTTGTACTGTTTTCTGAGAGGCTTGCGGCATTTTCCTGTAGTTTCTCTTCTTATTTCGCTGCCAGGCTTGTAGAGTTTTGGTCTTGCTTCTTTAGGTGTTCTTGTAAGTTTTCGAATTTTTAGCCAAGCTTTCCGCAACGTTTGATTTAAACCCCTTCAAGAAAGAAAGGATTTCGCCATCCATTGTCTGTTGACTATGAGTTTTTGGCATGCAAATAGAAATCGTTCTAAAGTTATTATCCCCGCTAAAATTCCACCAGATGACACAAATGTAACCAAAACTCTATTTACGATAACAGTTCTTTATTCTCAAGCTGATTATACGATCATTTTCAACACTCGCAGCTACAATAAAATTTGTAAAAGCTCACACGATAATTTACTTTGACATAGACGCTAAGAGTACAAATATTATCCTCAAAAAATTATGATGATATCCTCTTAATTAACTTAATCTCGCAGCAGTATAATTAATTTATGTAATCACTACAGTAAAGTATATGAACAAAAGTTTTTAATCAGTTGGTAAAAGACAAATTTGTTTATTCGTATTAAATTCACAGTTATTTTATTTTGACGTACATTCTTAAATTTGCTTAAAATCGATTTGTCTCAAAAACAATCATAGATAGGGATATGGGTATTTTAAGAAACATACATTGTTTTTTAATTTATAATTCAAATATGATTAAAAAAGCAGGATGCTCGATTTACAAAATACCAAGTTTGATAGGACACGTATTTTTTCAAAGATATAGCACTATTCATTCTGCATATATTTTATTGAGAATTATTTTTTATATTACTTGTTTAAATTCCAGCAAATAGTTCGCATGTAATGCCCCATCCAGTATCTACCAATAAATAAAACGTAATATAATCTAGCAAAGCTGTCGTTTTATAAAAATTGGTACTCTTCTAATATTTATCCGAAGCATGTTGTTCGGTGATCTAGGAGACTCAACCGACATACCACGTTAGCAAACTAAAATAGTTAAAATAGGATTTGAAATTTTTAGGTCAAGGACAAATGAGTGTGGTTCAGAGGATCCAACAATAGCTGGAACCTACGACGCAGACTTACGTATGGTTTACGGATATACCCAAAATACAAAATCCAGAAACCGGAAGCTGGGCTAAAAACATTGAACATTTCCATTAGGGAAGCAATACAAATATTAGTCATTTACCAGTGACACAGAAAACTAAAAGAAAAACTAAAGAAATTGAGCTAAAGTAAATTTTGAGATATACGTTCTTGAAAATGTAGTAAATAGAAAAATATTGGTCACAGTTCAAACTTTAAAATAGTGAGACTATACAGTTAAAATAAAAGCGCAAAAAATTCAAATGCTATAACGCACACTAGGCTGAGGAAACACATGGCAACTCTTGCTCAAATTTTTTACATATCCGAAAATGACCTTGTGCAAGTGGCCACGTTCATGGAAGACACAATTGGTATTCACATGCAGTTTTACCGTTTGCCCGGCGATATATATCAAACGGCTAAGATATCAAAACTACTTATGTTAATGGAAGATGGAAAAGCTACGCAATTTAAAGAGAGAACATTGGACGAAATTAACTTTGACTTGGAGAACAAACCAATCACAACAGAAAATCACATAAATCATGATGAAATTGACGTCACTCTATTTAATGAAGATATAGAAGTGAGCTTAAAAGACTGTAAACTTAGAAGAAGACCAAACCAAAAAGTGCAAATAAATACCTACAAAGTAGTAAAACTTGAAAGATGCCAACAGATAGTTAAAGCCAACAATGAAAACGAATACAATAAAAATTACACAAAGAAAAATAGACAACTGGTCCCTTGGACTAATGAACAAAAAAAGTGTTGAAAATTACTGTGCAAAACATAAAATCCAAAAATCCCCAAAACGTCATGAGTGAAAAGTTAAAGACGTTTCGGAATATTTTAGATAATAGACTGACTAAAAATAAAAGTTTATGTTTTAGAATAAGTATGTCTCGTCAAAATAATAACTGTATTTTGGTAAGATCGTATACTTTGTACGATGTACAAGTATTATTTTCGATCTTTTTTTTATTTACTACTACTATTATTGTAGCTTTACAGATGTTTTTAGTACAATGCAGTTTATTATGCTAATAATACGTTTAGTTTCGAAGTTAAGGTTCTAAGTGGAACTACGTTTGTATATTTTTTCGAAAAATAAAGTTTCGATCGAGAATTGCATTTTTATATTATAAAGGAAGGCGTGTGTTTATATTAATATTTATATCATGATACGTAATCAAAATAATCCTAAAATAATCAAATCTCCTAGGGTAGAATATAAAAATGAAACAATTTCATCCTAGGTATTAATCATGATTTATTAGTACCAAAAAATATAAGTTGTATAAATTATATTTTGCTTTATGAGACTACGTTTCGGAATTTACTTTTGATACTTTTAAAAAATACAACTAGCTTACACATTACTAAAACGGTATACCGGCGATTTGTTCAAAAATCTTTTGCTTTTCTGAGTCTGTTGTTGCATGTGTGTGTGTGTGTGCACAGGTGATTTGCAAAGTGTGTAGGCTGTTAATTTTAAACTGGTATGTGCAGTTATATAAGAAATGATCTTTAGGCTATTTCTGAACACCTGTACACCTTGGCCTTGAAATTTTTGTAGCGACCTTGAGATTATCATTCCTCAGTAACAAACTGCTTCTCGGTATGCAAAACGGTAATTTTACAATCTTGGTATACAAATAATTATTAGATAAGACGGTTAGGTGAAATTATGCTTATTGAATTGTTTCTCTGAGTCGTGTCTGTAACTTAAATATTTCTATATTTGTAATTGTCTACACCTCTACGGATTACAATAAACAAATGCGTAGTAATATTCTCCATGGAAGCACAAAAATCCAATTTTTCGTTCTTCTCAATGACTTCGGCACTTGAAAATAGTAAGTACACTCAAGGGATTTTGTGTTCAAAAAAGGGAGTTAATTATTGTTTATTACCCTTGTAGACAAAAAAACTTCATCCACTTTTATATATGAAAAATTGTACATTTTAAATCCTTTCATATTTCACATTAAGAAAATTTAAGTGTCCGTAAAACTATTTTTATTTAACATTATTTTAATCAATAAGTTTGACCTTTCTTTAAAAATCACTTCACCAATCGATTTAATAATATATAGATTCTATAAAAAGGTTTGAATACAATAGCACAGTGTACTTTCAACCTTGAACAACAAAGAAACGCATTGGGAAAAATTGTTTTCAAATTGCGTTATTCTGGAAAATATTATTAAAAATACACCGAAATTCTAAAATAACCAAAATAAGAAAAAGTATTAATGCTGAAAAATCACATTTGCATCAAAACAATGTAGTTTAACTAATGTCGTACTTTATAGCAAAATTATAAAGCGCTTGCTTGACAAAATAATTCTTTACAGAACTGAACAAGTGATAAAGCATAGAAATATATTAAAGGGGAACACTTTTCTCACGCAGATTTAAACATATATTGAAGTTGGTCCTACATTTAACTGACAGAGCACATCTAAGGGACCATGTTGCAACCATTTTACTGAAAATGAATTTCAGAAGTGTTCTCTTCTTGAACTGACCCATAGATATTTAGGCAATTTTATGTTATAAACCGCACTTCAGTACACAAAGTGTTAGCATGCGTTTAAATTATCAAAGGTCTTTGTTATCTAGACTTTGGTAGAAGTAAAATCTTTAATTTGTTATTTAACACTTGTTGTGTTAGTGTTTCTAGGAATTTGATTCCTTTGGTGTAGGGTGTTGGGTTGGACAAAATATGTCTCTAATTAAATTTTTCTACGAATTTTAGTATGCAAATTCAGATTATTTCTATACAAGTTCATTAATGGACTTGTATTGAAATTATTGTTTCCTTGAATTTGGCATACAAAATACGGTCTTATCTACCCTACTAAAATGAATTTAAAATTTATATGTGGTGTTTGTGAAATAAATTTTCACAAACTATAAACCTGAGTTTGTTAACATCGTAATTAAGTTGTTCTAGGAAACTTTTATGTTTGCTAGTCTGTCTATTTGATAAATGACCCTGTGCTCTATCTTCCCTAGATAAAAATACTAGGAATTGTTTTCTTTTAAAACTGTGTTTTAAAAAAGTTTGTTAACGTTTGACAGTGCTCCACTACTATGACTCATAGACAATATGGCAATATATATACAGGGTGAGTTTTTAGTGTGGCAACGGTCGATAAATCTGTTATTATAAAAGCTACGTAAACCAAATTTGGAGGCATATTAAGCATGCCTTAAGTGCACTTTATAAAAATATTTGGAAGCATACAGGGTGTTTTATAATTCCAGGGCATATTAGACTTATATTTTTTTAAATGGAACACCCTATATATTATTACATTTTTGCAAAGTCCATAAAAAGAGCTTTAATTTGATATGAAATTGTATCTGTCTATTACTTTTAGTTTTTGAGATATTCAACTGTTTTTAGAAAAAATGACCCTGATTAAATACATTGCCACTCCACTAATACACAACTTATGTTAATTTTCAAGATGCAGAAAATTTTACTATATACCATAGTATATTTGTAAATATCACTCTTTTGAAATTTCTTCACAGTATACAGGGTGTGTCGGGTTTTGCAAAATGTAATTTTTAAAACTTTTTTAAATAGTACCCTTACCAATTTTATTGCTACAATGGATAGCTCATTAAGGGTCCTTTCATTTTTGTTAAGCATTCCCTATACCTAAATCCATTACTTTCTGAGATATTTTTGATTTTCTTCAAATTTTATGAATATTTTTAATTTACGTAACTAAAAATAACTTACTATTGGAGAATATTATAAAACAATTAATACATTTTGATTAACAATTAACTACACTTATCCAATAACAATTTTCACTAAAGATATAACAACCTACAATAATACGCTATCAACAGAATTCTTCCAGATCAACAATATGCATTTTATGGAAAATGTTCAAACAGGAAATCAGGCAGGCTTTGAAAAAAATAACAAATACAATTAAAATGTCATTTAGGTTTATTAATTGTAGTGTGTTGTCATTTAACAGGATATCTCTCTTGGTATATTCTTGATGCAAGTAGGCAATTTCTTAAACTTTCTCCCAATACCCACATTATATCTATTTGTTCTTCCACGGTAAAATTCATTTTGATAACTCTTTCAAAGATTACATTTAAAACAGAGCTGATAATGTGTTAAATGTCAACACACTACAATTAATAAACCTAAATGACATTTTAATTGTAATTGTTATTTTTTCAAAGCCTGCCTGATTTTCTGTTTGAACATTTTCTATAAAATGCATTTTGTTGATCTGGCAGAATTCTATTGATAGCGTATTATTGTAGGTTGTTATATCTTTAGTGAAAATTGTTATTGGATAAGTGTAGTTAATTGTTAATCAAAATGTATTAATTGTTATATAATATTCTCCAATAGTAAGTTATTTTTAGTTATGTAAATTAAAAACATTCATAAAATTGGAAGAAAATCAAAATATCTCAGAAAGTAATGGATTTAGGTATAGGGAATGCTTAACAAAAATGAAAGGACACTTAATGAGCTATCCATTGTAGCAATAAAATTGGTAGGGTACTATTTAAAAAAAGTTTTAAAAATTACATTTTGCGAAACCTGACACACCCTGTATACTGTGAAGAAATTTCAAAAGAGTGATAATTACAAATATACTATGGTATATAGTAAAATTTTCTGCATCTTGAAAATTAACATAAGTTGTGTATTAGTGGAGTGGCAATGTATTTAATCAGGGTCATTTTTCTAAAAACAGTTGAATATCTCAAAAACTAAAAGGAATAGACAGATACAATTTCATATCAAATTAAAGCTCTTTTTATGGGCTTTCCAAAAATGTAATAATATATAGTGTTCCATTAAAAAAAATATAAGTTTAATATGCCCTGGAATTATGAAACACCCAGTATGCTTCCAAATATTTTTAAAATATGCACTTTAGGTATGCCTAGTATGCCTCCAAATTTGGTTTACGTAGCTTTTATAATAACGGAGTTATCGACCATTGCCACACTAAAAACTCACCCTATATATATATATATATATATATATATATATATATATATATATATGTATGAAGAAAATTTAATGGGAAATATCTCAAAAAGACCGCAAGTACTGTTAAGGGCAAAATTGACGTTACATTATTATTCTGATTCTACTCTAAAAGGGTTGGCTGATGTAACAGTGCACGGGCTAACTACAGTAGTGAGGGAGGGTTTCTTATTGGAAAAAGAATACAAAAATAGGGGCTATCAAATTACAAAACTACGTTACAGTTTGCACTCATGTTGAAAGACTTCCTTAATTTTGATTTTTGTCACAATTAATGTGGTGTCAAACTACCTACCCCAGCAAACCTCGCTTTTCTAATTCCTCCCTACATAGAAGACATTTATTTTGAATGTCTTCTTTGCTTTGTTTTCCTAACTCTCATCAATTCATATTTACCTTTTTTTCAATAAAATAAAATATTAAATTTAATCAAATTAAAAGAATTTAGCATGGGGGTTCTCCTAAAGCATTAGAAATCTCCAGTACCATATACTATTGCCCCAATTGGCTGTGTACATGTTTTGATTAATAAAATTAAAAACTGATGTATTAACATGTAATAATTTAATTTTAAAATTTAATCAATATCAAAGCACTTTCGGCGTGAGCCTTCCTCAGTGCATTTTCTACAAATAATATAATATTGGGCCTAGATGTATCACATTTTAGGTTGATTAATTTACTTGTCAAATTTAATTAAAATTCCATAGTTCAAACAACTATTAAGAATCTCACATTGCAAAAGTTTAAAAATTACATAACAATCAAGTTAGAAGATTTAACTATACATGATTAGATTTATAAACTTAGATGTGGCTAGTTTGTTTGGGAGATGAAGCTAAAAAGACCGATCGTCAAAATTTGAAAGCTAAACATACTGTAGTGTATCAACACGTCAACGGATAACTAGAACTGTCATAACATTGGAATTAAAACATTCAGCTTAACGAACTACAAGGTACCCCATTGGTCAGCCAAATTTGTTATTCTGTAAGAGATTTGACCATGTGAGTTATGTCATTAAACTACAAATATGTTAGTTAAATGGTTGTATTAGTGGTAAATACGGGAAAGAGTAAGTAGTTAATTTGTTAGTAAATATATTAGTAAGTTAACTGTTAGTACGTTATGATATTGGTTAGTAACGTGTAAATTAATGTGTTCATGTGTTGGTTATTAGATTTTGTATTATTGGTTAATAAAGGATAGGTAAGTAAGTTAATTTATTAGTGGGTATATTTGTAGCTTAAATGTTAGTGGGTTAAGGTAGTTGGTTGGTAAAGCATAAGTTAATGTAATGTGTGTAAGTGTTGAATAAGCTATTGGAAAAACTTAGATGCTTATAAATAGGTGTAAACATTCTATAAAGACTGGTTTGAATATTGAGACAGAGGTGTTATTGTCCAGCAGCTCTCTTTGAATTTCCAAATCTTGTAAATAATTTAACATATTGAAATTTTTAGAAGTTATATGATGTAGTAATTTAGAATTCAAATTAGGTTTAAAATTATGTTTATTGCAAGAAATATGATGTCCAAACACCGATTTGTCGGGTCTATTAAGATGTTCTTTTATTATAATGTTTAAAGATCTGCAAGTTCTAACAACATACGATGCCTGACAGTCCTGACAATTAAATTTATATATTCCTCTTTTAGATAGAGTGCCCAAAGAGTCTTTAGTTTTTACAAAATCTGTTTCATAGTGTTATTTGTTTTGTAGAAACGGTATTGAAAAAATATTTTGTTATTACTTTTTAATTTGTGAATTGAGTGAAGAGTCTATAAAAGGAATAGAAATGTATTGATTAGATAAAACTTGGGTTTTAATGGAGTAAGCCTTTTGATTACGTCTTATGGATTTTATTTTAATAAGTAATTTTGAAAGCAGTTCTGTGTTATATACATTATCAATGGCAATTTGTTTTAATATGTTAACTTTGTTATTGTAATCTGTACTTGATAAAGGTATATTTAATAGTCTATGAATACAACAGTTAAACACTGCCATTTTAGAGTGATTTGTAAAAGCTAATATAATGTGGTCAGTTTGAGTTGGTTTTATGTAAATTTTATAATAAAGGTTATTATTTAATCTAGTAATAGTTAAGTCTAAAAAATTAATTTTATTTTCTGATTTTACTTCAACTGTAAATTTAATATTTGGGTGAATGTTATTTATGTTATTTAGTATATCCTGAACTGTTTCGATTATGCCATTTATAAATGCTAAACAGTCATCTACGTATCGGAGCCAATGTAAAATTTGTGGATTATTTACAGTAAGAATGAAGTTATTTTCTAAACGATTCATGAAAACAACTGCAAGAAATTGTGATAAACAACTTCCCATAGCTAGTGATTTGGCTTGCCTAAAACATTTGTTATTAAAAATGAAAAAAAAAACCTTGAGAGAAACAAATTCAATAAGGTCAACGTTGTGATAACGTCATCTTCTGTAACGGTGGCCGATCTATGTCAAAGTTTACATAGGTCAGTCATCTCAATGGCTGTTGTCTAGGGTTGTTCAACATAAGATAGACTGTAAAATTAAAAAGAACTCGTGCATTATCGTGTCATATTAAGGACACCAATAACCTTCCAAATTCTGATAATGTAAAAATTTTGGACAAAGAGGTCATACAAGGGTAGACTTTTTTTGGAAATGGCTCATATTGTTACCAATGTGAATGTCTTGAATTTTAAATATGACATGAGCAATTTGAGCACCATGTATATGTAATTATTAAGATATAGGAAATTCAATAACACCATATAAACACATGTTTTCTATTTTATACATCTCGGATGGTTTGGTATATATTTCATGATAATTTAATATCAGTGAACTATTATCTGTCAGACTTGTAATTTATAAGTTATAAGCTCAAATCTATTTTAATATGTAAGTGCATTGTGTGACTTACTTAGTTTTAGTGCTTTTATTCAATTTTTTTAGAAATTTTTTTGTGTATATGTACACCCACGGTATTTTAAATGTTTTTCACCAATTTTAAGACAGTATTTTAACTCACAGTTCTGTAAGTAACATTATATTATTCTATTGTTAGAGGTAACTACATTTATTTATTTTTTAGTACCCTGATAAGATATTAAATAGATCGAAAGCTTGGTAGAAATCAAAAGAGTTTTATTACTTAGTTGACCAATATATATATATATATATATATATATATATATATATATATATATATATATATATATATATAAATATATACACACGCACATGCATGCATGCACACATGCATACATGCACACACACACACACTTGTACACATACACATGTACACACACACACACTTGCACACATACACATGTACACACACACACACTTGCACACATACACATGTACACACACACACGCAAAACATCCATCTGTCAATGAAAAGCAGAAAACTAATTGAATTGTGCTTGTCTAAAGCTCTTCGGTATTCTTGTACATTAAAACTTATTATATTATTCTAACAAGGAAACCACGACAAATAATGGGAAACCCAGTTAAAGCCGGTCATAGCATTCTAAACTATAATGAATATACATCAGCGTGTCTAAATATGAAATAAGAAACACATACAACCAAACTTGTGGAATTATATAGACGCATAAGATGAGTTGTCTAACTTCTCACATTGAAACTATTGAAATATAAGCTTAACCATTTAATAATTTATATTAAGTAAGGTGTAGAGATTAGCAAACTAGACATTTTTAATGGATTGGAATTTGTGATTGAAAATAACCTTGGTGAAACACGTACCTACACTCATTGTAATATTTAGGAAAGCGAACGTTTATAACAGAACACCACATTTAAACACTATATCAAAATGGAATATATTGAAGTGTTTAAAGTAATTTGAAGTAATAAAATAGCAACCGTTTAAATTGAAAAGGCAGTCGAAATCATTAATAAATATTCAAATGCAGGAACTGCATGTAACAACTTGATTAAAGAAGAAGAGAAAATATTCAAATTGAACTGCATTATAGATGATATGCTGGAACTCTTCATCATTTTAATTGGTGAGCAGTTTTCAATATTTATGGAAACAATTAATAAATTATCGATTTTATTATTTCTAGTTACATATTTCATTTTGTGAACTCTAGCTTCATGTTTATAATTGTAATGCTTGTGTTTTAACATTCAAATATAATTTAATGTTTATTGCTTTTTGTATTATTAAATTATGATAAGCAGTTTTATTCAATATCCAAATATTTACTTTGGAAAATATATTCAAACACTGCCGAATCTGGATACTTTTTCAGTGTAAATTAGACAACTATTTATTCTGTTTAGTTTAAAAATGAACTACAGATAGTCTCTTATAGTATTCAAATATATAGACTAGTTATTAGCTAGGTAAATTGCAAATACTATAGTTAAACAATTTTTTTATATTATTTAATGATATATACTATGTTGCTTTCATTTTCATTCCTTAAAAAATGTTTTCATTCATACGTGTTGTTTGTCATTACTAAAGATATTTCTACTCTTATAAGATTGAAGAATATGTTTAATTCCACCTAATTACACTTGGGTATTACATAAATCATTTTGTAATTTAATATTATCTTCTATTTGCTTTATAATTTTGTATATTTACTAACCATGAGTAAAATGTAGAATACCTAAAAAATTTATAAATTCCACCAAATCGCGTATGAAAAGATTAGATATCGATATTTCTAAGTGACTCCCATGCAGTGCTAGATTTAAAGTCTTTAAGAATCAGCATATAGTTTTCTTACCAATTGTTTTCTTTGTATATGCAAACTTTGTGTTCATTTTAAACAAAAATTCCAGATATGCCTATTGATGCTAATTTAGCAATTAATATGGTATGGTTTAGTATATCTAATGGTTTTAAAAAAATTTTGAAAGGATTTACAGAAATGTATTGCATAGACAACTATAACTCATTATACTTAATCTAGTTTGAGGAAGAAGCAATTTGGGACAGTATTTACTATTACTCCATTAATTGAAAAGTTAGTTTTAAAACGTTTAATGTTCTTATAATAAATAGCTAGTGTAAAAATATAATGACTTAGTGGGGTAGTTCATCTTATATAATGAAAAATAGACCTACAATTCATGACCAGTAGTACCCACTGTACGTCTTTAATATGCTTTAGTGTTCTGGTGCTTTTAAATATGCTAAAAGTTGAAAACTTTTTCAAGAAATTGTGCTTCTTGGCATTATCAATACCACTTCATTTGTATTTACTGCCACTTTCATAAAACTTGAAGAGTTTGTCATATTATTTGAGAACATGTTTTGAAACCTTGAAAGGTGTAGAACTGTAGACATTATTTTTGTTTAGTATTTCAGTACATGAAGCTTTATACAGGCTATTTTTTCTAGTAAAAGTGTCATATGCAAAATACAATGAGGAGTTTGAAATGTTATCCTAAGATTCTGTTCAACACTATTTGAATCTTGCATTACTTTTAAAAGTTGGCCCACATAGCCTGATGTATTGAGCATATCACCATTGAGTGTATTAGTTGGCACATATTCTTATTCAGCAGTAGCATCTTGACAATATCTAGAAAAACATGTTATGTTATCTGTTAAACTCTGCTTAACATTTTGACGTACTTTGACAATGTTCTTTATTAAATCTGGATCAACAACCTCTGTTGCATTTTCAAGGAATGTTGAAGCATAAAACATCAAGACTTCTTTCACTTAAGTTATCACGGCCTACTTTATTAACTAGCATATTCTGATTTTCCTCAGATGGCACAGACAAATGTGCAGAGCTTGGTCAGATTCTGATCAATATTTTTCACCTTTTTGACTAAGGTTGAAGTTTTTGAAATTAGTAGATTTTGCTATTTGACATATCACAATCTATGGCATTGCTAGACTTGATCTATCTCTGTATACTGACATCTTTGTGTTTGGACAAACAATTTGCTGTATTATTTTATTAGCTTCCTTCAATAAGTACCAAATCTTTTTTAGAGGAAGATGTTTGAACAAATGGTTTTCACTCACAATTCTTGCAGCAGTATTTTAAGACAAAAGAGTGGACTGTTGTTTTAATATAATCCAATTTTTCAATGCATTCCTCTAGTATTTGCTTAAATCTCTTGTGGTTTCATATTTGGGAAAGTACAAAAGATTAAATTGTCTTGATTTCTTCTAGCAAGGACCATTATTTTCCTACACCTTAACGTATCTGAAAAAAGTACATTCATGAAAAGGTATTGGTAAGTTAAAGATTCATTAATGTTTTAGACATGCAATTATAGATAGCAAGATAAATAGTCTAGTGAATAATAACCGCGTTTGTGCAGCAAAGACAACAGAGTAGACTTAAATTTTGTAAATTTATTTGGGGATTTAATGGTAACAGGTAATTTATTGTACAATTTATTTTAAGCAACTGGATGTAGCGATAATTTTTTAGAAAGACTCTCTTTTGTTTTTGAAAACTATGAAGCATGTTTTCCGGTCACTAACCACCGGCTTATTTATGCTAAACCAATTTAGTGATGATTTGAAATTTGCTACTATATTATTTTCTAATAAGTCTATTGAGGTGGCATTCTAACTAAGGCTTATGTCGCCTTTGAAAATAGTGGAATTAATACAAGTAGTAGATCTGACAAAATCATTCACAAAGAATAAGAACAATAAAGGATTAAGGACTGAAGCTTATGGTACTCCCAGGTTTAAACCTAATTTATTAGATTCTCTGTTTCCATCATTCATTCTAAGTGACTGTGATCATTCTTGTAAAAATGACTGAAGCCAATTGTTTGGAATTCCTCTGATACAATAATATTCTAGTTTAGATAAAAGCATTAGGTGACATACCGATTCAAACGCTTTGCTATTGTCTATGAATAGTACTGCTACCAAAGTATTTTTCTTATTTAATGCTTGCTAAGTATTTCTTAGAAAAGTATAAATTGCATCCATAGTGATCTTTTGGCACAACCCATATTGAGCAGGAGTAATACGTTTTTTTTTACAAGTATTCACTTAGTTTTGAAAAACTGCCAATAAAGAGATCTGCCTGTAATTGTTTGCAGAGTAGGCGCCACTCTTATGTATTGGGAATAATTATTGCTTGCTTAAGACATGTTGGAAACACCCCTATTTGGAGTGATTTATTGATTAACTCAGCAATATACTTAACTATTTTTAATGGTAATAAGGCTAATATTTTAGCTGGAATTTTGTCTTCTCCAGAACAATGCTTATTTTTAAATGTTAAGAACACATCTATAAGTTCATGGTGATCCTTAGGGAAGAACATAAAATTATTATGATATGCCACTGAATTGCATTTTAGGAAATCAAGAGACTTTGACACAGGTACATTATTATTGATTAATTAGTAGATTCTCCGCCGTTATAGTAAAATGTGCATTTAACATCTCTGTTGTTTTTTCTACAAACAGTTTTGTATATAAATTGTAGCCTCTCCCTCCGCACTCCTCAACGGTTTTTTTTCCACTCTCCATGCCAGATACGATTTGATTAGAATTTAGCTTTTGCTAGTGAAATTGTAGCCTTAAATATCTTTTTATATGTAACTTAATAGGACCTAACAAAAGAATTATTATTATAATGTCTATACATAGTATGCAAAAATTTTTAATTTCTTACAGAGATTTCATTTCCTTTAGTAAGCCAATTTTATCTTTTAATTTATTTTGCGTCAACGATAAGGAAGCTTCAAATGCTTCTGATATGTTATTAACCAAAAGCTACAAATTATAGTTCAAACTGTTTGACTTTGTCAGAACACACAAAATGACCTATGTTATGCTTAGTAAATTTGCGTTCAAAGGAGGCATCCCAATTTATTCGTGTTTTATGAAATAGTCGAGAAAAGATAAATGCTGTGGTCAGACAAGTCATTGCTTATTATCTCAGTTGAAATAATTTTGCTATTAGGGATGTTTGTAATTAAGTGGTTATTACATGAACTTGTGTCACCTGTGATTGTAGTGGCTCCTTGTACCTGCATCGACATATTATGTTATTCTAGATTTGTTGCAGTCTAATCGTGTGTTTATCTGCAGTACTATTGAAATTAATGTTAAAATCTCCTGCTATCACAATCCTACCGCACTGTGTCAGGTTTAATATAGTATCCAGTGAATCAAGAAAATGATCAATATTTATAGATGGCGAACAATCGGATAAAAGGTGCAGTTTACCTTAACCATTATACACATGAGAAAATTCAAAATTTATTTTCTTTCTCAAATTATAAAAGGAAGAAACATCTTCCAATTTGAAGTTTATCCCACAGAAAATTGCCGTTTCTTCGGGTGAATGACGCTGCCTGCCGAACTTACTGATAAGCCTATACTTATCAATATGCACATATTCAAGTGGTTTAAGTGAATGCTCTCTTACACATATGAGACTATGGAAATTTAGGTTTTCTAATAAAATAAATAACTCGTCAGTCTTGCTGCGCAAACTACAAAGTATTATTGAGAATTTGTTTTCTTTATTATTACTGGAGTTTTTATATCTATTTCTTCCCTCTCTTGTTGTATCCTTCAAAAATTTACTGAATTGCTACTTATGTGCTCCTGACTTGTAGTAGTAGTTTTTTAATTTTTAGTATGATGTCAGAAAGCTTTATACGTAACATTTTCTTACTCTTTTTGTAATTTGAAAGCCATACTTGGTGAATAATAAATCATCTAGATAAAAATTGCAATCAAATAGCCTAGCATTGGCATACTTATTTGTTAAATCAAACAATAACTCGTTCATATAATAAATTTTGCTGTTCCACATCTCATGGTCATACGTATAGGGCATTGCAAATAAAATTACATTGAAGCTCTGTCATTTTTCCATGATGTTTTCAAATTTTGTCAGAACCCTAGTTGTGCCATATTTCACCTCCTCAAGTCGTTTGATCTGCCTATAATAATTACGTAATCATGTAAGTTATAATCCTTAGTAAGTTGTTCTAAGTTTTGCACTATACCATCTAGCTTGGCATTTGGTTTTACTAGTGATGTAACACTGTATCGTTGCTGATTCTCTTTCATATATCACTTAAGTATTTTCCCTGTGAATCTGCTAAAATTAAAACATTTGGTTTTTTGTATCATCCTGGGGTTTCATTTGACTGTTTTGAATGGTTTGGACTTTTCCAGCTGTTTCATTTTGACCTCGCTGCTGTTTAATGGGAGCTTTCACCAAACCCTCAGTTGAACGATAAAGGAGGCTATCAGCTTACACAAATTTATTTCACACATTACTACTGTAAGTGTATTGTCGTTTTGACCATACAAGAGCTCATACCACTCATCATTAAACATCACATCTTCATTTACGAGAGGCTCTGCATTTTGCATACTAACCTTTTGGGCGTCATGCTCTAATCTATTTGTTTTACTGTTTGAGTCTACATTAACAATTTGCTCCCATTTTTCTAATATGCCCTTAGTATTCGAATTTACATTTTGTAAGTCAAAGATTTCCTTTTTTGCATTTATTAGCTCTGCATTCAATGATTCTTCATTTCTAGTGGCTTCCAGTAATAGATTTTCCAATTTTAATTTTAGCTTGATAATATGTTTATCTTTATTATTATTATAAATTAAAATCAGGTCCAGTTAGTTTTTAAACTTGAAGCATGGATTGTGATTACAACTATCCTTATTACTGCCTTCAAAGGTTTTAGAGTCATTTATACAATTTCCACAAATTATTTTATTATTTGAAATAAACTTGCACATTTTAGTTCTAAATATGCAACTTTTATGAAACACAGCAAAATACTTTATACATACATATCTTTTTGGTCTTTCTTACAACATCCAAAGTTAAAATTATTTAATTTACAACCAGCACTTTTAATATGTATTTCACTTGCCACCAATATTGTATATTGGGTTAGACAATTTACGGAGTAAAATTTTATACAAACTGGTTGAGCATTTTCCAGAATTACAACCAATGATTTGTATATGGAATCTGGTATAATTTTTCTAGAAAATAAAATTATTAAAAGTTGCTATCATCAATGGTGTGTTAGATAAAAGTCACGTAATAATTAATAAAATTATTCAATGAGCTAGGTTTGTTCTTAGGTGTAACTTAAATACAAATATTTGTTAATTTATAAGAAAATGTAAAACGTGTGAAATAATTTAGACCAAGTAGTTTTAAAAGGCAGATGTACCTTGCATTGTCCCAAATTTATGTTAATATTGTAAAATTTTGTGCTAAATCATATTTAGTGATTGTAGACACTTTCAGCCATGGAATAAAAATTTGTAAAGCATTTGATAAAAGCCTACTGTAGAACTGCCAGACATTACATGTAGTGAGTAGCCAGCTGGTAGTTCTTGGTTTTTGAGGATCATGTTTAGGCCCTTTTTATGGGATTTCTCCCACACCTGCACTTCCTGCCAAGCAGGTATGGCCGTTACCAATGTTTTGTCTGTGCTTCTTTGTGAGTTTCTGCTACAATATTTTTCATGTAGATTGGCTTGAAAAACCAGCAGTTCTGTAACGCTTTTGTAGTGAAGTGACCTTCATAGATCCTGTTGTTTGTTGACATGTTGCATTAAAGTTTGTGTCAAGATTAGTAAAGTGATAACTTGATAGCTTTTGTATGTGTGATGCTCAATTTATCTACCATTACTATGACATAATCTTGCTTTTGAAAACTTTAACTTATATAGGCCATGTTACCTGTTACTATAGATAAATTAATCTGAAATGTTTTTTGAGTAGATTTCTAATAAGAGTATAAGTATTTTTTAGAACATTTTAAATCATTTATTTAAATATGATGGAAAAACAAATCAAAATATTATAGACAAAAACTTGCCTTTATTTAATGTAATTAATTTTGTTACAGGTTATGTTTTTTCTGCATCACTTCCTCCATTTTTAAGTCATATATCTATTTGCGCCTTAGAAATTTTTGAAAAAGATCTAAGTCTTTTTTCAAAGCTGCAGTCTATATCAGTAAATGTTGATCAAGCTTTAAGAAATATGATTGAATATTTAGTGGTTAGTGATCCTCTGTCACCATTGAAAGTAATTACTATAAGAGATACAAATAATCGATTGGAGAAGATGAAGAAAATATATTTTAAAGTAAGTAGCTTTATTAATTTTTTTATTAACAATTGCAAATATTAGTGTATTGAGAAGAAGATGTTAGTTATTTTGGATGAAGAAAATATTCAGTTCAATGTCAATATAGCCATGGATCAGTATGATGTGGATAGAATTATTACTACTTTAAAAGATGTTTGTGTATAATACAATAAATAATATTATATTTAATGTTTTTCACTGTCACTTTAGAAGATTTTATATTTGGAAATAAATGCCTGGTTTTCTTCACATTTATAGTTTTATATGTCATACCTATATGACTTTAATATTAACAAATAATCAATTGTGGTCAATTTTCATGGGATACACTATTTGTTATTATTTTAAAGGACATTTTCACTGATGGAAAAACTGATGAAGTAGTATGAAAATGATAAATTTGATGAAATTGACTTATTAAAGTTTGTTAAAATCGCAAAATAACAAAAACACTCTTGATTCACTACCAGAAATCTATATTTTGAATATTTTTGGTACCATCTAATACATCTACGATAAAATCTTGTAAAAATACATCTTTATTTTTATGTGAGGCGTTTGACTAATAGTTAACAATATTTTATGCATTATAATTCGATGATTGTTTGTGAAAGATACTATAAATAAATTTTGTCATTGAGCTTAAGATTTTATATAGACATAGAGAAAATTAAAGTTTCTAGGATAGATATCTTTATGTACTAGAACTAATGGGTGCAACAATAAAATTAATTTTAATATGTGAACTGTAATTGTTACATGGAGTAGATGAAAATGAGTGTCTTACGTTAACTTCGATAACCACAGACGGTAGAGAAAGTGGACGTGTAAATTTGAGCAAGGTTTACAAAAGCAGAACCTTTAAGTACTCACCTGTAATAACTTCAAATTTAAGCGGCGATGGCTGGACAAGAAACTGTTGATTTTTGATGGAACTCAAGCGTTAATATGTTTATAACACCATAGCTACGATCACACCATCCTATTTACAACTATCGCAGCATGCCCCAATACAACATACTTGAAGATTAATTACCGTAAAAACTATATTTATATTTACCAGTTAACAAACGCACTGCCCTTTTTTGTAATATAAAGATCCTGTTTATATTTATGTAGGACGTATTGCCGCTTGCAATTATTCCATCTGAAATTATGGAGTGAAAATTGGAAAAATAATACCATTTAACAATCCGACTAATCCAACTTATATAACAGACATTTCATAACAAAGCAACATGTACTTAATTTTTTACAAAAATCATTGATATGTTCATTCCAAGTCAGCTTTAATTCAATTTTAATACCCAAAAATTAGTGGTTACAGCTTCTGCTAAACTTGAGTTTGAAATTTGTATTAGCAAAGAAAAATCAAAAAATTGACGCGATATATTAAAATGCATTGCTGTTGATTTAGAACTGTTTAGGATTAAATCTTGTTTACTAAAATACGCTTCCGTTTCTTCTAATTGAGTATTTGCCCAACCAACTAGACTGTTCGTGATATTGAAACTGACAAGAAAAATGGTGTTGTCTGCGTATAATATAGTATTATTAACGTGTTGATTATTTATATAAATTATAAGTAATAATGATCCCAGTATGGATCTCTGTGGCACTTCTTTGTTAATAGACAATAGATGTGAACGGCAACCTTCAATTTCTGGGTATTGATACCTGCCTGTTAATTAACTGTAAAACCAAACTGCAGCTATTCTTTTTATTCCATGCTCAAATAGTATACTAAGCAATTTAGCATGGTTTACTAAGTCAAATGCTTTACTTAGATCCAGAAGTATTGTGTATATTGTGATCAGATAGGTCATTTTCTATTGTACTGTTAATAAAATCACTAACGTTAGAACTAACAACTATATTATCAAGACAAATTTTGTCTTGTTGCGTAATTTATAGTATCTGTGTAACCAAATGAGTAAGTTAAATCATGCAAATTACTTAATTGAATTGATTTTTCCATAAAGTTCACATTAAAATTCATGAGAATTCCTATTTTAGCATATTTAAACCTACTTAACTTATTCAAAATTACCTTAAGTAAATTTATGAAATTGGCAGAGTTTCCATTCTGTATACCATAACAAGATTATTTCGACATTTGGTTGTTGATTTATCACAATAGCAACACACTCGCAATTAATTTATATATTTATATTATATACACGACGAAGGGAAATTGACCTGCAAGCTATGTCTTATACGATAATTAAAGTTAATTTTTACAAATGGAGTATATCACCCACCAAAATGCAAGGCATTTTTGAAAAGAAAATAACTACAAAGGGTGGAAGGGAATGAAAAAAGAATAATTAGTATAAGAAAATTTAGGAAACATTTACGCGAATAAAACCAAAACAAAAAATTACATGAAAAAAGATAAACGATAATCTACAACGAAAGTAAAGGACAGCGTCTAGCAACAGGGCACTTCAACTCGCCTTGTGCGGTGTTGAGAGTGACAACCCTAACGACCTCATCTGCTCATGGTTGGGCCGCAATTTATCCAAGGGGCAATCAAAGGGTTGGTATGTTATTGGCTTTAACTAGCACTAAGGTATCCATCTGAACCTGCAGAGACGTTTTGTGCCATTTGGAGCATATGCAAATACTCCTTAGGTCACTGACACCAGAAATCTTAATGAATTTACTGAAGCAATTATGGACGAGACAAGCAGTTGAGCAGAAGGTCAGAAAGGGTATGTTCTGGGATAGTGACTAAAGGGGCCAAAGTCAGAAAGTGACCTGGTGTCAGGACACAAGTTTAAGATGGACTCAAACTGAACAAAGACAGTTACTAGTTGCTTGTGGGTCAAAAGTTGCTCACATATGATACGAAGAAGCAAGGTTTTGACCGAATTCACACTCGCCTGTCTATGGTCACCCCAAAATTCATGTCGCAATCACTGTAGAGATCGTTACAGCGACCACACCTGGCAATAAATCAGTCCAGAGCAGTTAGAAAGAAGTCGGTTGACAGGTCAGAAATTAATTCAAGGTAGAGTGCCTTAGTAGTCATGTATATAAAGAGACATAAATATGCTTTCAACAATTTAGCCCCCCTTACTCACAGCATGGTAGTAGAGAAGGGGTCAGCAAAATAAATGCTCGAACACAAAAAATAGTTTGGCTTAAGTGACTCAGCATAGAAGAAGGTGGACCATAGGAGGCTGCGATGTGGTAGGATTAGTCTTTCAACAAGTCATACACTGACTCGAAACTCGACGAATCGGCTGTTTACTTGAAACAATCCAAAAACGTTGACGAACGATAAAGTCAACCATTTGAACAGCAGCGTGGAAGTATTTCAGATGAACAAAGTTCATATACAAATCTGTAAAGCGACTTTCACTAGGTAAAAGAATGGTATATTTCCAACTCAATAGAAAAGTGAGTCTGTTGAGTATAATTAAGCAAGAGGTTCAAAGCTCGATGGAGCTCTAAACAGAACAAAGTTCTAATGTATTTTATCAACGGATTTTGTATGTTATGGACAAAGCAGAGAGGTCAAGCGACAATGCGAATGATAAATTGAAAAGATGAATGACTTTCCAAAATAGTTTCAATCCAGGAAGGGGATGCGACAGTGGTCAAAACAATAGAACGTTCGTTGATGAGAACTTCCGAAGAATTAAAAGGTGGAATGAGTGAACTGTAAGTGTCAAAGGAGCGAGGCAAAGCAGGTGATGCCACCCACTATAAAGAACTATGACACATGTCGCAAGGTAGCAAATCACGTGATCCGACATTGGCAGGATACTCAGTGGAAGGAATATGATGTCAGAAACGTTAGGTGTTTTCCTGAATATAGGAAACTGTATAAGCTCTGGGGAACGAATCCAAGAAAGAACGGCCATGGTGTCAGACCATCAAAATTTTTTTTCAAAGGTAATATGGAGATCAAAGGTTTTGAGGCTAAAGGTTAATAGTTTTAAGGCCAAAGCGGCGGTTAACAGTTCAAGTCCAGGCAAAGAGACGGTACAAAACAGAGCAACTTTGGACTTAGCACAAACTAAGCGAACCTCAACGATGGAGGAGGTAAGAAAACGAAAATAAACAACAGCACAATAGCTACGATCAGAAGTATCAGCAAGACAGTGAACTTCACATATAGAAAATTGTGGCAGAAGTAGCAAACGTGATAAAGCAAAATCGGAAAGAAGTGGTAATTCATGCAGATAGCTATGTTCGGAACTGTCAGCAAAACAATGAACTTCACATGTAGAAAATTGTGGCAGAAGTACCAAACATGGTAAAGCAAAGTCGGAAAGAAGTGGTAATTCTTGCAGATATCTCTTCCCCAAACGGACTAAATCGGGGGTCTAATTTCAAAGACCACAAATGCCAAATTAAATATTTAGCAAAAAAGTTAGAGACGGTAAAATTCCTATAGGGTTGCAAATACGGGCTAAGTTGGAAAGTAAGTTGCACTTGGTGCGGGCGGTACACTGTGGCTGAACTAGAAAACAAAAGGTATCTGAGGTGGAATTCCATTGAAGACGTACAACTTTCACAGGCTGAGTGTCAGGAATCGCATAGGAGCAAGGTAATGAGAGAACTGTTAAGAAGCGGGAAGATACTTCAGTAATTTCGGACAGTTACTGGACCACCTAAGCAGTTCAAAACCACCAAGTTTTGAAAGAGCGCTTAGTTGATTCCATAAGCCAAGGTTGACTCCATAGTTTCCACCTGAAGCTATATCATCCATATAGGTATGGTTCTAAAGAGCCAAAGGAAACGAATTTCCTCCATCTTTAGTCAACTGCAGGAAAGTGTGTATTGCAAGAAAGGAGGCGCAATTTACCCCATAGGTAATGGTATTCAAGGTTAAGTCCTGAATAGGCTCATCAGGAGAAGAACGCCAAACAAATCGTTGATAATCACGCCGATTAGGATTAATAAGGATTTGTCTAAACATGTGATGAATATCTGTAGTAATAACATAGAAATAAAGACGAAATTGTAACAAAATTACGGTAATATCTCATTGAAGCTTGGGCCCAACAAACAAATGGTTCTTTGAAGACGATCGAAATAGAGTTTTAGTGAAAGCTTTGAAAACTACATGTAGTTTGGTACTTATATTTTCTGGTTTCACACCACAATGATGCGGGATATAATAAGAAAAGTCAGATATAAACCCAGCTTGAACAGGTTGCATGTGTTTGGAATTTAAAGTTGTACATGAACGAAACGTGTTGTTCATAAATTAAAGGTTGCTTAGTTAGACAATCTTCTAAAGAAATAAAGCACTGTAGAGCAAAATTACAACTACCAGAAAAGGAAAGTTTTGAATCTTTGAAGGGTAGAGAGATGACATATCGTCCTTGCTCATTATGGCAGGGAATTTCAACGTAATAGTTTTCAACTAAGAATTTATCAGGTGCGAAAGGTTTTGCGTCAGGACCCTCTTCAACTTCCCATAATTTCACAACAATATCTTCTAGAGGGGAAGCAGACTCGGTCATACAAAACAAGCTGTTGACTTCAGAAACAGGCGAGGCCAGTATGCTTCCAATTAAAACATCCAAAAATAGTGTTGAGTGATAGGTTGATTACTTGAACCTTGGACACAGCTATTTAATAAGACTAGGGAAAATATCCGCAGCAAGTAATAATAAAATTTCATTGATAGTGCCTCGTCAACATGCGTGTTTTAGCAATACCTTTTATCTTCAAACGAGTAGAACAAATGTATTGTTGCACTCTCCAGCCACAGTAGTGTGTCTAACTTACAACAAATACTTCAATGGTTTGGATATTTTTAACGATAGATTTGAAGACCTTATAAAACGTATTAATTACTTTTTGATATGTCAATCTTTTATTTTTCTATTAGGTTTATTTTTGTACATAATTATTATACCTTGTGAATGTGTGTTAAATAATTTTTAAATTATTTCCTGTAATTGGGTGTATTCCTGTTGGAAATAAATGTTTATTATTATTATTATTAAATCAATACGTCCAGATTTAGTGAAAAGCGGGATGTCAGTTTGAAATTAGTTAGATGAGCAAAATTATTAGAATAAATATTAATGGTAAGTAAATTTTTCACAAATTTTGGGAAGTACAACAGTTTCGAAATTAATAATATGTGAGAAACCACCTATGGGTTTTAGTGAAACGATTATAGCACCTTGCATAACCATGTAGCATATGGAGCCATAACCACTTAGGGTTAAAGAATACGAAGTAGTGCGGAAACCCAAACGTTTCACATTATTTTGCGAAATAAGGAAGTCATGTTATCTGAGTCGAGTAAACAAGGAAATTTCTGGAAAGAACCAGAGTGATCAGCAATTTCCACTTGAACAGTGGAGAGTAACACAACTAAAGGTTTGGTGAGAGAATTAAATAAGACAGCATTTGACGTTGGCGAGCCACTACTGCTCGATGAAGTGAACGTTACCAGCAAGAGAAGAGGATGGCTTATAGCAATCTTGAAGAGTGGAACTAGTAGCAGGTGAAACTGCAGTGGCACTACATTTGATTTTCCAATGTTCCACCCAGGGGTACTACATTGGCCAGAAAGCGAGTTTTTTACCTGGAAATTTTGAATTTTGCTGAACCCTTACTGTTCCAAGCAAGGTAGGGATCTTTAGCGTGCGTGACAACACTCGCACATTGCACCTACATTTTACCTCATCTGAACGAGGGCGTATTTTTGTGAAAAATACTCGCCTAACATTTTTTAAGCGGACCGCGTCGGGATTCGAATCCGGGACCTTGGGCATAATCGCAGAGGCACTACATTTGTTTTTCCAATGCTCCACCTGAAGGTACTACAATGTCCAGGAAGCCAGTTTTTTTACCTGGAAATTTCGAATTTTGCCGAACCTTTGATGTTCCAAGCAAGCTTTGGAATCTTTAACGTGCGTGACAACATTTGCAAACAAGCCCTACATTTTACCTCTCATCTGAACAAGGGCGTATTTTTGTGAAAAGTGCTCGCCTAACATTTTTCAAGCGGATCGTGACGGGATTTGAACCCGGTACCTTGAGCATAGTAGTCACATGCATACCAACTATGCCACGGAGCCACCCAACTCTAGAAGCAGCGAGAGCAGGTCTGAAACTGGTCTTGTTACTAGCAGCAGTAGCGGGCTTACGTGAAATGCGATACAAGTGCAATAGAGTTTTATGATGTTCATCACATTGGCAGCAGGAGATAGTGAATTTACACTTAGTCAAAACGTGTAAACTACTAAGACAGTTAATACTAAGTTTATGTCTTTCGACAAAGATGTACTGATCTTGTAGAAAAAATTTAGCAAAACCATTACAATGATAAAGACTATGATCTTCATGACAAAGCGGACACTTAATTTATTTTATTTTTTTTATTTTCCTTTACTACACTATATTACAGAGTAAGACATATATATATATATATATATATATATATATATATATATATATATATAAAAGAAAAATTGAATAACCATTATATCAAAACTTGTAGTAGCAGTACAAAGGAAAATCTCATCCACTGGATGATTTTCAGATTTCCCCTGAGTACAGACATACAATGCAGCAAACATGAGGCAGCATTCCACACGAAGGGTGATATAAAGTTAGGAGGAATTTTCTTGCAGTTTCACCTTTACCATCTTTTTGAAGGTATCAGTAGTAATGTTCATGATTTCTGGGTACTTATTTATAATTTTTGGTGTTATGTAGGAAAATGAACTTTTATATAAACTTGTATTATGCTGAGGGGTCTGTAATTGTGTGCAGTAACGGGTATTCTTATTATGAATGTCTTTTCTGTATGTAATCTGTTGGTATAGGTAATTAGACGTTTTGAGTTTTAAATATATTGAATACATAGCATGAAAGGTGTAACTCCATTCTCTCCTGAATACGCAACCATCCAATGCTCTTAATGGGTGTGCTTGTTCACTCTATACGCTGAAGCTCTAAGCAGTAGCGAGCACATGCATTTTGTACCTGTTGTATCTGTAACAAACGATGAAAACACACAGTCGTAATAGTTAAATAGAGGAAGCACTAAAGTATCGGCAAACAATATTCTTGCAGTAGTAGTTAATATAGTCTTGAGTTGATATAGCTGTTTCAGCTTTAAGAAGGCAGTCCTAAATTTTAGCCTAATGTGATAATCAAAAGTAAGTTGTTTATCCATATAAAGTCCCAGGTTATTGACACACTCAGGGTAGGGCACACCAACATTTGCTATTACTATGTTCTTGTTCTTTTACTTGTGCAACTGCCATTTTTGGCCCAAATGCTATTACTTTAGTTTTAGATGGACTAACTGTTAGCCCATTCTCTATACACCACTTGACAAGCATATTTACTTCTTTATTAATTATTGTAAATGCCAATGTAAGATCTTTAGATTGAAATGAGTACTTGTATAGCATATCATCGGCATACATATATAGCATATCTTTTGTTATTGAACTTGGTATATCTGATGTATATATATTGAACAACAGTGGCCCAAGTATTGAACCTTGCGGAACTTCTAATTGGAAATCTACTGTCTTTGAATAACACTTTTTACATTCTATGCACACTCTAATGGTGCATGTCCTCCCTTCTCCCAAAACCATCGCTGTATAACTTTGCAAGCAGAAGTTCAAAGTTTGCTGAATCAAAAGCTTTTGACATATCTTGGAGCACTAATATGGTGAGGTTTCTCTTGTCTTTCTCGCAAACAATATCATCAGTGATAGCTGAAAATGCAGTAGCTGTACTATATTTGCTACGAAAGCCTGATTGCAATGAAGGTAGCAAGTTATGTAACTGAATGTTCTTAATGATTTGCACATATACAACTTTCTCTAATGTTTTGGAACAAACTCGTAAGATAGATATCAGTTTCAGATCCTTTAGTGCAGATGGATTAAAAATCTTTGGGATGGTCTGAATTATAGCTGTTTTCCAAATGCTTGGTACATTACCAGTTTCTAATGAGATATAATTATATGAGTCGGTGGTAACAGGTTGTATGGTATTAAAATTATCAGTTCCAATTGAGTTTGATTTTATATAATAAAGAATTTTTTCTACCTCCTGAGGTGTAGTTTTGGTAAAATCAAAGGTAGTCTGTGTATTTGTTGCATAAAACTGATTAACTAGAGTTGGTTTTATAGGTACTTGTGTGATCGATGACTGGAAGAATGTATTAATCTCATTACGATTCGCTAAATGTAATGGAATTTGTCCATTAAGATGCAAACAAAATCCAAATTTTTTGCTTCATTCCAGATATCAGAAGGGACTTATAATCTGGTTTTAAAATAAGCATATCTTTCTCTATCTGTTGCTTCACAAACTGTTTTACGCATGCTATTATAGAATGATTTAGTTTCTTTAGTTCTGTTTTTTAAGTATTTTGCTTTTGCTAGCTTTCTTTGTTTAATTAAACACCTAATAGCACATGTAATATAAAGTAGATATTGTTTTTATTGTAGTCAGTGGTGCATGTGTGTCAATTATGATTTCATTAAATAACTGGATTTTAGCATTGATGTTTTTTATATAATAAATCTCATCCCATAGTGATACTTCTGCCTTTTTGTATAGATACTCTATGTTAATCATATTTGGTAACTTGATCTTTCCTATACCAATTACTGGGGCTGATCTATTTATTTTAATTTTGCAATAAATAGCCAATTGGTGAGTATGAAGTTCTGCAAATTCTTTTGTTCCTACATTTCTCATTGTATTTAATATGAGTTATAGATGATCAGTTAAGGTGCTGGATTTTTCTGTTATGCGAGTGGGCTCTGTAATACACTGTTCCAAGTCACATGTATGAAGTGTTTGTAAATAGCTTTTAAGTATTATATCAACCTTATTTAATACATTAATAGTGAAGTCATCTAAGCATAGTACATAGTCAGACAATGGCAAGAGTTCCGAGAACATTTCTTGTAATAAATCATGGTTGTTAAATGCCAATTCTTCTGGAATGTAGGCACTTCCAATAAAAATTTTAATTTTTTCTACTCTCACCTCAATTCATATTTGTTCTATTTCGCTGTTACATTTTATAATATTTATGATTTTAGCTCGAAGCTATTTCTTTGCACCACCATTCTGGTCCATTCTGTCTATTCGAAAACTATATCCAGCAATGCTTATGTCTGCATCTGAGATATTCAAATTAAGCTCACTAATGAATATAATGTCATAATCAAATGCCAGAACTACGTTTTTAAAGGTAAAGAACTTTGGGTATAGGCACCTTAAATTGAAGTGAATAACAGTTAACATAGTATAATTCATAGGATATTTGGACACAGAAGGCGAATTTAAAAACAATTATTAAATCTCTCTTTCTTTCCAACTTTTTGATGTAAGTTGGACACTCTTTACTTAATGCTTCATGTTTATAATCAATTTTTAATTTCAATGTGGTTGTTTCGGCATTCCTTTGCTTAGTGATTGAATCCCAAACATTTAAAACACCTTGTTATTCTCAATGCATCATAGACCTGACACCTATCCCAATCGATATTAATTTTGCCACGTTCCATAGTTTTCTTGTAGACATTACCATCTACTTCAACTTAAGCGAAATATTTGTGATATCTAGTTTTTCCCACGTGAGTAACCTTGATGTGCGAGTTTTTAGCAATGCATTCTTCGTTTTGGGCATAGATTTTCTGACTAATTACTTCAGATGTTAACTCTTTACTCATCCGTGTGATTTTGATTCTAGGTAAGTGCTTTTTTGGTTCCACTACTTCATATTTATGTTTAAACTTCCCTATAACCTCTGTCTTTAGTTTTTCTGCCACCTCTTTGTTCTTGCATTCAAGAACTACCCCACCATTTTTTACATTAGAACTGGTATGTATTAGCATGGAAACAGCGGAGCGAGACCTGGACATGTTGTTATAATAAATAACTTTGTTTAATTCGGCTTTATGATTCATTGATCAATTGACAAGAATTTACAAGTCTTTTCTAAGTAAGCATTTACCTCTGTATAGGTTGGGATAGAGGTGGGGTTCTGATGCAATTCAAAATTGTGGTGGTCTAGAATCATGTGTACCAGAATGAAGTCCCATTCCTCTACAGATAGATCAAATTTCTTTAGTGCCTGCAAGTTATTGACAAAGATGTCTACTAATTTTTGTAAACCTGACAGATGGTCAGAATTTAACTTGGGAAATTTAGCAATGTTTTCCCAAAGAGCTGATGTAATACGGCGAATAATACGATATTTTTGCAGAGCTTATTGTACGCAAGAGGGTACATGGCATCCATAAGATCAAAGTTCTCAATGGTAAACAATGCAAGACCCTTTAGCACTAATTGAAGGTTGACAGCTCATCATTTAGATGGACTAAACTATCAAAGAGGTCAATAAAACTTTTAAATAGGCAACCATCCCTTCAAAAGTAAGCGGTGGTGGAGACATCCCGGGTTTGAATCCCAACACGGTTTGCTTGAAAAATGTTAGGTAAACATTTTTCACAAAATACACCCTCGTTCGGATGAGAGGTAAAATCCCATGTGTGAGTGTTGTCACGCACGTTAAAGATCGCTTCCTGGCTAATGTAGTACCTTCGGGTGGAGCATTGGAAAATCACATGTAAGGTGGTAGAGACATTTTTGACTTACAAGTATCTGGAGGAATGGATAAACTAGCTTGGGATGTGGCAGGTTTACTTAGACAAAGTTTTAAATAGAGCGATTTTATTAGAAAAAGTATTGAACCATTTACGAACCATGTCTCGCTTTCAAATTGGTCATTGGCATCAGTAGTCAATGTGATTGCACCAATTATGGCACTATGTTGAACAAAAAAGCTTTTTCTTAATGTGTCAATTGATGTATATTGGACGCGAAATAGATCCAACAGGCTTGGGTCATTTGCACCTTTATGCGCAATATCAAAGATGTCTTGAAGCGAGTTTATTGAACTGTTACATAAAAACTGCATGCGTTTCAGTTTCCTTGCCATAACTAATTATATAGGCTAATGCTTATAGAAGCTATTACAAAATCAAGCTTACCAGTATGCCAAATTTATTAGAAATGGGATTGTAATTCTCACTATAATTAAACTACCGAACGAAAGTGATGTTAACTAAGTCCATAAACAAATCAAATAAAGCAAAAGGTTAAATGTAAAGTGGACAATTATTAATTACTTGTACCTTATTAAAACTAATAACAAATAGTTTAAAATGATAAATTGAATGAACTAAAATTAATATACGAAATGAATATCCGCCAGGTTACAATCGAATGGAAAGTGATACAACTTGATAAGCAGCGGGTTTTTTTGGCAAATAATGTGTTTATTACTGAAGTAACTTGTGGTATAATATTCAGATCCAACTCGCAAAGGCTCAATGTCTTGGGTTAACTTTGATAACCACAGATGATGGAAATAGTGGTCGTGTAAATGTGAGCAAAGTTTACATAAGCGGAACCTTCAAGTATTTATCAGTAATAGTTCAAATTTAAATGGTGGCAGCAGGACAAGAAACTGGCGACCTTTAGCAGAACTCAAACGTTAATATTTTTATAGCACCATAGCTATAATCACACCAGTTTTCTTACAACTGTCACGGCATACCACAACAAAGTACTTGTATATTAATTGTTGTAAAAACCATAGATTACACTATATACATTACAGAGGGAAGTTGACCTGCAAGCTACATCTTGTGCGATAATTAAATTTAGTTTTAATTATAATTCTAAATGGAACACTATGCATTTATACTCTATATACTGAGCGTTTCCCCAAATATGCTTATCTCTATAAACAAATATCTACATAATTTGAACTTTTTTTTGAATTTGCTCAGGTTTACTGCAAATGTTTATGAGGCAGTACTCTCTGACTTCCCGATGAACTCTTAATCTAGTCTTTCCATCAAGTTGAGATTTGAATAAATTGAGGACTACGTGGGATCCACCTTGCATTAAATTAGTAGAGTATATTTTCTTTTTCGATTTTTATAATTTATATTATGAGTTGAATCCACCTAGAGGGGTAAACATAAGTCAATTTTAATATTATCATAAATGTTTCACGATACGAGATCCAGTACAATATCATTAAGTTGAGATCCGATTTTGTATATAATGAAATATATAGGTTCAGATGAGATCTATCAATGTTGCCACGCCTTAACTTGGAACCATACTCCTGTCAAGGTTATATTTTCTCGTATAAATATATACATTCTACAGTTTATAAGATTTTAGTATTGTGAAAGTGAGGATAAACGCTCGTCTATTTGCTTGCACTCGGTCCGAATTGTTAACCTTCAATTTGAAATGGGCTTTTTATGATTTATGAAGGGGTATACGTTATAGGAACGGTATAATATAAATGGTTGGAAATTATCCACAAATGCTTTAAAGGTTTGCAGAATAATACTTATGATGTTTTGCCATTTTTAAGTGAAATGTTATCCCGTGGAAAGAAGTTACTACAATTAACGGTAATGCAAAAAGATAAGCTTCATACAGACTTTATTTATATCATAATGAGCTTGAATATTTTACTGAATTTAATAACAGCTAACTACGCAAACTTGTAATAAGTATAATTTATTATTTACGACGTAAAGAAATTTACAAATTCATTTCTTTAAAAGACGGTCATTGTTATTAAAATTTTAAATTAGAACCGCCACTATTAATTCGGATTAGAATTTTAATTCTTTTAACATAACCTAAGTATTTAGTATTTTATGCAAACTATAGTCACTATGGTCATCTGTATTGTAACATAACACGCCCGGATGCACATCTGTTATACACCGTCGAGGGTCGTGTTCAGCATACGAAGCTAACGGATAACAAGGTCTTATATCTCTTTCCTTATCTTATTTAGTTTATTTTGATGCTACTATCAGCCTGTCAGAAAAATCAGGTGTTGGTAGATTCCTATAACATGTATTTGTGTGTATAAACGATATATTGGAAAATTATTTTATCCTGGTACTCACTAGTACTTGAGAGATCTAATTCCCAATTACGTTGCTAGTAATCTTATTGAAGTTCTTTGATGTTATATTTAAATATTTACAAGATTAAAATAGTGTACCTAATATTATTATCAGCTGGAAATGTATTAATCTACTCTATTGCTTAAATTATTGTTACCATAATTTTTAACAACTGAAATCCACATATACGTAAACGTTTATGTTTTGTTTGTAACAACGAGGTAACCATGGGAACTGCGTTGATCGTCGCACACTCTTGAAGTTTATAATAATCACTTTATGATTTACATATTTATTTATTTGAATTACTCGAGCATGAGAGCTTGTATTCAATATTATTTGAAATGACATTATATGCGATACGCTAAAAATTAACCTCTTGACTACTTTATTTATAATAATTGATATCTTGTACATACGCTTGATTTACACTCAATTTTCCTGTTTCCAGTTGAATGTGTCAATGCGTCTATTACCGAAACAGGTGGTGCCCAAAATATTTCCAATTTAGTCAAGTTATTCGTTTGAGATTTATATTCTCATTAAATTTTCTGCTCTTAAGTGGCCCTAATTTTATTCATACATAAACCCACGCCTATAGTGCTCTCCAACGAACCCCAGCAGTTAGCCGGCAAGGTGGGTTGTTGTTATATTTCCCTGCCACTAATATTTTCTTTTAAAAAACACCACAATGTATGATAAAGATTTTACTTCAGAAATTCGAGAAAATGCGAGAAAGAACCAATTTGGTTAGAATTTATTTGTATAGGAACATATTTGTGAAATACATTATATAAATGTATTAATTACGTTTGACGCATAAATACTTGGTGATAAAAGAAGATTTCAGTCATGTTTTATATTTAAATAATTAAAGATCGTGCTTCATATAAATTTGTTCAACTCAGGTGTAAATATTCTAAAAGATTTTTTATTTGCAATTAATAACATAAGAATGTGTTTTTAAATTGAAAAGTGTTTTAATTTAATCAATTGTAAGTAGAAAATTTTAAACTTTTAAATCAATATCATGTCAGGAAGTATAATGCATAAAAAGTGGGGCGAATGATCTATTTCTAGAATATACTGGAATATTGGTATAGAAACATGGCGAAAATTTTGCGACAACGAAACATGAACTTACTCAGAGGTTTGAGAACGCTAGAAAAGTTTAGCTTATTAAAAAGCCAATACATGCCTCGTTGAGATGTTAGTATTAGTAGGAACTCAGATGTGAGCATGTTATTAACGTACTTACAATACGGTATGTAATTAACTGCCTACATAAAATATACAAAATTTGACACAACAGTTATTTAAAATATATTGAAATGTATTTAAAACAAATTGAAAGTATTGTAAGATAAGATATTATTAATTGGAATGGACGTATATGATTTAAATGGTTTATTATTGATGGTATAGGTCAATTTACATGAAAATTATACTGTTTAAAGCGATTTAAAAGAAGATGGAGCATTGATTGGTAGTTATTGTTTTGAAAGAGTCAATACTGGTGAATTAAAATCGATAATGAGAAAATGCTTAACGGCAACAGTTCAAATAATTTGTTTAAAATTGAGTGATTTATAAAAGACTCATTTGTTATATTAAGTCTTTAAATTACATGGTGTACAAGTCAATTTTAATTTTAGGGACTTGACAAATCTAGTTACAGGATTTGTCTTTATATAAGGTAAGATAGAATACTGAATTCAGTGGTTTAGCCCGGTTTTTTAAGGGAATAGATATTAAATTAGATGATTTCTAAAGATAATTGGTGCACATGGTAATTATAAAGAAGGTTTAGGTAAGGAGTTATTAATGAGTGATTATCGTGTGTTTAAGACTTGTTTATTAGAGACTAATGCAGATAATGACTTAGAATATGTGTTGTGAGAATGAGATGCTGGGGACTCATCATTTTTGTATATAAAGTATTGTTTGTGAAAAGAATAATTGTGAAATGTTTATTTAAAATATTATTTGTAAGAGAAAGTTGTTGTCTCATTCAGGACATAACAAAGAAAGTGCATGTGTCAAGCAGAGCAAAATATTAAGAAAAAGGCTTGTCATTAATCTGAAACTAACATTAAAAAAGGAGGTATTATATTAACATAAAATTACTGTTTAATTCTAAACATAATATAGTTTAACAGATTTTTATATGCTTTGTTAATTTGTGTTTAAATTCAACTGCTATATCACTTGTTTTAATATAGTTTTGCAGACACCTGAATTCTTGTATTATTTTAGAAAATATAGAATTTGTTGTTTTTGTTAATTTAGCTATGACCATAAACACAATATGTAGGAAAACTATTCCATATATTTGCTCGATCATATTATAGCGTATTCAAAGGCCAGAGTGTTTTCAGATGTTGCAATGTAACTACTTCTGCACGTGCAAGAAACTATATGTTTGGAGTATCTAGAATGAATCACAGTACTTTGTACAAGTAGCCTGTTAGAACACAGATATCTTTCTTAATCTTCTTTGGAAATGAAACCACTCATAGTTTTTAAAATCTATTTTATTTACGTTTCGATCCATGACCTAGGATCGTTGTCAAAATAATAAAAACTTCAAGTTTGATGTTTAAGACATAAATTGAAGGTTACTTTGATTTATTGATGTTTGAAATATTTGGTTTGAGTATACTAAGCAAAAATTTTTAAAGTTTAAAAGAATGATTGCCTTCAATTTGTGTTGCGACCTGGGATCGACTTTCCTATGGTAGCCAATACGCTTAACGTGAAATCAGCTGATTAATTTTTATTGGTGAATTTTATAAAAATTCAATAATTTGGGAACATTTTTAACATGTTTCTATTTATACAATTGAGAGATTTCTGATTTTATGTCTTATTTTACCGAGATTCAGTGAAGGGGGTTAAGCAACCTGTGGCTACCAAGATCCCCAATATTTATAATTTGCCGAAATAATGGTTTTCTAGTTAATATGCTTATTGTTATGTAATTAGTTATTGTATGTATAAATAGAAATCATGTATGTAGGCTGTATTTCATGTTAATATCGCAAGGAAAACCCAGGAAAAACTTGCAATGCTACCTAGATATTGTGGGCATTTGATCTTCATTTGTTATTTCTTTTGTTATTTCTTTTAGTAATGGAATCCATTGTTTACTGAAAGTCACGGATTCGTTTGCAACGCAGTTATTTTTATGTAGGGTTATATAGGCAGCTTCTTTGATTTTGCGTTTTGGTGGTTTTCTTCTTTGTCGATAATTTTGCATCTTCCCATTTTATTTTATGACTGGAGTCCCATGCATGTTGGCAAATCATGGATTTTCAAATTTTCTATTTTTATATATGATTTATGTTCTCTTAATCGAACTTCAAATGGTCTGGAAGTTTCTCCTATATAAAACTTATTACATTCGCACGGTATTTTGTAGATACAGTTTTTGAATTTTGTATTGCGTTTTTGGGTTTTGTTTTTGTTAATTGTGCTCTTAGTGTATTGTTGGTTCTAAATACTGTTTTAATTTAAATTTGTTTCCTATTCTTTGAATTTTTCGGAGAATCCTTTTAGGTATGGTATTGAGAGCATTTTGTGGTGTGTATCGTTGTTTTTGTTTTCTTTTCTTTATTTTTAGGGTTTTATTCATTTCTTTCTCTATTATTCTTTTAGGATATTTGTTTTCTATTAGTGTACATCTGATTAGGTCTTTCTCTTTCTTTAAAATTTCTTTGTTTGATGATATTAATTTTGCTCTATCATACATGGTTTTGATAATTCCTCGTTTGACACATTGTGGGTGGTTTGAATCGAAGTTTAAGTATCTGTTTGTGTGCGTTGGTTTTCTATATACCGATGTATTAATTGTTGTATCGTTTTGCTAACTAGAATATCTAAAACGGAAGTTTTCCATGTTGTTCTAATTCATATGTGAATTTAATAGTTGGTTCTATTTCGTTAATTGACTGTATAAAGTTTTTAATTAATTCTATATTATGAGGCCAAATAGCATAAACATCATCAACGTATCTCCACCAGATCAATGGTTTCAATTCTTGTGTGAATATCACATCTTTTCGAATTCCTCCATGAATATATTACTGAAGATTGGGGATAGTGGACTTCCATTGCCATTCCGAAGCTTTGTTTGTAAAATTGATCATTTATTTGAAAATATGTGGTATTTACGCATAAACCAAGTAATTCCATAATCGATGATATACTTAGTTTTGTTCTTTCTTTAAGATTGCCATCTTTTCGAGTTTGTTTTTATAATATTAAGCGTTTTGTTTATAGGGACATTTGTAAAGAGATTTACTACATCAAAGCTTACCATTGTGTGTGTATTTTCAATTTTTATGTTTGATAGTTTTTCTAAAAAGTGTTGGTTGTTTTTAATGAAAGAATCCGTTTTGCCTGCTAATGGATTTATAATTTTTAGTAGAAATTTTGCTAAATTATAGCATGGTGAATCTATTGAGCTTACGATAGGTCTTAGAGGAATGTCTTTTTTATGAATTTTTGGTAGACCGTAAAAGTGGGGTGGTTTACTGTAATGTGGGACTAGTTTACTTCTTTCTTTGTCTTCGAATTCATTTTTAAATTTAAATAGAGTTTTGTATATTTTATTTTCAATTGATTTTGTTGGGTCCGTTTCTAAACTGGTGTAGTTTTCAGTGTTCAATAGTTCGTTGACTTTTGTGTTGTAATCGTTTTTATTCATTATTACTGTTGCATTGCCTTTGTCAGCAGGTAGAATTATAATTGAGTTATCGTTTTTTAGATTGCGAATTGCTTTTATTTCGTTATTACTTACATTTGGCTTTATTTTGTGATTATTTTCTATTTCGATTTTACATCGTATTCTAAATTCGTTTGCTTGATCTTCTTCGAGTTGGTTTGCTGTTTTCTCAATACAGCTAATTATTTCAAAGGTTGGTATTGATTTTGGTGTTACTGCAAAATTAAGGCCTTTTGAAAGAATTGATTTTTCTGTGTCGTTAATAGTTCTGTTTGATAAATTTATCACGGTGTTTAGCATGGTGTTCCTGTTTTCTAACGTTTTAGTTTGTGTGTTATTTTTCTCTATAAATAGGTTATTAAATTTCTTTATGTGAATTTCTTTTTGTTTGGAAAATACTGATTCGTAGTAGGTTTTTGCACTAACGAGAATTTTATCAAAATCATATTTTGTTACCTTTATTCGTATGAAATTTATAATGCCCTCAATATCTTGTTTTAACTTATAAATAATGTGGCGGTGGTTTTGTAGTCTTTCCCTCATCATACTGTAACTTGCTCTTTCGAGAATTCTTGATAGTTTATTGCTTGTCTTTCCAAATTTGATTCTAAATCCTTTTGGTATTATTTCGTTGTTTCTGCACTTTATTAGGAATGTGAGTGAATTTTTGGAATGCGATAGCTTTAGGTTTAGATTGTCCAACGCACACAAACAGATACTTAAACTTCGATTCAAACCACCCACAATGTGTCAAACGAGGAATTATCAAAACCATGTATGATAGAGCAAAATTAATATCATCAAACGAAGAAATTTTAAAGAAAGAGAAAGACCTAATCAGATGTACACTAATAGAAAACAAATATCCTAAAAGAATAATAGAGAAAGAAATGAATAAAAACCCTAAAAATAAAGAAAAAGAAAACAAAAACAACGATACACACCACAAAATGCTCTCAATACCATACCTAAAAGGATTCTCCGAAAAAATTCAAAGAATAGGAAACAAATTTAGAATTAAAACAGTATTTAGAACCAACAATACACTAAGAGCACAATTAACAAAAACAAAACCCAAAAACGCAATACAAAATTCAAAAACTGTATCTACAAAATACCGTGAATGTAATAAGTTTTATATAGGAGAAACTTCCAGACCATTTGAAGTTCGATTAAGAGAACATAAATCATATATAAAAATAGAAAATTTGAAAATCCATGATTTGCCAACATGCATGGGACTCAGTCATAAAATAAAATGGGAAGATGCAAAATTATCGACAAAGAAGAAAACCACCAAAACGCAAAATCAAAGAAGCTGCCTATATAACCCTACATAAAAATAACTGCGTTGCAAACGAATCCGTGACTTTCATTAAACAATGGATTCCATTACTAAAAGAAATAACAAAAGAAATAACAAATGAAGATCAAATGCCCACAATATCTAGGTAGCATTGCAAGTTTTTCCTGGGTTTTCCTTGCGATATTAACATGAAATACAGCCTACATACATGATTTCTATTTATACATACAATAACTAATTACATAACAATAAGCATATTAACTAGAAAACCATTATTTCGGCAAATTATAAATATTGGGGGATCTTGGTAGCCACAGGTTGCTTAACCCCCTTCACTGAATCTCGGTAAAATAAGACATAAAATCAGAAATCTCTCAATTGTATAAATAGAAACATGTTAAAAAATGTTCCCAAATTATTGAATTTTTATAAAATTCACCAATAAAAATTAATCAGCTGATTTCACGTTAAGCGTATTGGCTACCATAGGAAAGTCGATCCCAGGTCGCAACACAAATTGAAGGCAATCATTCTTTTAAACTTTAAAAATTTTTGCTTAGTATACTCAAACCAAATATTTCAAACATCAATAAATCAAAGTAACCTTTAATTTATGTCTTAAACATCAAACTTGAAGTTTTTATTATTTTGACAACGATCCTAGGTCATGGATCGAAACGTAAATAAAATAGATTTTAAAAACTATGAGTGGTTTCATTCCCAAAGAAGATTAAGAAGAATGCAAAACAAACCACAACAAACATACAGGTAGTATTTACAGATATCTTTAAAATAACTATTAATACATGTTGTGGCAGTAAAATCTGGTATCGTATAATGAACCCTGGATAATTCTTTAGCAATGGTAAGTATTTATTATAATCATATTTATATAAAGCAATGATGAAAATAATAACATCAGCCATAATTATGTTGACAATGGCGTATTTGTGTTCACAAAACTATTACAAACATATTTTAGGAAATTTACTGTTCTATTACAATTAAGATTCAGATTAAAAAATAATATATTTCACAAATAGGAAATTTAATGTGTTACAGAAAATTCTTAGATTATTCCGTATCGGTAGTATGCATACTTTGTAATTAACTAATGCAAGGTAATGTACTAACGCAAATAGTATTATGTTCAGTGGGTCAAGTATTCAGGAACCTGATCTCATGCAATTGAAAGACTGTTGAGATGTGAAACATAAAGTAACTTGGTTATTATTTTAATAAGGAAATTATGTGTAATGTAGAACAATAGTTAAGCACAAAACTGAATATGTTTGGATAAACTTCCCTAGTTTTTTGGGTATAAAAAGTAAGAATTAGAAATAGGAAGTCGGTACTTATTCGAAGGTGTTCTACCATCCAGACCAAGAACTGTAAATAGTATTCAGATGTGGAATTATAATAATTTATAATAAATAAAATATTCCAGAATTCAGCATTTGGACTTGCGTCAAAACTAAACCATCGACGCCCTGTTCTTCGTGTTGATTGTCGACAATTTGTTTTGTTTCATGATCACTGGTGTGACAGTTTGCAATTATAAATATTCTTAAATCATACGTAACATCTTCATGTTTTAACAAACTATTCAGAAATTTTTCTAAGTTATGACCACCTGATCCTGTTACAGTTGTATCTTTATTATATGTGTAATAACATCTGCTTTAGGTTGCATATCAATATTTTGTGACATTCCTTTGACATGTTTATAATCATATTTTATTTTAATAGTTTCTATACTGGTAAATTCTACCAATAGGGTTAGGCTTTTCCATTAAGAAAGATAATTTTTAGGTTACATGCGTTCATGATCAAGGAAGGGTTATTTCTGCATCTTATATTGTTTATACTTAAAGATTATCAATTCATTATGGCCGTTTTTAAAGTTAGAAATGACATCAGCAACGTAAGTTTGTATTCAAACTTATTAGTTTTACGATTCATTTGTTTTGATTAATAGTGTATAACACAGACGCCTATGACCTCATCGTTTAGGCATGAAGACGACTAACATGCAAAATTGTGCTGAATCAAAAATGAAAAGTCCTTTTCTCTAGTTCTAGTTAACCTTTCTGTGAGTTAATTTTACATGTATTAGATAGAGAACAACACAAAGTAATTTCAATTTGCAGTTTTAATTTATCTGTCTGAATTCTGCCAAAGATGTCTCGAAATATTTTATAGATAGGAAATAAGTCTTATACAGTACTTCGTCTTTAACATCCAAAAACAACATGTAACTTGAGTGGGTTAGTTTACCTTGAAGTGGGTATTGAACTGATTATGGCAGTTAGTCATTAAAGTTCGAATGATACTCTATCAGGTTGGTTACTTTTAATTTTAGGTACACCTTGGTTCTCATTAAATTTAAAACTTTATGTTGGACATAAGCATATTAGAAACAACTAGTTTCTTTCCAAGTTTCGTGAGATAAAGACTTTTAGTGACGTCCGAGTTATCCACAGGCAAAAATCACTCATCAGGTATTTATGAAAACTTCTGAAACTATAACCTACTACAATAATTGCAAATGAATGAACATTTTAAATTAATTGTATGGATTGATAAATGTACCCACAGTACGTTCTTGTGATTAGGTTAAGAATTTAGATAGTAATTTTGGTTGTTTGTTTTTGTTTAATAATTATATATACTGGTAACGAAAACATAATTGTATAATAGTCTTATATTGGTGTTTTTCACAACTAATGTGGAAGTGATATAGTTCCAACTTTGTTGTAATAAATTATATTGCAATTATCTAGAGACGTGATTAATATTCAGGTAATTTAACACTTAATTTTGAAAACCTTTCAGCTAGCAGTCTTCAAGTAAGTATATCAGTGTCATTATAATGCTTATTATAGGCTGGTTTTTAGTGTTAGAGTACTCTATTAGTTTTTGTGTGAATTTTTGGCCAGAATTACTTTCCTTATCTCAGGTTTTGGCATCCTCTTGCTATTCTTTCTGGAGTTTTTCCATAGAAATCCCCGCATTACGAGATTAGGTGGCATCCAGATTAATTTCCGATTAAGACATATTTCACACCAGATGACATTCTGGGGCCCTTTTCAAACACACCATTCGTCCAAATGAATTAGCCGGCAACATATTTGTTAGTACAGTCAAAGCTTTCAGTACTTTCTTGAAGCAGAATTTTTAGTAGGGTACTTCACTGACTTTTTCTGTGGATTACTGGCTAAATTTTCTGAGCCAAAACTGTTTGTAACAATTTGTAGTTACAACTTGGCATCCAAGCAGTCATCAACGATAATAAGAGTGTTTGGAGATTTTCTAAATAAAATAGAGTTTAGATCAAGGGCTCCTTTCTGATTATGTATTTTGTGTGAACGAGATATAGCATTGATAAATGTTACCCGGTTCTCAAATTTTAGTAATTGTATTTTATAAAGTAATATTTTAATCTATACAAAATGTATTTGCTGACTTTGAAGACATCATAATAAAATTTTGCATAATTTTGTTTTTATTCCAATTATTGTAATGCATTTATATATAACTTTGTTTCAAGTATTAAGTTAGAGACTGAAATTATGGAACACAGAAGTTTTTGCATTGAAATCTGAGAGGATTAGTAGTCTGTATCAGCAAGAATAGTTGTACGTTATTCCAATAGAGCATTGTGAATATCATTGTAATTATTTGGTTTTATATTTTTTTCTTTGGCAAGAAAAGACGCTTTGATGGTGGTACAGACTTAAGTGAATAATTTCCAAATTAAAATTATTCACAAATTCCTGAAATAAATAACTTTGAAATGGATTATTATCATAAACTACATATCTTGGAAGCTAAATGATAAATACACATTTGAGTTTTAAAAGAATTTTTACAACCAATTTATTTTTATTGCAATAACTTCTATACTTTGATAACTAATCAACAACTATTAAATAATTTTTTCACAGTGTGCCCCTAAATAAAGAACTATTTTGTGAAATGGTAGGTTAAATATTTTGTGTAGAATTAATGGTTTAATATTTGCTTTTTGTAATTTTTGCATGCATGATATTGATTAACAAAATTTTCATCATTTCATCTACTTTAGGTCAATATAATAATGAGCATGCTCATATTACATTATCAGCTGGGCGTAAATTATTACGTTAATCCCATGTATAATTTATTATGCAACAAATGTGGTCTCAATTTTATGTCATAGAACGGCTACTGATTTATATGCAAGAAAGCTATTAAAAACATGCAAAAGGCTTACCTTGATTGATTTATTTATTTATTGACTTTATTGGCACACACCAGCTTACACTGGAAACAAAATTATTTACACAAAAAATTTTGTTTGGTAGTGAGTCAAAAGGTGAGCTTCAGGCACAATAGCATGCTCTATCACTTAACTTAAAATGAAGAAATTAAACAATTTTCAAGCACCGCGAGAAAACAGTAATTATAAATTATAAATGAATACATTTTCCTATAATGTGCAATAGTAATATTGTAATGAATGAATGAATGAAGTCTATATTCATTAGTAATTTCGTCCTTAGATACGTTTTAGATTAAGATAAGGAAAAAGTTCTCATTTTATCCATATGTGAGTTGTAACATTTTGATAAGTTAAAAATAAAAGACCTTTTGAATATATCGTATTTGTACACTGGAATTTCAATTAATTCTCTCCTGTGAATATTTATACTATGGACATCTGTTCTAAAACGAATTCTATTATATAGATAAGCAGGCGTCTTAAGAAGCATTAATTTCGTAGATAGGTTTTGTACTCGTTAGATTCGTTTTTGCTGAACAGAATTAAGACAAGGACTATAAATACAGTCTGCATGATTAAAATACGATAATACAAGTCCATTAAATAGATTTTTTTTATGAAAATGTGAGTGTCTATTGTTGTTTAATAACCTTAACTTAGAATAAGCTTTTTGAACACACTTGTTAATATGTAGGAGTGGGCGATACGGGATTTTGCGTATCGAATATCGATAGATATTCTATATCGATATGTATCGATATATCGAATATCGATATATATCGATACGTATCGATACGTATCGATGCGTATCGATATGTATCGATGTGTATCGGTGCGTATCGATACGTATCGATGCGTATCGGTACGTATCGATACGTATCGATTCGTATCGATGCATATCGATACGTATAGATATATATATAGCGATTCGTATCGGAACGTTTAGATGTGTAGATTAAGTATACATATCGAGACGTAGCGATACGTATCGGTACGAATCGATACGCATCGATTATTTATCTACTCTTTTTGGGAATAAAATCACAAGATCGTTTTAAAATAATGTATTTACTGACAATTCGATCTTTCACTTAAGATTGTTTGTTATCAAAATAATTAAAGTTTCAAGTTTAATATTTGTGATATAAGTATATATATATATATATATATATATATATATATATATATAGGGATGGGCGATACGGGATTTTGCGTATCGAATATCGATACATATTCTATATCGAATATTGATACGTATCGATAAATATCGAGTATCGATATTTATTTTTCGCTGTATCGGGGGGGGGGGGGGGGTCGATACGGGGGTCGTATCGATACGTATCGATATATTGATACGCCGACCCAGCCCTATTAATATGTTCAAACCTTAAATTAGAGTCTATAATTAATCCGAGATTCTTATAGGTATTTCTAATAGGAATAATGTTATTATCAATCGAAATATTTAACGAAGGAAGTATAATACTTCTCTGATACATTTTCGCAAATAGCATCATAACATACTTTCTTGAATTGATTAGTAATGAGTGTTTGGTAGCAGCAATAGATAAATTGCAAAGATTCTTATTTATGGTATCAATGGCTTCTCAAACCTTGGTGTAACGAAAGGAATAGTAAAACTATGTAACATCTCCGGGTAGAGCATTGGCAAAAACTCAAATTAGTGTAGCTAAGATATCCTCTACTAGTTGTTTCCAGCCGATAATCACTGCTGGCGTCTTCAAGTAGATCATGGTTACGTGAAGTCCGTTTCTTATATTTGGTCCAAATTCTTTTAGCGAAGTGTGTTGAACCTACACTTTTAGGGAACAGATACTTCGGGTGGGGATAGGTAAGAGATTTCATGGGCACACTTCCTATAATTAATGCGCACTTGCGTCTAATATATCGATATCGTTCAGTAGTGGAGGTAAATTTCCATTTAAAATGCACCTTCCCCATGAGCTTGTTGTCTTCTGCATAAAACGTTTCTTATTGGCTAAGCGTGATAACCATACCATTCCTTTGGCCTGGAAAAATGTGTGCTTTAACAAATATATTGATAAATTACAGGTTCTCGACCTCAGTTCGCATGAACCCAGAAACCACAGACTTTACATTTAGTAACCTAATTAAAGGAACGATGGGAATAAGCTTTCCCATTTTGGATTATAAAATCCCATATTCCCAATATTAAAACGAAAACTTTGTGCAGTTAAAAGGTATAACAATTGCACCAAAGAGAAAACATATAAAGCAACAGGTCTCTTTGTACGAGAGCTCACATGCACGTAAAACTTAAATTAAATAATGTCTGTTGGCCCCACCTGCTTTTTAATCCGGAGCAATACTTACGATACCAGGAAACGAAAATAAGTAGTCACCCGATGTTTAGGCTACATCATCTAAGCGAGCAAGTCTTGTTTGTCACTGCACTGACCACGCAAATTTAATCGGGAGTATGAGACTAAAACACTTAAAACTGACACTTAAATTCACTATAAAACTAACTACAAGGTTCTTTTTTATCATTGCATATTAATGCATACAAATTTTATTAATGCCTTCAAGTTATTTTCTTAAATTAAACATTTTTCATATTGGCTTTTAGTAAGATAAAGACAAAATACGTTGCAGCAGTAAAAACTTTAAGTTAATAATTAGCCAGTACTAATGCATTAACAATACATAATTTCTTAAACTTCTACTACCAAGTACAAACTAAAAAAACAGGTTAGTTGTTTTCTTTTTACAATAAATACTAGTTCTGATCATAAATACCAAAGGTTCGAAACATCAAATAGATATGGTAATTTCTTAAAAGTATTCCAAAGAAAAAGATATATGTAATTTTTTAAAGCAATGATAAGATAAAGTAACATTTCAAAGGTAATTCCAGAGAGAAACATAAATACTTATGGTTTAGAATATTGTTTAGATAAGATAAAATCTCGAAGATAGTTTCAACAAGAAAGATAGGTAACACAACATTTGCGATTTGCAACATTAACCAAGTAAGGTAAAATCTCTGAAATATTTTACAGGAAAAGATATACAACCAACCATTTATGGTCATACATTAATTAGATAAGATAAGATCTCCAAGATAACTTCAAAGAGTAAGATGCACACAAAACATTAATATTGAACCTAATAGTAAGATAAGATAATATCTTAAGAAAAACTCTAAGAAAAGATTAAGAACAAATTAATTGTGGTGCAGAGGTCTCATACTTGGCAAGGCGCTCACCGCCTCTCCTACAAATATAATAATAGAACGACTCCTAAGGAAGTAGAGTGATCCCGTAGGATCCTAAAAATGGGTTTTACTCATATCCACTAAATGGAGAAGTTTGACGAAGCGGCACTCTTTCATATGAACAGCATGAGGACCCAGGTAGAAATAGGAATGCAGTCCCTGCGTCAATTAAAAGGATCAGTCCACAGATAAATTTAGTAATAAATTGCAGTGTCTATGGCTTTACATAAATCCAGCAGAAGACAATTGTGATACATAGCTAAATGGAGGTCCCCCACGCCCGCTGATGTGTAACTATTAAGGCCAAGGTCCTGGGTTCGATTCCTAACACGAACTACTTGAAAACAGTTAGGCATGCATTTTTTTTTTACAAAAATACACCCTCGTTCGGATGATAGGTAACATGTAGGTCTCATGTGTTAGTGTTATCATGCAGGTTAAAAATTTCTACTTTGCTCGGAATAGCAAGGGTTCGTGAAATTTCAAAATTGCCAGGTAAAAAACTCGTTTCCTGACCAATGTAGTGCCTTCGGGTGTAGCATTGAAAAATCAAATGTAGGGTACCCCATACCTATGGCCCAATGTCGTTAAGTAACAAACCTCTAACTACGCAGTGGCTTAGAAAGTAAAAAAGAAATAAAGAAGTTTTGTAACAACCAGGTAGAACAGGAAACAGGAAGGGCTTGCACTGAGGAATAATGAAAGAAAAAACAATGGATACTGAAGCATTACTCTACCAGCTAAAATGTAGTCAGCAGCCTGGAGTAGGAGAGCACCACTCTTATGTGGTGGACGGTTGTCTTAGAACTAAGACAAGTCTAATGATGGAAGAAAATACGGTTGAAAAACGAGATGAAGGATAAGAAAAAGTAGAGTTTTAGGATAAGCACCCTACAGAAAGGGTAGAGAGTAGAGGGTGTTCCTGATAAAACAAATCCACCTGAAGAACCATCTGCAATGTTAATTATAAAAAAAGCTCTATTTCAATACGTCGATAATTAAAAATAATTGGGCTCCAAATAAAGCTCATCTTCCTACCAAGCACATCTACTGCGATAAGAAAATCAAATAAAGGTAACTTAAATATACCTGCACAGTCATTTCAAAACAAATAACTTCCATAGACACTAAATAATTGTATGATAGACAGCTATTGAAAGATAGAAGAAAATTTTGAATACAGCAAAGCAAAAAGGAAAATATTGAAACGACAAAGGCGGCAGCCCCTCGCCAACACGTTCAGGAAAAACAGAAAACATGTATTTATGGCCCTATGATATAAAACAATTGTTAACAAGATTTGCAACAAATGATTGAAATATATGCAAAAGAACATAAATCGAATAGAAATTTTTTGTGTTCACAACTGTGGAAATAGACATTATACTACAAGAGCATAGGTTACGATTCTACGGGTATCCAAAGAGCCCAAGAGTTAAGCAACAACCCGACATCAGCTAGTATAAGTCCTAAAGATTTGCTGGGTTATTAAGGTAAAAAACATATCAACCACGAAGAACGACTGTATTAAGTTGTGGAATAATAAAATAGAAAATGAAAATGTAAAAGAAATTGGATTTATTTGTGTGTAATGACTACTAGAAAAAATTTTATAACTAGAGATAAGAGATCTATATTTTAATACAAAAACTATATATGACCTAACAAGTTTTTGAACACTTGTAGATTAAAGGATTGTAACGAAATTAGTTTTTCCGGTATAAGTAAATAAACAAGATTCTTATTGTTAATTTTATCGCATTGAATTCTTCCTTGTAATGCAATATTTAATTCTATCTAGTTCGTTGTTAAAAAAAAAGAGACTCGGTCATCAAATAGACAGGCCGTGCATTTTGAATTGCATATAATTTGGTGGAGTATCGTCCTTATTACAACGCTTGTTAGTTAGGTATTACTATCCGATATGTGATGTGCGCTTGTGCTTATCACAAGTTGGATGTTTAGAAGAGGAACGGGCAGGTTGGTTATCACGTTTTGGTGAGGCAGATAAGATGGCCGGAAAGGAGTCTTCCTGGAAAAGGCGGTTAGGCATTTAAAGAATGGGTGCAGTGCAACTCTTGATGCTGGGTTCCCGAAGTAGAACTAGCCAATGCATAATTTAAGGCATTAAAGCCAAGATTGTAAACTAAATAATTGCACATTCTCATGTAACAATTCATACTACTTCAGACCATATCTCTGAAGGGGTAAGCTGTATTTGGGATTTCTTAGGTTTTGCGTATCAACCACTCCATTACGAGCGTTTCAAAGAATGGAATAGCAGTAACAAAATTATAAAAGGGGCTAATAAGAACGATTCGTCCAGGAAAACCCTATATACACGGAATTATGCCAAAGAAAACAGATGCTTAATAACACTAAGGCAAACCACCAGCGATGTTTATAAAATGAACCTTGAAATATTTGATAATAATAACGTATTTACACAATATCTAATGTTAAACGATTACTTTGAATTTTGATGACTTTCACAACAATATTTCAAACACCTGAAGCATATAGTTTATGATTACACTAAAGTATGAGACTTAATCTTGCAATAGAATTAAAAGAAAATAACGGATTGTTTATTGTTTCCCATTTGAAACTGAAAAATTTGCTGTGAATACGAAAACTTATTTAGGGTCGCAAATAAATAATTCAGCAAATTTTTCATTTTTTTTTATAAAAAATTGTTACAACATGAAAAAGTTAAATTCCATTTATAAACAGATATAAGTTTACAAATATTTTGGTCATCGGTAGATAAAGATAAATTATTTGACTCTAGAGCAGTTTTAAAGGTATCGGGAATGAAATCTAATTCTTCGTGTACAAATCCATCGATAAGCAGTAATTCATGCATAAATTCATGTTTAGTCTTCTCAGTTTCGTCAACATTCTAAAGCGAGAATAAATGGAAGGTTGTCCTTTAAGAAAACAAAATGGATCATCAGCCGACTTGCGTCTTTAAAATAGCGATTGCAGTAGTGTTGGCAGGGTCGTAAAGGCATTCCATTGGTCGCTTTTAAATTATTTAGCAATGCGCATTAAATTAATATTAAAGTTTGGTATCCGGTCTTAAAATCGCCTAGAATGCAAAGACGTGGTTTACTAATTTGGCTTTGAATAATTGTTAAAATACTCACATCTGTGAGAAATGTCGGTAATTTTCAGTGTTGTATAATTGTTTCTTCTTTAGATTAAGTAATTAGATAATCCTTTGTTAAATTAGAAAAAAATGTTTGGACACGCCAACAGGTCAAAGTTTACTTGACCTTTTTTTGTTTCATTATAGCATGTATCGGGCATACAATTCTGGTTGATAATACAAGTGATATTATTTTAAACTGCATTTCCAGGGTTTGTACACTTTTACATCTAATTTGACAAGCAATATTGTTGGCTCTGTTTTACTTACGCTTCAGGCTAGCAAAGTAAAAATTTGTGTATGGAATTTAATTTGAAATTAAAGGTCAGATTTAGGGTTGATTTATGCATTGATTCTTTATGTGATAAGCTAACATCGATCAATACAATTAAATAGAATCTTAGTAGCAATATTATAAAGATCTACTAGCCATAATATCTAACAAGCAACCTGTTAAATGTCCCACTCTGATTATGCAGAAAGAGAACCACATTTATATTAATACTTAAAACATATGTTATTTACATAATTGATTTTGTTTATAAATTTAATCATACTTTTGCTTTTCTTGTTATCTAGTTTTGAAACGTTATGAAATTTTCAAATAATTATGAAGTACATAAGATTTATACATTCTGATTGTGAGTGAGAAAAAGGATTCAGTTTCTTACGTAGAATTTTTTGTTGTAATTTTAAAAACCAAGCACTAAGGTTCATATTTTTTATCCTTGGAGATTTAAAACAGTAAGAATAATTAAATTTTTTTAATATTAATGATACAGAATTTATTATGAAATATCCGTCTATACATTGATAATTTGTAATAAATATTTTTGCATTTCATTATATGATCTAAGAAAATTTGCATCTCTTTTTATTAAAAGGAAGGTTTTACAATAATTAAAAATATAAACTCTTTGAATCACATTTAGTTATGCTATGAGATACAAAGTGACCATTACTATATTGTGTTGCTTTGATTCTGAACTACATTGGAAGCGCAAATTGCTGTCTCATGTGTCTTATTTTTAATCTAATAATTCCTTGCAGGTATCTCATCATTGTACTTAGTTTTTAGTGTTGGTATCAATTTCTGATGGGTTCTACATTTCTCTTTCTTTCTAGATGTAGTGCCTCATTTTTAAACATCTTTAAAAACAACCCACCGCACCCATTTTATTGCTATCTGCCATTTACAGTAAAGATTAGAGTATAGCTGTGAGGCACGCACATTTTCCAAAAAAGTAAAAATTCTAACACCGGTACCGCAACTGTGAGGCCTCAATCGCTAAAAAAAAAATGACTGACTCCGCAACGAGTGGCTTAATTGTTTTGTTTGAATTTGGTGTTGTTAGTTAAATTTTAAAGAAGACTGCCAATTTGATATTTTTTTAAATAACCCTTTTATTTAAACGTTAATACATAGTTAATAATCTATAGGAACTCTGTGGCATGATTTGAATAAAAATGAATACAAACCCTTAACCACAAAAAAATATTTAAAATACTAGATACATATTTCGACCACTATGTCGTCATCATCAGTAGGAATTTGCAATTAAATAATAATTAGTTGTTGTTCCAGAACACTTCAGAGGATATTCTCCTCACCACAGGCTGAAATGAACCTTCCCAACATACAATTTACTACAATGTTGCTTTAAACACTATCGAGGATATTCTCCTCACCTGCAGGCTGGTATTCTTAACAACAAACAAGTGAGTTGTGTGTTTTAAAATACTAGATACTTATTTCGACCACTATATGGTCATCATCAGTAGGAATTTGCAATTAAATAATAATTAGTTGTTGTTTCAGAACACTTCAGAGGATATTCTCCTCACCACTTGGCTGAAATGAACTTTCCCAACATACAGTTTACTCTGAATTCACTTGTTTGTTGTGGAGAACACCAGCCTGCGGGTGAGAAGAATATCCCCGATAGTGTTAAAAGCAACATTACAGTAAATTGTATGTTGAGAAGGTTCATTTCAGCCAAGTGGTTAGAAGAATATCCTCTGAAGTGTTCTGAAACAACAGCTAATTATTATTTAATTGCAAATTACTACTGATGATGACCACATAGTGGTCGAAATACGTATCTAGTACTTTAAATATTTTTGTGGGTAAGGGGTTTTATTCATTTTTATTAATACATAGTGTTTCTCTAAGGTTAAAAATAATATTAAATAAAATATATAAGGATATTAAAACTACATTATGGTCAACTATATTGATACTTTTAAAAATTAAAATGACATCAATTTAAGAATAGTGTATTAACTCCTAATAATTTTTTTTGTAAATCAGATTTTATATTATTAAATTAACTGCCTAAAGTATAATTGGTTTTTGTTCGTTTATAGCCATAGTCATTTATTTTTATAGACATCCAAGTTTTTGCATGCAACATAAAATTGAATTTTTCATAAAAAGCAAAATTTTACCAACCAAAACTTAAAATAAAAATTGAGACGTTTCAAATAGTCCATTTAAATAAAGACAAGTTTAATTACGAATTAGCCATATGTGATATTGTTAATGATAGAGATATGAATACGAATCGTACAACTCTAGCGAGATTATTAGCCAAAGAAGTTATAAAACCCTATAGTCAAGTAGAATTCTATTAAAACTTATAGAAAATATTTTAATGGAATTTGATGGAAATTTTTCTGATAGTGTGTTCAAACATGCAAAGTTAAAATCTTTCCATCTTAATGTTCGTGTTAAAAGGATGCAACCAACCATCCTTATTAAATAATGATGAGGTTAAGAAGTTTAAAAACGAAACTAACTTCAGTACTTGTTTTGGAAGCAAACTGTTTTGAAAAAGCTAACAAAGATGAAATTAATGTGAGTAACGTTGATGACACTTCTATGTCACCACAGTTACTTTGTCAGGCACCTATCCAAAATATCACTTATTTCACACCGCCTATTTCCATAGGAATGTGGTCAGTAAAATTTTCAGGAGAGCCTTCAAAATTAGTTACATTTCTAGAGAGAGTAAGTGAACTCACATATTCAAAGAAAATTAGCAAAGAAGACTTATTTATTTCGGCAGTAGAATAGTTTAATGAAAATGGTCTAGAATGGTTTCGCAGTAATAGAAATTCTTTAGCTGACTGGAAGACATTAGTAGCACGTTTAAATGAAGATTTCACACCTGTTGAGAATTCACTTGACCTTTTCTTTATTCTAATATTTCTCAAGCCGCCCCTAGCTTCATATAAATTCAAATTCTGTTTGATGTGTTTTTGTGAACGCGCCCCACTTACGAGTTGCTTTTGTTTTCCGATAACACGTGTAACGGGCATTTTTATAGTTTTTAACCTTTTTACGCTTTTATACTCAATTCGTAAGTACCTTTCTACAATGACTAGTTCTAGATTTAATATTTATTAACTCGTTGACGAATGTGTCGTGTTATAATGAATAGATTGCATCGTTCTTGTTTTGCCGTAAATATAAATTTTGTTCCTTAAATTGGATTATTCGTAAATTGCTTTCCGGCTTATCGAAAATGATAAACCGCTGTAATTAATTATTAATAATGATTGCGGCATTCACGTTTTGGATGTTCCTGATGTTATTAACAAGTCTAGATAATAGGCGATAAGAAGTTGTAATAGCAACGAATTGAATAAACAGATGAAGAGTCGTGTTTTGTTCTTTGTTCCGATATACTAAGTACGTTAAAAATACTGTTTCCTCTTTGCTTTGACAATAGTGAGAATTAATGCGGGATTTAATTTTCGTATTGTTCATGTACGAGCACGGCACGATTTTTTTAGTTGTTTTCTTGTGAAATAAAAATTGTATATTAACTGTACAAAAGTGTTTTACGGAACATTTTGACGGACGTACTTAAGTGATACACGTGCTTTACCCATTATGGTTCTTTTTAGTTGTTTTGTCTTTTGATATTAAAACTATGTGTGCGATCTAGTTTCGCGGTCCTTTTCTTTTCAGAGTAGCGCATACTTTGGATTATTTAAATACAGTGATACTGTAGTTTCTGAATTTTCTAACAACAAAGAATCTAAAATAGATCATTGCTTGCGCAAATTGCGTTATTGGTGAAATATAACAGATTACCGGCTTACAAAGGTATTGGTTGAAATTTCTCACTGCTTTTTGGGATGTTTATGAAAATAATATACCTTTGGTCCCAGTTGAAATTAAACTAGGGCTTCAGAATATTTTGAAATTGTTGTCTTAGGAAATAGGATTACCAAGAAATTTATCAAGGCTACATAGTTCCGACGCGTGATAATGTCTGCTGCTAACACCAGTGAAATACGTAGGTGTGATTAGTGTAACGTGCGATAAGTTCCATCAACACCCTCACAGTCAAGGGTGAAGTGCTTCGTTAGTGCAGGACATCGTTGAATCCCACACTTCAATTGTAGGGAAACGTTACTGAAGGACCTTTTGTAAGTTGAACTATTTTCTACTTGTTATTACTTTAAATATCTATCCGTGGCTTTGCCATATCTTTGTCATTCTGATACCTTTTGCAATAGACTTGCATGCTATTTTAAAACAAAAAAAAAAGAAAGAAAGAACAATCAATACTACTGAATTACTCATATCAATTGTGTCTTACCTATTTATTTACTGAATTACTCATATCCATTGTGTCTTACCTATTTATTTACTGAATTACTCATATCAATTGTGTCTTACCTATTTATTTTTTTTAACATTTTGTCTGATTTATGTTTAATTGGTGTGTGAGGAAACGTTTCTGCTACTCCCCAATATTACCTCACTTTGTACTAAACATTTTTCTGTATTGTTTTTACCGTTGTTATATTATATAGTTTATCTAAACAGTTTCTTTTATTTACATTCTACAAAGTACTGAATAACTTAGACGTTTCATTGCTGCTATGCTTATTCTTTTTTTTTTTCAGGTTTGCTTAACTAATTTTTTTATTGCAGGTTTTATCACTAACTCCTTACAGCCGCGTACATTGTATGTTGGTCTGCTCTCTACAACCCCCCCCCCTAATCACCGATTGAGTCCGGTCATTTCTTTGATTTTTTTGTTACGCACGGCTACGAGCCAACGTAGCATAACTTTGGCGCCCGAACAGGGACTGCCACGAATTACGTAACATATATTTTTGGCGCCCAACGTAGCTGCCACGAGAAAAAAAACGTAACACACGGGCGTAATGTCGTACAAGCTGTCTGTTTGTTGTGTGTGGTTCAAAATAGAACTTCCAATGTTCCAATCTTTAAATTCAAATACTTAAATTCAATTCCTTAAATGCAATAATTATTGTATTTTATCCAAGTATAAATTGTGTAGTGTATGAGCAGAAAGTTACATGCAATTTTTAAATGCAGATAACAGGTATCGTAGTAGTAAGAATTAAACCGTCGCCGTGTGGACTCAATCAACTATATTCATCTTGTTAGAACACAGAAATAATATAAAAATTGATTAAATAGTGTGTGTACAAAACGGTTATCGTTCATTCTATTTTCCAGCTTTCGGGCGCGTATCAGCAATCTGGTCCTTATCTATCGAAGGAAAAAATAATAAATAAATTTAACTGTTGCAATCACTACTCAGTAAGTGAGAACAAGAAATTCAAATGGGGTAGTTAAAACCAATTTCTTTACACGATCTTATCGAGCCGGATGTTTGCAAAGTATTTATGTTAAGTTGGAACGGTTGATGTTAAAGTTATTTACCTTCGTTGTTCCCGCTTTCATATTTAAGATATTCCTTAAAAGTTTAAACTACTTCATTCAACGGTTGTTACCTGTTGGGGCATTTAGGTATTATTGGAAAACCAGTTATTGATGGGGATTCTTTTAAGAAGATTTACGGTGTTCAAAATATTAAAATTTCCTTGTTGTATTTAAACTAGCTACTAGTTTATTACATTATTAGTAAATATTCTGAGGCTAATGTAAAATGATTGATGTATCCATTGTAAACAAAATATTTTCAAATATGTTGTACTAATATTTTCAATTGACGTCTCTGAGTCCACACGAATAATTATAATTAAGTTTGTTATGTTTTCTTTCATACAGGGTTGTAGCAAAGGTGTTACGACAATTTTGTTGTTCCAAATATCAAAATAATTTTGTTGTTCCAAATATTAGAAATATTACTTTGTTAAAATTTGTAGCAATATGTTATAAATTAGATTGTTCAAAATGGATGTATTAAAAAATGCACGTGAACATGCAAAGGCGACAATTACGCGAATTAGTAATTGGGTTGATATTAATGTAGAAGTAAAAAATGAAATTTTTCTATTTGAAAGTAGAGTGAGTAACTTAAAGCAAAGTTTCGCACAATATTCTGAAGTTCAAGACCAAATTGAGGATTTGAACATTGAAAAGTCTGATATTGAGCATAGGGAATTAGTAGAAAATAATGTTTATGATTTAATTGCAAAAATTCAAAGAAAAATTCAGGGTGTTAGGGTTTCACAAGCCGTTCCAATTTATACAAATGATGTTTCTGTTGTACAAAATGGTAGTAAGATAGGTGTACAACTTTCGGAAATTGTCATTTCCCCATTTTGTGGTGATTACCAAAAATGGATTTTATTTTACCAGTTATATTCCTCTTTAATAAAAGATAATGAGCAGCTAACTGACATTCAAAAACTGATATTTTTGAACTCATATTTACAAGAAGGACCACTAACATTAATAGATTCATTAAATCTTTGTAATAAAAATTTCCAGGTAGCCATTGAAATCTTGGAAAAAGGTATGACAATAATTTAGCAATAATGAATTCCCATAAAAATGCTCGGGTATATGTAAAATTTTCTTCCATAAAGATATGGGCTAAAATATTTTGTTGCCCAAATTATTGCCAATAATTTTTTCTCAATTGTACTATACTTTTGTTCCGTTTCGTTTAATGTTTTAGATGAGTAGCTGATTGGTTTATCGCTACCTACTTTTCCTTGGCTTAATACTGCGCCTAGTGCTACGTTTGATGCGTCGGTTGTTAATATAAATGGTTTTGAAAAATCGGGGTATTCTAATATGGGGTGATTGGTAAGGATACATTTAATTTTTTCTACTGCCTTGATAAATTCTGGGGTGTGTTCAATCTTGTTACCTTTCTTTAAACAGTTTCTTGGTGGTTTGGTTACTTGTGCATAACCTTTTATGAATTTTCGGTAATAACCACCGAGTCTTAAAAATTCTTTAATTTCTTTATTAGTTTTGGGTAGGGGGTAATTTAGTGCTGCGTTCATCTTGTCTGGATTTGGCATAACTCCTTGCGGGGTTATTATATGTCCTAAAAATGATACTTTTTTGTAAAAATTTGCTTTTGTCTAATTGGATTTTGAAATGAGCTTGTCTTAATCGTTCGAAAACTTCTCCTAATCTTTCTATGTGTTCTACGAGTGATGTTAAATATACAATTATATCGTCCAGATAGACAAGACATTTTTCTTCGTGTATTCCTTTTTAAATGTTATCCATAACTCTCATGAAGTTGACGGGTGCGTTGTTTAATCTGTTACGTTTTTCGAGGCCGCCACGTTGGGCGCCAAATTTATGCTACATTGGCTCGTAGCCGTGCGTAACACCAAGAAAATCAAAGAAATGACCGGGCTCAATCGGAGATTAGGGGGGGTTGTAGAAAGCAGACCAACATATAATGTACGCGGCTGTAAGGAGTTAGTAACAATACCTGCAATAAAAAAAATTAGAATAGTAAACCTGCAATAAAAAAAAATTAGTCCTGCAAACCTGAAATAAAGAAAAAGCATAGCATGCTGATCGAGCATAGATTGTTCAGTACTTTGTAGAATGTAAAAAAAACTGTTTAGATAATCTATATAATATAACAACGGTAAAAGCAATACAAAAATTTTTAGTACAAAGTGAGGTAATATTGGGGAGTAGCAGAAACGTTTCCTCACACACCAATTAAACATAAATCAGACAAAATGTTAACAAAAGATAAATAGATAAGACACAATTGATATGAGCAATCCAGTAGCATTGATTTTTTTTCTTTTTTTTCTTTCCTGTCCAAATATTCAAATTACTCAAACTAATTTGTTTTGTTTCTCTCTTTTTGTTTGTTTCTTAATAGCATGCAATTCTATTGTAAAAGGTATCCGAACGACAAAGATATGGCAAAACAACGGATAGATATTTACAGTAAGAACAAGTAGGAAATAGTTCAACTTACAAAAGGTCCTTCAGTAACGCTTCCTTGCAATTGAAGTGTGGGGTTCACGATGTCCGGCACTAACGCAGCACTTCACCCTTGACTGGGAGGGTGTTGATGGAACTTATCACACGTTACCCTAATCACACCTATGTATTTCACTGGTGTTAGCAGCAGACATTATCACGCGACGGAACTATGTAGCATTGATAAATTTCTTGTTAATTTTATTTCCTGAGACAATAATTTCGAAATATTCTGTAGCACTAGTTTAATTTCAACTGGGACCAAGTGTATATTATTTTCATAAACATCCAAAAAGCAGTGAGAAACTTCAACCAATACCTTTGTAAACCGGTAATCTGTTATATTTTGCAAATAACGCAATTTGCGCAAGCAATGATCTATTTTAGATACTTTAGGGTTGGAAAATTCAGAAACTACAGTATCAACTGTATTTGGATAATCCAAAGTATGCACTACTCTGATAAAAAAGAAAAGGACCGCGAAACTAGATTGCACACACCGTTTAAATATCAAAAGACAAAGTACCAACAAAGAAACCACAATGAGTAAAGCACGTGTATCACTAGAGTAAGTCCGTCAAAATGTTCCGTAGAACACGCGTGCAGGTCGAGTTTAACAAGTTCTACCACTTTTATTTCCAACAGAAACTCAACCGAAAAACAATTAGTAAGGCACGCGAGTTAAAGTTCGGGCCTTTGGAGCTGTGTTTTTAAAAACGTTGATACTTTAACAAATTTTATTTATTATAATTTGTACATAATAACTTTATAAAAAATTAATTAATTGTACTGGGCGAGTAGTCTAGGTAGACAACAATGCAAAAGTTGTAATACGCAGACTGACTCGATTGAGTAGCTCAAACAACGAAGTATGGAGTTTGAAGACTGACTCGGTTGAGTAGCTTGAACAACGAAGTATGGAGTTCGAAGACTGACTGCCGGGCATTGAGCTCCCGGGCCTTTTATAATAACCTGCCCCTCACACGGCTGCCCCTCACACGGCTGTGAGAACTTGCAGATCTCATGTCTGCGTTTCTCTTTAATTGTACACTTTATTACAATGTAACAACTTAATTCTAAGTAATTGCGGTCTGTTGACCGCCTGTGACCTGCCACCTGCAGTATCACTGCCCTCACGGATGCAAAGTTGCATGTCCGTTCACATGAACTGTCGATAACCTCTCTGGGTTATCCTTGTGTTACAATGTTGCATTGAACTTATACTTTTACTTAATAATTTCTAATAATTCCTATTAGATTCAATATATCAATATATATATGTAATTGGGGGATACATAACTCTTCCCACCGTAAATGAAAAATTAAGGTTTTTCTTAATTTTTAAATACATAAAATACATTATTCAATTTCATTTAAAATTCATTATTTCTAAAGGTATACTTGTCGTTTCTTTGTTTTCTTTTGTTTCCTTAAATCTAGAACTGTTTCCTTCATTTTTATATCTAAGGTACATTTTGTATAATACATACATGATTACAAAAATTACTAAAATGATCAATACAATTGTCCAAATACTTATATTATTATAATGTAACTTTGGCGTTTTGAGTTCATTTAATTGTTCTTTATAACTTTCCACTAATTTCACGGCGTGGTTGAGGTCGTCTCAGTCTAGATCCTCTAGCTTCATAGGTTTCTTGATTATTTCTTCGTCTTCTTGTTGTATTTTGAATTGTAGTTCCGGTAGGTTTGCAAGTTTCTTTGTTGTTATGGGATCTTGATAAACTCTGATTACTTCTCCTTTCAATTTCACATAACAGTCTTCTTTGAGGGTAATTAGTTTGCTTCCGATTAATGCTTGATTATTTTCATCTTGGTTGCAGTGGATGGTTGCTATTACTTCTGTTGGGAAAATGGCTATCCATTTGTTATCTGTAACTTTTTGAATTTTTATATTAGTTATTTGCACTTGTTTAGTTTCACAGTTTTCGTAATGATTTGAGAATTTTAATAGTTGTACTTCACAAGGACTGTCTTCTTGAATGGTTGTTGTCGTCATCGATTGACATAAATATTGGTTTGGTGTTACTTCAGTACATTTTTCGTTTGTATAACCATATCTCAGTTCATTTAGGGATAGGAATTTGGTTTTGGGTATGATTACTTGGTATGTGCTAGTAACCTTTGTTGCAAAAGCAAATAAATGATAATATTGATAATTGTTACTTTCTACTATCGGGATTTCTATCAAAAATATTATTTCGTTATTCTTAATGTAGCCTTTTACTATAGCTATCTTTTCAAACATTAGAATGTTCGATTCTGTTACATCAAAAGGTAATTTACTGTTAATTATAAGTGATCTAATTCTTATTAAGTCGTTTAATAAATCGGTTGGTTCAATAATGCTAGAGTGTAGGGTATTTAATTTTTGAAATGTTAATTGGATTTTGCATACTGCCTAATTTAATTGGTAGTATACCGGGGTTGTTTTTATATGTTATATCATTACTTGGTTGTCCGTTCTACCTGGCCGGAGGTTGACGGTAAGGGTGATGATTGTCCATCTGAAATTACAGGGTGTCTTAGGTTTTTCAAATGAATGTACTTTGTTATTTTACCGTTGTCTACTACTGCTATGTTTTTATCTGATATTTTCTTAATTTTAAATGGTCCTAAATTTCTGGGTGCTGTTTTATGTCGCTTGCTTTGAAAGTTTTTCTCATACACGGTTTGTCCTATTGAAAATTTATTTGAGTCGGTATTTTTGTTTCGGGTTGTGGTGATACGTTCTTTATCGTTCTCTAATTTATTTTTTACCTTGTCGTAAGTTATTTTTAATTTTTCTTTGTGGTCTTTTGCATATTGTTGATATACTTCTTTATTGTAGTGTATGTCATAGGGATTTCGTGAATCTGAATGTCCTAAGGTTAATTCTATGGGTGTAAAATTTGTTGATGAGTGAATTGTGTTATTATAGGCGATTAGTGCGTATGACATTAAATTGGTTATATGTTCCTTTTTATAATTTATTCTTAATAATCGAATTTGTTCTAACAGGGTTAAATGTAATCGTTCAATTAGTCCGTTTGATTCAGGGTGGTTTTCCGTTATGAAATGAATTTTTATTTTGTGAAGTTCTAAAGTGTTTTGTATTGTCTCATTTTTAAATTCGCTACCATTGTCTAAAGTTATTGATTCGGGTGTTCCGTAAAATGTGAAATATTGCAAAAATCCTTGGGTCACGTCAATGCTATTTTTGGATGTGATTGGTATTGCTTGGCCAATTTTTGTAAATGCGTCTATAATTGTTAGATAGTTTTGTGCTTCTACTACTAGAGTATCGGCATGTAGTTTTTGAAATGGTTTGTCGGGTGTTTTGGTTAACATTAAGGGTATCTTTGGGGGTTTCCTATCGTATTTCGCTTTGTCACATAATTCGCATTGGTTAATGAAATCTGTGGTCAAGTCTTTCATGTCTTTAAAATAATAACGTCTTATGAGTTGTTTTATTGTTTCGTTAATTCCACGATGGTTGGTTTTTCCTTCGTGTTGATTTCTAATTACATCGTTTATTTCGTCAGGGTCGTCTAGTGTTATTAGTTTTCTAGTACATCTGATGAGTTCAGGTCCAGAGTTGTTGAATAGTTTAATGTATAATTCTGAAAATCTTTGGTATAAATGTTCGGTGTTGAAATAAAAATAAAATCGTTTTTTCTCGGGAGTGTATTCTTTTAGAATTTTAATAATTTGTTCCTCGTTGTCATCTTTAGTTATTTGAATTTGATATATCTTTTTGTTATCTACTTTTGTATATTTTACGGGATTTGGGTTATTTAAAACTTCGGTTATTATAAATTGGTTGGGTTTCATATCGATTGCTTCGTTTAAGATTTTAATCGCGTTTTTTGGTTCTTCGTTTTGTGTCGAATGTATTGTGTCGATCTCGTCTGGATCTTCTCTTATTTCTGCTTCGTCTACATTTCCTATAATGGATTCCGTTTCTAATGCATTGAGTTGGATTCGGCTTAAAGCGTCTGCGTTGTTGTTATAAATTCCCTTTTTATATATAATTTCGTAATCGTACTCTTCGAGTCTGATTCTCCATCTTTGTAATTTCGAATTCGGTTCTTTCAGTTTGCATAGCCATACTAGTGGTCTATGATCGGTGTATATGTAAAATCTTCTTCCGTATAAATAAGGTCTAAAATACTTTGTTGCCCAAATTATGGCTAATAACTCTTTTCTATAGTGCTATATTTTGTTCGGTTTCATTTAGGGTTCTGGATGCGTAGCTGATAGGTTTATCGCTACCTACTTTTCCTTGGCTCAATACTGCGCCTAATGCTACATTCGATGCGTCTGTCGTCAGTATAAATGGTTTTGTAAAGTCTGGGTATTCTAATACAGGGTGATTTGTTAATATGTTTTAATTTTGTCTACAGCTTTAATAAATTCTGGGTGTGTTCAATTTTGTTTCCTTTTTAAACAATTTGTCAGGGTTTGGTTATCTGAGCGTAACCTTTAATGAATTTGCGGTAGTAACCACTAAGTCCTAGAAATCCTTTAATTTCTTTGGTTGTTTTTGGTAATGGGTAATTTAGAACTGCATTTGTTTTGTCTGGATTTGGCATTACTCCTTGGGGTGTTATTACATGTCCTAAAAATGATACTTCTTTTTGTAAAAATTCACTTTTGTCTAATTGTACTTTAAAATGTGCTTGTCTAAGTCTTTCGAATACTTCTTTCAATCTTTCTATGTGTTCTACCAATGATGTGGAATAAACTATGATGTCGTCAAGGTATACAAGGCATTTCTCATTGTGTATTCCTCGTAGTATATTGTCCATGACTCTCTGGAAAGTAGCGGGTGCGTTCTTTAATCCAAATGGCATTCGTTTGTACTCGTAATGTCCTCTAGGTGTGCTGAAGGCTGTTTTCTTCCATCTCTACCTGATGGTATCCTGATGCTAGGTCTAATGTTGTAAAATATTGGCATTTGTCTAATTTGTCTAAAATTTCGGTAATATTTGGTAGTGAATATTTGTCATCTACCGTTTTTTCATTTAACTTTCTATAGTCTATTACCATTCTGTACTTTCTCTTTCCGGTTGCGTCTAATTTCTTAGGTACTATTAACACGGGGCTGCTCCATGGTGAATTGGAGTGCTGGATTATGTCTTGGTCTAATAAGTCTGCTACTTGTCTGTCAGCTTCTTCTTGGCTTGCATGAGGTAGTCTATATGCTTTTGTAAAGATTGGTTTATTGTCTGTTAACTCGATATTATGTTTTACTGTGTTGGTGAATGTTAATGGTATTCCTTCGCAATGGAATATGTCGCGGTATTCGAAACATAAGTTCTTAATTGCTCTTTCTTCTTCTTGATTGATATCGGTGTTAAAGCGGATGTTAGTTAAATTTTCTCTTAACATTTCGTCATGTTCTATTGGGTTGTAATTATTTTCTAAATTCTCGTCTATTTCCATTTCGTTAAAATTTAGTTCTTCTACGTTAATTGGGTCTGTCAGTGATAATTCTACGGGATAGTCGTTTGAATTTAATATTGTTGTGGTTGCATAATTATCTTTTATTTGCACTAAGGCGATTGGGGTTTCTACTCCTTGTTGAAATGTCATATGATTTATTATTCCTAAATTTTTGTTAGATTTTACTGGGATTTTATTTTTCTTTCCGTTCGGGGTTCTATAGTGTATTTTTGTTCAATTTGTGTGTTTTGAAATTTAATTGGGATTTTTCCGTATTTTGTCCTTAATAAGCGATTTTTAATGTCAATGTTGGCTCCTAATTTTCTTAGAAGGTCCATTCCGATTAATCCGTCATATTTATCGTTAAATTCGAATACACAAAATTTATGTTTCATTTTAACATTAAATGTTCTTGGTAAGGGTATATTGGCTACGAATTGGTGTAGTGTTGTTTGATGGGCTGTTTTAATTTTAAATGGTTCTCTTTCTACATAATCTAAATAATGTTTTTGTACGGTTCTGGGGCTAATTAATGTTTTAGAGGATCCGGTGTCGATTAATAGTTTGAATTTGGCGTGGGTATTTCTATGTATGGTAATACTAAGTGATTTATATTATTTAAGTTTATTAAGTTTGGTCGGTTATGAATTGGTCCATTTGAAAATTTGAGTTCGAGTTTTCGTCGTCGTACTCCTCGTAAGTTACGTATTGTTCGTCACGTTCGTAAGTTTCTGCATGGTTTGATTCATTGTTCGTAGGTGTCTCAATGTAATTATTCTGGTTAGTGTCAAATTTTTCTATTTCTTGATGAAATAATTCTTCCGATGTAAAATTACGTTTCTGATGAGGGTTTGGTCGGATATGTGTTATTTTTGTGTTTTGTCTGGTGTTACTAGATGAGGTATCCATTGGTGTTGGTTTGTAATAATTGTTAGGGTTGTTATTGTTATTAGTCATTGGTGTATTTCTATTAGGGTTTGCGTTGAATGCTGGTCTTTGTTGGTTTAAGTTTTGATTAAATCTTGGTTGGAATGCTGGTTTCGTAAAAGTTGGGTTAAATGTTGGTTTTGAAAAATGTTTAAATTGATTATTAAAATTGGTATTGTTAAAACTTGGGTTGTTACTTCGCGGTTGATTTGTTTGTGCGTTAAAGGGTGTGAATTTTGTGGAGGGTTGTTTGTCTTGTGGCTTGTATGGTTTTATTGGTGAATAACTTTTATTCGCGTTGGGATTGTATAGTCTGTTGCGGTAATACATTACATTTTCTTCTTCTATTACTAGACTCATAGCTTCTTCTAGATTTTGGGGTCGTTGGAATCTGATTTTATCCGATAGTCGTTCTGGTAAAGCGTTTATATACGTGTCTAGTGCCATTTCGTCATACATTTTTGTTTTTAAATGTCTAACGTTTTGATCGGGTTCTTCGATTTTTAATTTTGTTAAAATTAAACTTCTCACGTCTTGGCATTTCATTCCGAATTGGTAGGGGGATTGATTGTGTTCCATTCTAAGGTTTATTAGGTCTCGTACCAGGCATTTTATATTACGTTGGTCCCCAAAATATGCAATTAGTAGTTGTTTAAACTCCTGCCATTCCTGTAAATCGTCCCTACTGGCGATTAAGGTTAGTGCCCTTTCGGTTAGTTTACTTATTACCAAGCGTATAAGCAATGAATTTCTTGCGTCATCTCCGGGTTTGTAGAAGGTTTTTAGGAACATATCAGATGCTCCAATGAAATTTGAGAGATGGGCTTCCGTGCCATCAAATATCTGGATTGTCTCCAAATAGAGTCGCAAGTCTGTGTTACTCATGTTGGTTAAGGGTTGTTTTCGATTTTGGGAAATTTCAAAAAAAAATTTTATTATTTTTATTTTTTTTTTGAATTGAGGTTTATTTCGCTATTTGTATTGTTACTTTTGCTTCGGATTTATTAATTTTCCGTTTGGGTTGTAAAATTTCAAATTTTGTAGAAATTGGGGTTGGTTTTGTTATTAGTAGAGTTAATTATGCTTGGGATGTATTAATTTTTCTTTTGGATTGAATAATTTTGAATCTTGTAAAAATTAGGGTTGATTTAGCTATTTGAAACGTTAAATTTGGTTTTGGTTTGTTAATTTTTCCTTTAGATTAGGTAATTTCAAATTTTGTAAAGATTGAGGTTTATTTTGCTATTTTCGGCGTTATTTTTAGTTTGGAATTGTTAATTTTCAGTTTGGATTGGGTGGATAAAAATTTGGTAAAGGTTGAGGTTTATTTTGTTATTTTTCAGCGTTATTTTTAGTTAGGATTTGTTAATTTTCAGTTTAGATTGTGGAAATAAAAATTTACACAGTGCGGATGTACTTGTGAGATTTATACTCAATACCGTAGTCTTGGATTTGCTTGTTTTTATGCAGCTTTTAATTTGTCTTATATTCTAAATATAACTTGAGGTTAATTGCTTCTGTACTCTATTGTCGCAATTTAAATACTTAAGTTGTAGTCTTTGTTATTTAATCACGTACGTTGAGGTAATTGCACTTACAGGTTCAATTTATAGGAATTACTAATTTACTTGCTAATGCTTTTGCATAAAGTGTTACGTCTAGTTTTATTCTTAGATATCTCGGTGTTCACGACTTGAAATTGAACTCTTCGTTACGTGCGTTTTCAGGTTTACAATTATGAGCGTTTAGCGTTATTCTGTATTCTTATGGGAATAATGCACTTTATAATGCTGATTAATTAGTTGAAAAACGTTTAGATTTTATACCGTGATTGTTGCAATTGTACACGCTTTTATGGATTAATTACTTGTGGGTATTAAATGCAAAACTGCATTGCTTTATTATTCCGTGATGGATTTAATTATTTATTATGCAAATTGAAATTATATTTTAGTACTGTACAAAAGATCCTGAAAGCTATTTCTTTAAGGTAATAATGATATTGCGTTCGCAGACTTCTCTTATCTTAGGTGAGGTTTTGGGTTACGGTAGTTTTAAATTACCGTAGTTTCAATTATTTCAAAGTGTTTTTTGCTGTGATTTATTCAGTATTGTAGAGGTCAATGGTTCAATCAATCGTTTTCGTGATTGCTTTAAAGGATTGGGTTTAGCTTTGAAATTAGTTTCGCGTTCTGTGTTTTTATTTTATCGGATTGAAAACGTGGGTTTGAATCGCGCTGGTTAATGTTTCTTATTTTGGTGTTAGTGAATGTGCGCCCGTTTATTTTTGGATTATTTTGAGTTTGTTTTTTAATAATTGTGGTAAGAATCTCTTAGTATCAATTCTCATTTGCTTTTTAAAGAAAAAATATCTCTTTAACATTCAAGTTTCATAAAATGTTTTACAGTCTCGTTTTTTGGAAATAATTCACTTTGTAATTATTTTCAAAACAATATTTATAAAATAAATTCATAAACAATGATAAATAAATGGTAATCAATAATTATAATACTAGCATATATCAATTATATTTTTTGGTTAAAAAAAAGGTATGGAAATGAACTTACATTAATTTCATCTGTTTCTTTGGTGGGTTCGATCGATTCTGTATCTTGTCCACCTTGGTTTGTTTGTTGGCCTTAGACGATTCTTGTTCTGCGTCCAACTTGGTTTGTTGCTGGATTTAGACGATTCGTGTTCTTCCTCCAACTTGGTTTGGGTTCTGCCAAAATTTCGAATTAAAATTCTTGGTCACCAAACTTCCGATTTTTGGATTTTCAGTGCCCTTTTGACATCCGTTACGACTGCGCCAGTTAAAGTTCGGGCCTTTGGAGCTGTGTTTTTAAAAACGTTGATACTTTAACAAATTTTATTTATTATAATTTGTACATAATAACTTTATAAAAAATTAATTAATTGTACTGGGCGAGTAGTCTAGGTAGACAACAATGCAAAAGTTGTAATACGCAGACTGACTCGATTGAGTAGCTCAAACAACGAAGTATGGAGTTTGAAGACTGACTCGGTTGAGTAGCTTGAACAACGAAGTATGGAGTTCGAAGACTGACTGCCGGGCATTGAGCTCCCGGGCCTTTTATAATAACCTGCCCCTCACACGGCTGTGAGAACTTGCAGATCTCATGTCTGCGTTTCTCTTTAATTGTACACTTTATTACAATGTAACAACTTAATTCTAAGTAATTGCGGTCTGTTGACCGCCTGTGACCTGCCACCTGCAGTATCACTGCCCTCACGGATGCAAAGTTGCATGTCCGTTCACATGAACTGTCGATAACCTCTCTGGGTTATCCTTGTGTTACAATGTTGCATTGAACTTATACTTTTACTTAATAATTTCTAATAATTCCTATTAGATTCAATATATCAATATATATATATATGTAATTGGGGGATACATAACTCGCGTAAGCAATAAAACCGTCCGTCAAATGTCCTTAAAACACACGTGCGTCGACCAAACACGTTCGCCTATAAACCATACTACTTCAATCGGAATTAGCACTACACTTACTACAGTTAATATACAACTTTTATTTTACAAGAAAAACAACTAAAATCGTGTCGTGCTTGTTCATGAACAATTCGAAAATTCATACAAACTACAACTGCTCATCTGTTTATATCAACTCGTTGCTATTACAACTTCTTATCGTCTATTATCTAGACTTGTATATCCACATAAGGAACAAAATCTATACGAACGGCAATACAAGAACGATGCAATCTACTCATTATAATACGACGCATTCGCCTAAGGAGTTAATAAATATAAAATATAGAAATAGTAGTTACCGAAATGTATTTACTAATTGGGAAAAAACGTAAAATGTTCTACTACAAAAATGCACGTTACAAATTCAAACGGCATACGTTTGTATTTATAGTGTCCTCTAGGTGTATTGAATGCTGTTTTAGTTGTCTTTCTCGTCCATCTCCACTTGGTGGTATCCTGAGGCAAGGTCTAATGTCGAAAAATATTGACACTTTCCTAATTTGTCTAGAATGTCAGTGATATTGGGTAATGGGTATTTGTCGTCTACCGTCTTCTCGTTAAGTTTTCTATAGTCGATAACCATTCGATATTTGCGTTTGCCTGAGGCGACTAATTTCTTCGGTACTATTAATACGGGGCTGCTCTATGGTGAATTTGAATGTTGGATGATATCTTGTTTCAATAGACCTACTACTTGTGTATCTGCTTCTTCTTGGCTTGCCTGAGGTAGTCTATATGCTTTGGTGAAAATACGTTTATCATCTGTTAATTCAATGTTATGTTTCACTGTGTTGGTGAAAGTTTAGGGTATTCCTTCGCAATGGAATATATCTCGGTATTCAAAACATGTCTTTGATTGCTCTCTCTTCTTCGTCATTAATGTCGTTATTAAAACGAATGTTAATTAATTTTTTCTTTTAATATCCTGTTGTGTTCTGTAGGGTTGAAATCGTTTGCATATTCTTTGTCAATTTCCATCTTGCTAAAGTTTATTTCTTCTATGTCTATTGGATTTGTCAACGATAGTTCTATGGGGTGATCGTTTGAGTTTAAAATTGTTGTAGTGGCGTAATTGTCTTTTATTTGTACTAGTGCTGTTAGTGTTTCTACTTCGGGTTGAAATGACATGTGATTTATAATTCCTACGTCGTTTTTTGAATTTACTAAAACTTTTATTTGTTTTTCTGTCCTGGGTTCGATTGTATATTTTTGATCGGTTTGAATATTACTGTTTTGGAATTTTATGGGAATTTGTCTGTGTGTTCTTAATAATCGGTTTTTTATATCAATGTTTGTTCCTAATTTTCTTAGAAGATTCATGCCTATTAATCCGTCGTATTTGTCGTTAAATTCAAAGATGCAAAAGTTATGTTTCATTTTTACGTTAAAAGTTTTTGGTGAAGGTATGTTTGCTATAAATTGGTTTAATGTCGTTTTGTGTGCTGTTTTGATTTTAAAAGGTTCTTTTTCTACAAAATCTAAATAATGTTTGTGTACGGTCTTGGGGCTAATTAAAGTTTTTGAATATTCTGTGTCGATTAGTAATTTGAGATCTGCATGAGGTATATCTATATTACGTAAAATTTGTTGATCAATGTTATTTAAATTAATTACGTTTGGTCGTATTTGAATCGGTCTAACTAAAAATTTGAGCAAGCGTTTTTTTCGTCGTTCTCTTCGTAATTTTCATAAGGGTTGTTGCATTCGTAGTTTTTTTCTGAATGATTTGTTTCATCGTCTCTATTGGAGTTTGCATAATTATCCGTGCCCTGATTATAAAATCTTCTATTTCTTAGTGGAATAGTTCTTCGGAAGTGAAGTTTTGTTTTTGGTTATAATTTGGTCTGATTTGCGATATTTTAGTATTCTGTCTGGTGTTACCAGATAAGGTGTCCATAGGAGTTGGTTTGTAGTAACTGTTGGGGTTATTGTTATTCGTCATCGGTGTGTTTCTGTTGGGGTTTGTGCCGAATGTTTGCCTTGGTTAATTTACGTTTTGATTAAACCTTGGTGTAAATGTAGGTTTTATAAAATTTGAATTTGGTCTTGGGAATTGTCTAAATTGGTTGTGGAAATTTGTGTTATTAAATTTTGGGTTGTTAATTCGTGGTTGATTCATTTGTACGTTAATTGGTGTAAATTTTGGTTATGCGACTTGTATTGTTTTCATTGGTGCGTAATTTTTATTTACGTTAGAGTTATATAGTCTATTCCTATAGTACATAACGTTTTCTTCCTCTACAATCATGTTCATTGCTTCTTCTAAATTTTGGGGATGTTGGAATCTTATTTTGTCTGATAAGCATTTAGGTAGGGCATTGATGTATGTGTCTAAAGTCATTTCGTCGTACATCTTCGTCTTCAGTAATTGTATGTTTTGGTCGGGTTCTTCAATTTTTAGCTTGGTCAAAATTAAACTTCGTACGTCTTGACATTTCATATCTAATTGGTAGCGCGATTGGTTAGTTTCAATGCGTAAATTTATTAAATTGCGTGCAAGACATTTAATATTTCTTTGGTCGCCGAAATATGAAATTAATATACGTTTAAAGTTCTCCCACTGTTCAAGTTCATCACGGTTGGCAAACAGTGTTAATGCTCTGCCGGTCAGTTTACTGATTATCAAGCGCAAAAGTAAAACGTTACATTTGCTGTCTGTCGCCTGGTTTATAAAAAGATTTTAAAAATATCTCGCAAGCAATGATGAAGATACTTAAAAATTCTTGGTTTTCGTCATATAGGGGAATTCACTCGAGGTAGAGTTTCATGTCAGAGTTTATTGTTTTTATAATAAATTAATGGTTGCTTTTCAGTCTAGTTTGTATAGAGTTATTTAAAGAATCACTTATCTTTACTTCTGTTGCGTGTAATTAATATAACCTTGGCTATAATTACCTCAGTTTCAGACTTCCGCTGAATAATTATTTTATTAAGTGTTGCAATAATACAGTACATAAAACGCTTTTATAATTATACACCTTCGTTAATTTGTTACACTGAAAGTGTTTAATTATAGAGCTTTATAATATCATCAAGTTTCAGGTTTTTTGAATAAATTCTTTTAGTAACAATCGCTGTAATAAAATGGTACAAAGAATTGCGTTCTAATTATACATTAAAGCTTCAAACTTTGCTGAATAGATCGTTTTATTTATCAAATAAATTGTGCATATAAATGCGTCTATAAAATTCCTTTGTTAAATAAGTTGCCCGAGTAAATTCTTTCAAAAATAATTGCTATAATAAAAATTGTACATAAAAATTTTTGTTTCTTACTAGCTAATATCAATATTCAGTTGATAAGGGTTACGAAAATGAACTTTGGTACTTACAAGAGTTTGTTTGCCAGTTTTATTATATTCGTTCTCTTTTGTTATTGGACTTGGTCTATTCTTTTACTTTGTGTAATTTTTTGTTTGTTTTTTCAGATGAAGAAAAGAAATTCAAGACCATCAGTTTCCTCGATTTTGGATTCTTCTAGTGCCCTTCTGGAATACTAACGACTTCACCAGATAGGTTTTGGGCTTTTGGGAGCTTCTTTTTAAAAAGACTTTATTTCCAAATTTACACTCTTATCAAGTGTATTTTAATTTCAATTGTTTAATTACAAAAAATAACTTTTTTTTGATACAACAACTTAGACGTTTGTATTCACTAATCTTTAAGTAATTGACAAAATACTTGTAGTTAAAAATTAATAATTAATAATTAAAAATTATGGTGAGTAGCTTGAACAACCAACAATGTTAAAGTTGTGAAGCTTGATGCTGACTGGCCATCTTAGGCTCTTGAGGGTATTTATGCTATCCCTGCTCTTACATCACTTTGTGGGAAATGCAAATCTAATGCTGCTATTGCTTGATACAATACAAAGTATTACATTTTTATAATCTTCATTCTAACAATTGCTGTCTTATTATCTACTTGACCTGCACCTGCAGTGTCATATTACGTCTGGAATACAATATAACTGTTTCCGTTTTCATGTCTGGTTTGTGAACTTTCATTAACCTTTTATTATGTCCTTCAATTATACAATGTAACAATAATTCTTATCTTTTAATAATTCAATTTAAAAATACATGTATATTGATTTGGGGATATGTAACTCGCGCTGTATATCGTACATTATTGGATCTTTGAATTCCGGATATCTTATCCTTTATAATGTGATTATTCAATTCATGAAGTTTCCTTATAATTAATTCTAATAATTTATCGTGTCTTGATCCTCATTGTTTCATTACATTTTCGTGGTTACCTTTGATAACTACTAACGTTTAGTGTAGCTATCACTTCATTCATTCAATTAATAATAATTATATTCATTTAATCAAAGTTGATGTATTAGTAGTTACTACAAACTGAAAGCTTTACAACGTCGGTATGTACTTGGAAATAACGGGATATTATAAAATAAATGCACAGTTTTTATTTTACCTGTTTCGAAAGAATGTTTTGGGTACATGAAGTTAATTCTTACTTAGGTAGCTGTGATGGGTTTGTGGCTTTATAATTGCATTGGCACCAGACAAACAAATAACATAGGTTGTAAAATTCATATCTTGCTATTTGGGAGGTTTTAACGAGGTGAACATATTTTTACTGGTTGGTTTGGTTCTGAGGTATGTTCCTTGTTAGAAAGTTTTGTTTAGAATTGTATTAAAGGCAATTCTACGTTAGCAGTGTTACAAGGTTTTGGTTATTAGTATTTAAATTGGGCTCGTGTCATTCAGCATAATGACTTGATTTAGAATTTCTATGGATCATGAAGGATGCTGTCAATAGAATTTCCGAATTATTGGTTAGTAGTGGGAAATTGGAAAAGACTCGCGAAAATTTGGTGGCAATAAAATTGTTTACAAAAGCCGCCATGGATATTAAACAAGAAGTTGATGTGTCTTATCATGCACGTATCTTTGATGAAGAAAATGCAGAAGGCATTCAGGAAATTGGATCGTTTCGTATCGAATTGGATAAAATTCTACTGTCGATTAAAATTTGTAATGCTCAGTTTAAAAGCATGTTGGATTCATTGGACATTAAACCTCAAAATTCATTTGAAAATAGGTCTGGATCGCCTACTGGTCTTAGTGGTGTTACCAATATTCGATTGCCGCAAGTATCAAATAAGTAAATTTACTGGAAAGTTTTATGATTTTAACGCTTATCATAGCATATCCAAAAATTTAATTTATGATAACCAGAATTTATTACCTATTGAAAAATATTTCTCCTTATTGGATTCTCTGAATTCAAATTCGAAAAATCTTGTTCGTCATCTGGCTGTCACAAATAAAAATTTTGAAACCGCTTATTCAATTATCATTCAGCGTTACGAGTGATTTAGGATTTGGTTCCCACTTTGTGGTGATCCTTACTTGGAGGCAGGATATCACCACTGTGATGTGATATTAAGTATTAAGATTCTTCTAATTTTATGAAGATGCTGATTTTATTGACGCCTTTTTACATTTCATTTTTGACATAGGTTGTTTTTTACAAAAAATGCATAGGTTCCTATTAAGCTAAAATATCAATAATTTAAATGGACTGTAGTAAGTAGGCCGGGCTGCACCTCAGTCAATGCATGCAAATATACATACACTGATGTGTGCAAGTATGTAGACCAATGACCGCACAACACAAATAACAGTAGTACTAAACATACCGGCGGCCTTGAAATTACCTAGTTTCAACAAACTAACAATGTAAATTGAATATTGCAACAAAGCAAATATTGTGTTTAAAAGCGACAACATAACTAGAGTATATAAAATTGCATAATCGTAAAGCAACATTTGAGAAATTTGAAGTACTTAATTATACATGAAAAACAATAGCTATCGTTTAAAATTGCGAACGAACATTAATAACAAGTCGACAGGTAAAACACTCAACTTAGTTATTGCACGTTTCACAATGCCATCTTTCGTCAAGACGCTCACTACACCTACTATACCTTCTTCACCTGGATGGACGTCTGTAATTCTGTCTATTGCCCACTGCTGAGGCGGACTGTTGTCGTCTCGAAGTATTACCAGGCTACCAACAAGGTTGTTGGTTTCCTTTTTTAAGTTTCCATTTGGTTCGCTGATGAAGGTTGTGTAGTCTCTCTTTCAGCGAGACCATATATCTTGCGTCAATTTTTGTAGTTGTTGAAATTTAGATAGTTTATTGATTGACACATCAAGCATGTCAACTAGAGGTGCTGCATTAAGAGGCTGACCAATTATGAAATGACCGAGTGTTAAGGCTTCAAGGTCATTTGGGTCAGAGGATAGGGGTACGATAGGTCGCGAATTTAATATCGCTTCCACTAGTATTAATATTGTGAGAAATTCTTTGTAAGTATAAGATTTATTTAACAATACACGCTTGTGATGGTGTTTTAATGATTTACTGAAGCCTTTCACAATCCACCAAAATGTGGTGATCTGGCAGGTATAAAATGCATTTGGCTAGTGACAAAGTAATTTCGAACTGGCTGGCTGTTTAGGATTTTGTAAATTTCCTTGAATGCATTGCTTGCGCCGATGAAGTTAGATCCATTGTCGGAATACAGATTGTTTCACATGCCTTGTCTTGATACAAAACGCTTAAATGATGCGATAAAACATTCAGATGTGAGTTCGGTTACTAATTCAACATGAATTGCTTTTGTGGCAAAGCAAATAAAAATACAGACGTAGCATTTTAATATTTTTTTAATTCGATATTTCCCGTCTTTCAATAAAAAAGGTCCAGCATAGTCGAATCCGCAGTTTGAAAATGGTCGAGAAGGGTTAACTCTAGGTGCGGGTAAATTACTCATTTGATTATTACTAAACGGTGGACCAGCCTTATAGCAAATTATACAATTTCGAATGACGCTTCGCACAGCGTTGCGACTGTCCAAGAGCCAAACCTCTGCCGGATAAAGGATAAAGTTGCTTGATAGCCGGAGTGAAAATTACGCTCATGCGTGTAACGAATTAGCAGTGTTGTGAATGAGTGGTTTTTAGTAAATAATATAGGATAAATGATAAGTCAGAGTGTGTTAATCTGCCGCCTACTCGGAGTATCCCATTATCAGCAAGAAATGGGTTTAATGAGTTCAAGTTGCTATTTGGCATCACTGACCCGTTTAACTTCAAGCTACGTAAGTCGTCTGCAAAGCACTGAAGCTGCATTGCCTTGATTAAAATTATCTCAGTATTTTGCCTTTCGCGACTAATAATATGCAAGGAGTCAAGCTTAAATTTTTTTCTTTAGTTTTTGCCGTTTGGTAAAACTCAAGCAGTATGCTAATACATGTATTAATTTTATGTAGTTCAAAAATCTATCAAAAATATCGTTACAAGATGAAATATACAATGAAATAGTCTTAAGATTGAGTTCAGGGTGGTCTGAAGGAATTCGTGAAAACCTTGTAATGAGACAATCTCGCGGTCAACAATCCGGGTGTTGTGATAAAAACGTTGGACTGTGCCATCATAGGGAAGAAGTTTGTAAGTCGTTGGGATTTATTCCCCTGGAGAATATGTCAACGGGATTGTGAATAGATGAGATATGGTTCTAATTATTTTTGTCAAAGATATTTTGAATCTCCGCAATATGTTTGCACACGAAAACCTTCCACGAGTGAGGTTTCGCACTTAGCCATGAAAGGACTATTGAAGAATCTGTCCAATAATATGTTGAAGAAATATTTACCAGCAGTGATGAGGTTACCCCTTTAACCAATTGTGCTAGAAGAAGCGCTCCGGCGAGTTCCAGCCTGGGAAGGGTGAGCACCTTAAGGGGGCCACTCGAAATTTAGCGCACAATTAAGTGACTTGTATATTGCCGGTGCAATTTTCCGATCTTGTGTAGACACATGCGCCATAAGCTTGCATGGATGCATCACAGAAACCAAGCAGTTGGATATTAATAGGATCCTTTAATAAAGCATGTCTTGGAATTTTTATAATGTTGGGATTAGACATTAGGCTATAGATGTTAATCCAGTGTTTATAAAGATTGACTGGTACGGGATCGTCCCAATTAAGTTTAGCTAGGCAAAGCTGTTGCAGTATAATTTTTGTCTGAATGATGATTGAACCAAGAAGACCAAGAAGTCGAATATTTGAGATATGGTTGTAAGAATACTTCGTTTATTAACGGAATTGGACAAGTTGGAAGGTATCTGGGAGCTATATAAACAAAGCAATATGTCACAGACTCATACGATATTCCAAGAGTTTTACTACTAAATGGACCTTGCATGAAGTACTTGACAGGCAAATCATTGTCAGAGCCAATACTTTCTAACAGAGATTGATCATTGGAGGTGAACTTCCGCAGTTCGAATCCATAATTTCGAAAGATGCCTACTAGGTTTTTTTGTATTTGACGTAGATCGTTTAAAGAGCAATTACTAGAAACAAGGTCATCAACCTAAAAGTCATCGAGTATTACATCAGATTCGACAGGAAAGTCGACTTGCCATTCCACCGCTATTTGCTTTAAGCAGCGTATTGCTAGAAATGAAGCTAACGCCGTGCCATACGTAACGGTGTTACGTTCAAAGTGTGACAGGTTGTCATTAGGGTTATTTTGCCAAACAATACGCTGTAAGATCCGCTCTTCCGCTCTGATATTGATTTGTCGATACATCTTGGCAATATCTCCAGTCAGCACGAATTCATGTCGTCTGAATCGAGGACTTATAGAAAATAAATCATTTTGGATAGTAGGTCCTATTTTTAATACAACATTCAAGAAATAGCCTGAAACGGTTTTTGTGGAAGCATCGAAAACCACTCTCAGCTTTGTAGTCGTACTATCCTTCTTTTCTACAAAATGGTGCGGTGGAAAGGGGCCGTTTTCTCTAGGATTTATTTTAACCATATGACCTAGTTTTAAGTATTCATTCATAAAGTCGGAGTATTGCTTCTTGAGTTCAGGATTTTTATTTAGTTTCCTTTCTATCGAATAATATCGGTAAGTTGTCATTTCGTCAGAATCTGTGAGTCTAGTATAATTATTCTTTAGAGGTAATCTTACTACAAATCTACCAGATGCGTCACGAGTAAAGGTTTTAAGGAAATGTGTTTCGCATTGGATTTCTTCATCAGTCATAGGTTTTTGGGCGCATAGTTCTTTTCGATTTGCCAAAACTGCTGCAACTGAGTTTGAATAGGGTCGGTTACCGTTAAGAAACTATGTGAGACAGGAGTGGCATTATAGGGTAGTTTTCCTGTTATAATCCATCCTAATTTTGTTTTATTTAATATAGGCAAATTTTTACCCAGTTTAATTTGGTCAAAGATTAGAAGCTCATAAAATATGCTTGCTTTGAGAAGCACATCGATTTCAGAAGGAGTATTAAAGTTTTTAACTGCTAGCAGAATGTTATCTGGAATCTTTATATTCTTTAAGTTAGCTCTTTGTTGTGGCATTATACCGGTAATTGAGTCGATGATTAGAAACGGTAACTGGAAGAAATAGTTACTGTGTAGCGATTGCGTCTTGATGATCGCATATTTGGATATGTTTGTATAACCCAGTCTTATTCCGAACACTGGAATGTTGACCTGGCTGTACGTTAAGTTTAGTTTATCAAAGATTCGTTTTGTATTGAAATTAGATTGTGAGCTGCTATCTAACAAGGCCTTGCATTGAAATGTTTTTCCGCTGTTATCAAACATTTTGATCACGGCTGTAAATGGCGATACTGATGAACATGTGCTCATATTTGACGTTGCAGTATGAGTGCATATACTGTCTAGGCTTGCATTATTATTTTCGATATGCGTTTTGTCAAGCTCATCATTGTGACCGTTTGTTTCAAGACCATTCTGAGCGCGAGAGTTGACGCTTTGAGGATTTGTTTGGGCTTGGCTATAAGGTTTTTTATTCATATGATCGCTGTTGGATCTGCTTGATCGATTTGAGGACATATGCAGACGTGAATGATGCCTTCTTTGACAAGAACGGCATGTATGCAACGATTAACAGTCAGCATTCGAATGTCCTGGTCTCAGGCAATTCGAGCATATATTAAATCGTTTACTTTCCGATAACTTTTTGTTAATGGGGAACTCGGAAAATAATTTGCAGGCGTAAATAAAGTGCGGTTTATTGCATAACGGACAATGTGGACTTGTAGATAAGTGAGTAACTGCGACCATCGGGTGGTCGTTTAGGTTGGGTATTTTGATTGGAATTGTTAGCTGTAGTGTTCAACGACTCCAGTAATTGGCAGCATAGAGTTAAAAATTTTGAGTATTCCTCAATTGTTGGTGAGGTATTGGATCTTGTGGCTATTTCCCATTCCCTACGGGTTAAGGAATCAAGTTTAGAATTAAACAAATATATCAAAATAATGTTCCATTCATCAACGTTCTCTCTCAGATTTCTTAGGCACCTAAAATGCATTTGAAATTCATGTAACGTTTTATGCAGCAGTGTATGGGATTCTTTGAAAATAATAGGTAACTCGAAAATGGCCTTCATATTGTAGCGAGCTACTAGTAGGCAACCCATCAAACACACAAAACGCCGCAAGCACTGTTTATTCTCAAGGATTCCAGAATTCTACTAGCAATTACTGGAGGATGAGTCATCCTTTTTAATTCAGAGTATATATATATATATATATATATATATATATATATATAAGACCGCTTATGAATGTAAGGAGTCAGTCTATACTAGAATGTTTAATATAAATTATATCGTTGTAAAGTAATAGTAGTTGAGCTTTTGGAAGTTCAACAGTATACATAAATGTTTTATGCTGTGTCTAATGTACATGCAGCTTGTAGTATACATAAATAGACAAAGTGTATAATAAATAAATAGTTGTGTTAGTGTTGTTAATGGACCAATTCTAAAGAAGTTAGTTTAAGAAGATATTAGTGCTTGTAAGTTTATTAGTGTAATAGTGCTTCATTGTTAAGTGGACCGAAAACATCTATAAATAAGGGATATACTGTTAATTAGACTTGTGAACAGTGAGTAATAAAGACACTTGTTATTACTTGTTTTAAATTTAAAAAAAAAATGCGGTAGCAGTAGCCCGCTACAATATGAGCGTCTATGATGAATTTTTTATTTTGGTAACGCTGAATTAATAGGTCCCATGCGATTTTATAGTTGCAATCACTAGCGCTTAATAACGATATTATTTTTCCCGCTTCTCCCTTGAGCACACCGCGCAAGTACAAGAATCGCTTGACATATGTGAGTAAAGGATTTTGGTTAATTAATGAATCAAAGTCCTCCTTAAGGAAAATGAATTTATCGTAGTTGCTCGTAAACACCGGAAGGGCTAGATCGGGAAGCTTTACGTTTAGGTTTTGATTATTTGATATTGGTATGGCACAGGAAGCAGACTCGGTCGTAATTTTAATTTCAAGTTTTGACGGGATATTATGTGTTGTCGGCAACACCAGTTTCGTTTTTGCAACTGTCACGATAGAAAAGTACCTATTTTCAAATTCGTCACTCTCTTGTTAGTTTTGTCTGGTTCAAGTTCTTCAATTTCATTCTGAATCAAATCAAACTCAGAATAAAAAGGCGTTCTTTTATCTAGGCGTGCATTAATTTAAGTTCGAATTTCATCGGTTGTATCAGACGTTGAAATTCTTTTTAAGAAGCTGTCAAACCTTGTAAAAGAAGCTTTAATTTTAGCTCGACGAGCCACAAGTACTAGGAGTTCAGGCTTATGATAATTTTCCATCTTGTTTGATGAAGAATGAGCAATATTAAGTTAAATGAACTCTTAAGAGCAGGAGGTAGCTATAGAATATAAGGCAAATATTTGTAGATATATCAATTTCTTTCTAGTAAATTTACTATTTGAAATGCATTAAATTTACCATCTAAAGCAGTGTATAAAATTAACTTATAATTGGTAATTACCTCCTAACTAGAGTTAGAGGGTGGAGTAATTAAATTGTATAGTCTAGCAAAACACAAGCTTGGCGATATCAAACAAAGCGTTTAATATGCTGAACTGGATATGCAACTACTGGTTTAGGTTTAGCGTAATAAACCAGAAAGGGCTGACCTGTATATTCGTTTGATGGTGCTTGCTTAGGTTTACTCTGGTGGTTTTGCTGTTTGCAAGCTGCAGGTTACACATATATTGAAATTATCCGGCTCAAAGAACCAAGGTGTTAAATCTTACATTAAGCTTTGTTGAATTTACACTTATTTTGATTATTTGAATTCGAATTTTTTTATTAGTTATATTTTGCGCCGTATAGTTAGCGTTGCGGAACGTAATTAAGAAGGGTTGTACAAGTGGCATTCGCGCTTTAGACTTCCCCAAGAATGGTCGTGTGCAATGCATATACACACTATTAGTATTTTAAATTGAGTTGGCGGCAAACAGCTGCAATGTATTCTGGTTTTTAACAATGTTTGTTCAATAAATAACACTGTGTTCTACAAGTTTTATGCGTTTTATTTTTGATAGTGTTAATTTACAGACTTGCTTGTAGATCACGTCAAGGAATAAAATTAACATGGTCCTTCGAGCCGGATAATAATTACTATGGAAATGGAAATTAAGGTCCATCACAATTACAGAAGGCATTGAGCGTCTATGCCACGGAGCGAAACAGTAACCTTTCGAATTACTGGAATTGGAGCGATTATACATTTGCGCAAAAAGGATTGGTCCAGGTACTCATATATAAGACTTCCTTTATAAAAAAATAGCGTTTATTTGAGGAATCAAGTAAGTTTCCCGATCAATTTTCAATAATTTGCGTAATTTTGAGGTTACAACTTTTTATATGTGCATAACACGTTTTAATGTAGTTGTTCCAATTAAAATAACGTTTTTCATATGCACACATTCAATTTGCGTTGAAATATTGCCAGAGGGTAGTAAATGTTAAGTTATTAAAGAGCTTATTTGTCCTTGCATGCATTTAATTACACCGCCAAACACGTTCTTGCAGGCGTATTTTCTTTCAAAAAATAACCTTGAGCTTTAGAAAGATGAACATGCTAGGGGTTACTCATTCATAACTGTGCATTGCCTTAGGCAATCTGAAAACATTTATTGGTTTTAGAAAGTTTGACTTGCATGTTCTGCAGGGCGGCAAAACGTCAAAACCGTTATTGTATAACCTAAAACCATTGAGCGGTTAAACCATCATTTAGTGTTTGAAAATTAGAAGTCAGTTTTGATAACATAAGCTTAAAAGGTTTGGCGCGATTTATGTGGTTGGTTTTTAGCGAGGTTCTTATGCAATTTAAAGGTAAAGTTGTTTAATTTAAAGGTATATTTCAAATATGTCTGAACAATTAAAAACGTTTATAGCGAAAAGAGGTGTTCTTAAAAGCAAATTAACAAAGTTTAAGCAGAAGTATGAGCAGGATTTTGCTGTTTTAAATGAAGAAGTTAAGTACATTGAACTTAAAGAGCGTTATACTCGTTTTGTCCCCTTGTTGGAGGAATATGAGGCGATTCAATTAAAAATCGATAATCTTGAGCATTCGGAAGATGCTGCGGGCTATGAAGAGGGCATTCAATTTGAAGATGCGTACTTTTCTTTAATGTCTAAGGTTCAGTACACGATTCAAACTTATGAATCGGTTGCACAAACAGAAGTAGTTTCACGGGCTAGCTCAAATGCTTCCCCAAAAGGGTCTAAGGAGATTAAGCGATCAGCTTCTTCTAACAATTCAAATGCAGGCATACGTCTGCCAACGATAAACTTACCAAAATTTGACGGTTCGTACGTTAAATGGCTCGATTATAAAAATACGTTCGAATCACTTATTCATTTTAATAAAGATATTAGAAACGTCCAAAAATTTCATTACTTGAAGGCCAGTTTGCAAAATAGTAGCGCGGAACAAGTGATTAAAGCGATACCCATATCAGATTCCAATTATACGATATCGTGGGACATTCTATGTTCGAGATATGACAACAAAAGGTTACTCGTTCATAACCATATAAAATTTATTTTTAACCTAGAAGTTTTGGCTAGTGAGTCATCATTTCAAATTCGAAAACTTATAGATACGGTTAACACCCATTTGAAAAGCTTAGAGTACCTTCAGTTACCAATAGAGCACTGGGATGTGCCGTTAGTGTATGTTATTGCGTCAAAATTAGATAGTATCTCTGCACGAGAATGGGAATCGTTTAAGAGCGATAAGGATTTACCTACTTTGGAGGATCTCTTTAAATTTCTAAAAGGGCGTTCAGATTTGTTAGAAACTCTTGAGGCTGCTGGTTTAGAAAGGCGTTCTGACAAACCTCATAAAGGCTATCATAATAAACCCAGACAATTCACAAAGGCGTTAGTAGCGAACAGCATCTTGTGTAATTATTGCAAGAAAGGTCACAGTATTTATAAATGTATGAAATTCAGGGATTTAACGGTTGAAGACCGCATAAAAAAGGTTAGAGATTTAAAATTGTGCGAAAATTGTTTGCGCGAAAACCATTATGCCAAGGATTGTAAGTTTGGTTGTTGTACCAAATGCAAATTAAAACACAATTCTCTTTTGCATATCGATGCAGCTGAGACGAGTGATATTGTGGCGATGAATTTATCTGCAACATCGATAAATACACAGGTTTTGCTTTCGACTATATTGGTGAAAGTGCAAAGTAAGGACAATAAGGAGTATATTGTCAAAGGTCTTTTAGACACAGGTTCACAAAACAGTTTTATAACTGAAGAACTGGTGGAATGTTTAAAGCTAAATATAAATAAAATAAACCTTACAGTATCTGGGCTTAGTCAGTCATTGTCAACAATCGAATGTAAGTGCGACTTGACTGTACAATCTGTCAATAAGCATTTCAGTGCGGATTTGTCTTGTTTAGTTATCAAAAATATTACAGGATACTTACCTTCGTTTAAGTTGGATAAGGATGACGTTCCTATTCCAGAAAATCTGAATTTAGCGGATCCTAAGTTTTTTGAGCCACACCCCATACATATTTTGATAGGTGGCGATTATTTGTGGAACTTTGTTTGTAAGGGTCAGATTCAGTTGGGAAAATATATGCCTATTTTACAAGAAACCAGCTTTGGTTGGATTTTATCAGGGCCAGTATTCAGTAATCGTAAAAATCTTAAAGGCACCACATACTGTAACTTAATTAACGTAGATGTTCAAACACAGCTACAGCGATTTTGGGAACTGGAAGAAATTGGTCCAGCAAGACAACACTCTTTAGAAGAGGAGGAATGCGAGCAGCATTTCTTAAGTAATTATAAGCGCCTAGAGGACGGGCGGTTCATGGTATCTATTCCATTAAAGGCATCTCCTGATATTTTGGGAGAATCTTATGAATTAGCTAAATCACGTTTTCTAAATTTAGAGCGGAAATTTGCGTCTAATGCGTCACCTGGGCAGAAATACACTACTTTTTTGTCTGAGTATGAAAGTCTAGGACACATGTCTAAGGTAGAATATCCCTCTGATGTTAAGCAGTATTTCATGCCGCATCATGGAGTTTTAAAGGAGAGCACCGAAACCACAAAATTGCGTGTGGTGTTCAATGCATCTCAGGCGACTAGTTCAGGCAAATCTATCAATGATCTGCAGATGGTAGGTCCCGTATTGCAAGATGACCTACTTTCAATATTGATTCGTTTTAGGCAACATAAGTACGTTTTCTGTAGCGATATCGAAAAAATGTACCGTCAGGTACTTGTAGAGCCTTCACAAAGGCGATTGCAATGCATATTATATAAGCATACGCCCGATGAAAAACTGCAGGCTTACTAATTAAATACATTGACATACGGAACAGCATCTGCATCCTTTTTAGCGATACGATCCTTACAGCAGGTAGGTCATGATTGTAAAAAATCATATCCTCTGATATCTGAAATAATATTGCGTGATTTTTATGTCGACGATTTACTGAGCGGATCTGACAGCGTCGCTGAAGCTAAGAGTATTGTCGAAGATATTTCGGTTGTTTTAAGTCAAGGAGGTTTCAGTTTGCGTCAGTGGGTTTCGAATAGCGATGAAATTATTTCCAATAGTTTAGGGAATGATACGATAGATCTAGGACCCAATGAGAACAAAAAGACTCTTGGTCTAATGTGGGCAGTTAGCACAGATTGCTTCAGGTTTAATATTAGCGAGAATAAAAATTCGATGATTACAAAGCGAACGATTCTATCGGAGATTGCTCAGGTATTCGATCCTATCGGATTATTGTCACCCTGTACTATAATTGCTAAAATTATTTTACAAAGGCTGTGGCAAGAAAAACTTGTATGGGACGACGAAGTTCCAAGTCCTATTAAAACTGAATGGTTGAGATTTCGAGAGTCTCTTCGTACTTTAAATAATTTAAATATAGAGCGGTGCGTGAGATCTACGGATCTTTTCATTTTGAAATTCATGGCTTTTCCGATGCCTCGGAGAGAGCGTACGGTGCGGCGATATACATAAAATCACTAAATAGCAAAGACACGGTTTGTATAAGATTGCTATGTGCGAAGGCTAAAGTTAGTCCTTTAAAGACTTGTACAATTCCACGTTTGGAACTGTGCGGAGCACTTTTACTGTCTCGATTAGTAGAAAAGGTTTTAAAATCGCTTACTTTAAAGCCGGAGAAAATATATTTATGGTGTGACTCGACCATAGTTCTAGGGTGGTTAAAAACTCGATCAAATTTATTAAGACAATTTGTTGCTAATCGCGTAGCCACTATACGAAGGTTAACAGAAATTGATCAATGGAATCACGTTCGGTCACAAGAAAACCCTGCTGACGTATTGACGCGCGGAGTTAATCCAATAGCTTTACCAAGTTTAAATTTGTGGTGGGACGGTCCTTCCTTTCTGCAACAAGATGCAGAGTGTTGGCCAAAAATTGGCACAGAGACAATATTTTTACCAGAGTTGCGTAAACAAAAAAACGTATGTTTAACTATTAATGATACTAAGTTAATCGACTTTGCTCGATTTTCTAATTTTAATAGATTAATTCGCAGCGTTGCTTATTGCGTTCGTTTCACTACGAATTGCAGAACTAAAATTAAAAATATTGAGTTATTAACGAGAATTGAGATTGAGCATGCTACATTGATTGTAGTAAAATATTCAGAATCTGAGTCCTTTTCTGAAGAGCTAAGAGCACTTAAACGGGGAAAAGATATTTCCAGTAAAAGTAGAATTTTAGGTCTTTCTCCGTTCTTGGATAAAGATTGTATCATGCGCGTTGGCGGAAGATTAGACAAGTCAAATCTTCCCGAGGATCTAAAGCATCCCATCTTATTATGTTCAAGACATTTGTTATCAAAGTTAATATTTGAGTATGAACACTTAAATTCGTTACATGCGGGTAGTCAAACTTTATTGTACACAGTACGTCAGAAGTATTGGCCGATTGCAGGAAAGGGCTTGGCTCGTAAAGTAGTCAGGCAATGTGTAACATGTTTTAAGGCAAAACCAAATTTTTCTAGTACTATTATGGGAAATTTACCTAGAGAGCGAATCACTTCTGCTGCTCCATTTGCAACTACAGGTGTTGATTATACTGGAGCATTTTTAATAAAAGAGCGAAAAGGTCGGGGATCAAGAATGATTAAAACATATATATATGTATATTTATTTGCTTCGTAACAAAGGCTGTACATTTAGAAGCAGTTACAGACTTATCATCAGAGTGCTTTATTATGGCTCTGAGACGATTTGTTTCACGACGGGGCAAACCCTTTAAAATCTTCTCCGACAATGGGACGAACTTCGTAGGTGCTAATAATGAATTAAAGGAATTGGGTAAGTTTCTTGCAGAGAACCAATCACATTTAGTTCAAGCTGTTGCTGGCGTAGGTATTGAATGGCATTTTATACCGGCTTACTCTCCCATTTTGGTGGCTTATGGGAGGCTGGGGTTAAATCCACTAAGCATCATTTAAAACGGGTTATGCATGATTCTCATTTGACTTATGAAGAGTTTATAACTTTAATTTCACAAGTAGAAGCTATTTTAAACTCCAGGCCTCTATCCCCTATGTCCTCAGATCCCAATGATTTGAATCCTTTGTCTCCTGGACATTTTTTAATTGGAGCTCCGTTAACGGCATTACCAGATTTCGATCATCAAGATGTGCCTGATAACAGATTGACGCGTTTTCAACTCGTGCAAAAATGCAGCAACATTTCTGGTCACGCTGGGTGAAGGAATATATTTCAATTTGCAAGTTAAAAATAAATGGAAGCAGTCTTCATTAAACATAAAGGTTGGCGATCTCGTTTTAGTTAAAGACGATAACTTACCGTCAATGAAGTGGTTGACAGGAAGAATTGTGTTCTTACATGCTGGAAAAGACTTAGTAAATCGAGTTGCGACAATTAAGACTCTGAATGGAAATATTAAGAGAAGTTTTCAGAAGTTCTGTGTTTTACCTGTGAATTAAAAGTTTTGCGCTAGTTGAATATACGGTTCTATGGTCTTAAGATAGGCATTTATTTGTATGTTATGTTACATTTACTAGTGTTTTCTTATTGATTTGTGTAATTTGTTGAAAGCCTGGTGCTTCCAAGGGGGCCGGCATGTTAAATCTTACATTAAGCTTTGTTGAATTTACACTTATTTTGATTATTTGAATTCGAATCTTTTTATTAGTTATATTTTGCGCCGTATAGTTAGCGTTGCGGAACGTAATTAAGAAGGGTTGTACAAGTGGCATTCGCGCTTTAGACTTCCCCAAGAATGGTCGTGTGCAATGCATATACACACTATTAGTATTTTAAATTGAGTTGGCGGCAAACAGCTGTAATGTATTCTGGTTTTTAACAATGTTTGTTCAATAAATAACACTGCGTTCTACAAGTTTTATGCGTTCTATTTTTGATAGTGTTAATCTGCAGACTTGCTTGTAGATCACGTCAAGGAATAAAATTAACACAAGGTATACGATTTGGTTCCCACTTTGTAGTGATCCTTACTTGGAGGTAGGATATACCACTGTGATGTGATATTAAGTATTAAGATTCTTCTAATTTTATGAAGATGCAGATTTTATCGACGCCTTTTTACGTTTCATTTTTGACATAAGTTGTTTTTTTACAAAAAATGCATAGGTTCCTATTAAGCTAAAATATCAATAATTTAAATGGACTGTAGTAAGTAGGCCGGGCCGCACCTCAGTCAATGCATGCAAATATACATACACTGATGTGTGCAAGTATGTAGACCAATGGCCGCACAACACAAATAACAGTAGTACTACACAACGGGTGTCATCGTTTATTAGTAAAAGCATAATTTTCGGTATTAAAAAAGAATTCTAAAGCTCAATCTAACTCACATGCAGAATTAAGAGAGTTACTAAATTGCTTTGCAGAAAATTTGGCTGGCTTGCGTCAAATGAAAATTGATTTGTTGGATTTGATTCTTTTCAATATATTATCAAAAAATTTGGAGACCGACTTGCTAAAAACTTTCGAGTTGTAAAATACTCAGGATATTCCAACATTCGAACAATTGAAATTGTTTGTTGAAAAGCACTGTAAGCCGCTAGAAATCAGCAGTATGGTGCTAGCAGATAAACATCTCAAATCGTCAAGTAAGAATGTGGACTGAAAAAAACGCCCTAATGCTTGTTCAAAATCACAATCTCATACGTCTTTAGTGACTACGTCAAATATAAATAAATGCTTGTTGTGATACGATACATAATTTATATCAATGTAAAATGTTTCTCGAGAAGTCACCGCAGGAACGTTATACTTTTGTTAAAGGAAAAGGGTTGTGCATTAAGTGTTGCATGGACTCACATCATGCTAGCAATTGTAAATCAAAAAAGTCGTGCAAAAAGTGTTCAAAACCCCACAATACTTTGTTGCATTTTGGAAACTCAGCAGTGCAGACTGAGGATGTTACCTCTTCGGTGTCTGTGGTTTCATCGTCAACAATCTTGTCGTCTTCATCAACCCCTCAATTGGAAGTTAGCTACACTTCCAGTAGTAGTTTATTTTCGGCAAGTTCGTCAAATACAGTCACTTTGTTAGCTACGGTTAAAGTATCCATTTATGATGGGATTGGAAGAGTTCAAACTGTAAGAGCTTTATTGGATAATGGCAGTATGGAGAGTTTCATGACTGACTCATGTCGTCAACGTTTGACTTTGAATAAATCAAAAGTTTCGGTAAAGGTGGAAAGACTGGGACTATCGGCGGCTCAGGTTTCAGGTACATTGTCAAGTAAAATTTGTCCTAGAGGACAGAGAAATTCTCAATATGGTGTGGATGTGTTTGTTCTCTTAGAGATTTGTGGAACATTACCTACATTACAGTTTCCATCAAATAATTGGTCACATACGTCTGACTTAAAATTGGCTGACGAAGATTTTGATAAACCTGGCAAAATAGAAATGTTGCTAGGTGCAAATATTTTAGCTCATATTTTGATGAATGAATCTCGTGTGGGTTTATTGGAGGAATCTGTTGCTATAAAAACAACATTGGGTTGGATACTGACAGGAAAACTTGTTTCTCCTGTTTCTTCATGCACTCTTCGTTATGTGCAATTGTGGAACCATTGGATACTAATTTACGTCGTTTTTGGAAACTAGAAAACATTTCAAACTCGGCGGAAGAAGCGTGCAAAAAGCATTTCGTTAAGACTCATGCTAGAGAGGACGGTGGTCGTATTGTGGTTCGGTTGCCGTTCAAAGGCCCAGAGCTTTTTTTGTCGATTCTCGGGAGATCGCCATTCGTAGATTTCTTTTGTTGGAGCGACGTTTGGAAAAAGATTCTCATTTATATACTTCATATCGTGATTTTAAGCAAGATTACAGTGGGAGTGGTCATATGATACTTTGTCCGAAATCGTGTTAAAATTCAATAGGTGGTTTGTCAGAATACTACGTACCTCATCATGCCGTTGTTAAACCAGAGAGCGCAATAACCAAACTCGGTGTGGTTCGGCCTCTGCGCCTATTGGTGGTTCGTTAAATGAACATTTGTTAGTTCGTCCTCCGTTGCAGAAAGACATTATGGTTTTGGTGCTGCACTTTCGTAAACATGCTGTGGTATTCACTGCTGACATCAAACAGATGTACAGGCAGGTTTCGGTTGCGCCAGATCATCGTCAATATCAAAAAATAATTTGGAAATTTAATCCTGCGGATCCTATCAGGGATTATCGGTTAAACACTGTCACGTATGGAATGACCTACTCTCCATTTTTAGCATTGGGGGTCATTCAGGAATTAGCTCAAGTGGAGTCGGCCACATTTCCTCGTGCTGCTGAAGTGTTGGCATCAGATATCTACGTTGACGATGTGGTGAGTGGTTGTGCTCCTGTAAAGGAAGCAAAACGCTTAATTTTCGAATTAAATCAAATTTGTGAAGCAGGAGCTTTACTTTGCGTAAATGGAATAGCAACGTCAGCAAGGTTCTTGAAGAATTACCAGAATCGTCTTGTTATCCGACAACCTTTAGTTTTAAAATACAAATAACTTGTCACAAAAGATTTTAGGTTTGCAGTGGAAACACATAGGGGATTATCTCTTTTATCACGTTAATCCTATTTCAAAGGATTGTACGAAGCACAGTATGGCTTCTGAAGTAGCAAGAATTTTTGATCCGTTGGAGCTACTTACTTCTTTGATATTTTTTGTCAAACATTTAATCCAATATTTGTGGATATTGGGTTTGGATTGAGACGAAAGTCCTCCATTAAATATTGTATCAAAATGGAAAAATTATTTGGAACAATTGTCAGAATTATCGAAACTCGAGATACGTCGATGGATTTTACATGTTTATTACAAAAATATACAGATTCGCGGTTTCTGTGATGCTTCAGAAGCAGGCTATGCAGCCGCTGTTTATTTTCGAGTCGTCGACACATTTGAAAACATTAAAACGTCATTGGTGTATGCTAAAGCTAGGTTTGCGCCTACTAATTGCATTTCTTTGCCTCGTTTGGAGTTATATGGTGCACTACTGTTGTCAAACTTGGTAGATTTTGTTCGGATTACTTACAAAACATAATTGTCATTCGATAGTATTTATGCCTGGCCCAGTTTAACCGTTGCGCTCGCTTGGATTAAATCATCATCGTATAATTGGAAAACATTCGTCAGCAATCGAATTTCACAAATCCAAGACCGCATTCTTTCAGCATCATGGTTTCATATTAAATCTTCAGAAAACTCAGCTGATTGTGCCTCTCGAGGTCTTGTAGCCTCAGAATTGGTACAACAACATTTATGGTGGAAAGGGCCTCACGGATTACCAAGAACAATAACAAAAGCCATCCATGTCATCATCGCAGTAGAACCCATTACCGCAGCTTATGTAAATGGTAATAATTTTTATTATTTTATTATTTTTTCTTTTGTCATTTGCTATCATCTTGATTTTTTAAATCAGTTATGAGTATTGAATATAGTTGTAATAAAAGGATACGAACGAATCATTTAGCACTCAATTGTAATACAATAAATAAAATTAGATCTACGTTTTACAGTCGTGATATGCTAATTGCAGATTATCCGCGTAATTTTTATAGGATCGCATGCAAGGAATTGCCTGCGGATTTAAAAGAATTTAAATATAGTGACGGTTTTCTGATTGGAGATCGCGCGTTTTTTTTTTTTTTTTTTAATTTAAATTTTAAATTTTTAAATTTTCCCCAAAAAAAAATTTTTTTTTAAAAAAAAAAAACCCCCCCTTTTTTGGGTTTTCCCCCCCAAAAATTTTCCCAGTTTAAATTTCCTTAAAAACCCCCCAAAATTTTTTTTCCCCCCCCTTCCCCCTTTTTCCCCCCCAAAACCCCAACCATTTTAAATTTCCCCCCCTTTTTCCCCCCAAAAAAAATTTTCCCCCCCCCAAAAAAAAACCAAAGGGTTTTTAAAAAAAAATTTTTTTCAGCAAAGAAAGGAATTTTAAGCCCCCCCGGGGGGGTTTTTTTTTCCCAAAATTTTTTTTTTTTTAGTTGGGCCCCCCAAAAAATTTTTAAAAAAAATTTTTCCAAAAATTTTCCCCCCCAAAATTTAACCCTTTAAAATTTTTTTTTGGGGGGAAAAACCCAAATTAAATTTTTAAAAATTTCTTTAAAAAAAACCCCCCAAAAAAAATTTTTTCCCCAAAAACCTCCCTTTTTTTTTCCCCCCAAAAATTCCCTTTTTTTTCCAACCTTTTTTTTTTTAAAATTTTTTTGGAACCTTTTTTTGGAAACGGGGGAATTAAAAATTTGAAAGGAAAACCCCCAAATTTTTCCCCCAAAAAAACCCCCTTTAAACCCCGGAAAACCTTTTTGGGAAATTAATTAAACTTTTTTCCCACTCTAACTTTTCCCCCATTTTAAAAACCAAAATTTTCGGGAAAATTAAATTTTCCAAATTTTAAAAAAGGGACCCCCCCGAAAAATTTCCCAAAGGCCCATTTTCCCCCGACTATTTTAAAATTTGAAACTTTTAAAAATTTTTAAATTTTATTTTAAACCCCCTTTTTAAAAAATGGTTCCCCTTTTTCCTTTAAACTTTTTAATAATTTCCCAAATAAATGGCCCCTTTTTAACCCAAACCCCCTAACCTTTCCAAAATACACCCTTTTAAACATTTCACACCCTTTTTACGGAACTTTCAAAATTCCCCTTAATTTCCAAAAGGGCCCACCCCTACCAAATTTTCTTTTTTTTAAAACCCTTTACGAAACGCTTTTAAAAAACCGCCCTTTCCGCTTGTCCCCAAAAAAAAACCAAATTTAAACTTTAAACCTTAAAAAACCCAATACCCACTTTTCTTTTCCGTTTGAAAAAGGGGTTGACCCCAAAACCCAAACGTTTGCAACCTTTTCCAAAACGCCCAAAACCTTTTACCGAAAACTTTCTTTAGGGAAGCCTCCCAAACCCCCAAGTTTAAAATTTAAAACCAACTTAATTAAAACCATTTACCTAACCCCTCCCAAATTTTGGGGTATTTCCCTTTTTCCCATTAAACAAACATCAAACTTTTCCAAATTCGGTTCCCAAAAAATTTAGGGGACCCCAAACCAATTTTGCGGTTTAACACACAAACCATTTTTAAACATTTTAAAAACCCAATTTTGAAATTTAAACAATTTTTAAACCCCAATTTAACCCTCCCCCTAACCCCATTTTTTCTTCCCATTTTAAAATTTAAAAACCCCTTTTCACTTTTAAAAATAAACAATCCCACCAGCAGATTGCTAGAATTTTGTCTTTCCCGAAACCACCCACAAACCACCAACCGCAGCAGAACCATCCAACAATTTGACCGGACCGCCCAGCCCTGGGCCCACCCCCGCGACCCTGGCCCGCACGCGCGCCCCGGCCCGCACCCGCCTTTCAAGCCTTTAATTTATCCGACAAAAACAAATTTAAAAACATTCTTTAAACCACTTAAACAGAAACAGACATCCTTTTGGGTTTTTAATTTTACCCCTTTATTTGCACACGAACCGTTTTCACTTTCCAATAAGCCTGCAAAGGCATTTACCGGTGATTCCCAAAACCAATCCTCTCCTTCTTTAAGACACCCATTACGCCCGCAACGTTTTAGCTGATCGACTCTCGTCGTAGACCGAAACACTTTCCTCCGGCGGTCACACTTAACAGTTGCCGGTAAGACCAAGCATTGACACCGCGTGGACGCAATGACCGCATGTGTTCGTCATTCCGTCATTTAAAACACGTTTAAGAAAAAGCATACCAAATTTACCATCCTTTCGAAAACTTCAACACAAAGAGTCTTTCGCAACGACACACAGCAGAACCCCGGATGTGTACACCATCGACAACACCATTCTTCCCAAATCGTTCTTCAAGTTCACTTGCGCACCGCAGCCCCCGCATCATTACTCAGGCCCTTCCACCAGCAGCAGGCACATAGGCCTTTGCAACGACAGATCCACCTTTCGCAAACCTTCCCACGCCATATTTTAATCGACAATCCACGATTATTTTTGAACCCAGATTGATAACATACCCAGATTGCGAAGATTTTATCCGTCTTCCCCTTCATCTCCAACACACATCAGCAAACGAATTTCATCCACTTTTCGACCCACTTCGTTTGCACATTCCCCACACGCACAGCAGTCATCAAACAGCAAGTTTTTCTTTGTCCGACACATTCATGCACCAGTCAGCTTTAGCATACTCATTTCTTAACACCAGCAGCTCAACGCCCACGTTATCCATCGCACCATCCGACGTTGCGACGCAACGTTTCAACGCCTCGACAACAAAATTCAGCCAGGCGCAGCACAGCACCGCAGCCATTCCAAGCACAGCCCATGTTAAACAATCACCCGCATTTACGCCCATCAAATTTCTCTTTTTAGCAATTAAAGCCTGTCCACCATCCCACGTTCAAATCCGTCACCTTCCACAAAGAACACCTCGTTCATCATACTGGTCCTCATTCAACCATCCCGTTCCCGATGAACACGATTTACACGATCGATTTCAGCTTTCGCCTGGCTCCAGTTTTCGAATTGCCAGCGTGAACAACGCAATAATCACCAAGAACAAACATCTTGTCGCCAGCGTCGCAAACCACCACATTAACCCACTGCCGTCACCAACAACCCACACGTCAACAATTGCCGACTTCAACACCATTGTCACACCAGCTGAACCGAGACGCCATGCGTTGCCGACACACGCAACGAGACTCGTTTCCACAGCTACGCACCTCGAGGCCTGTCCGAACGTAACACCAGACGAACACATTGACGCGATTCACATGACACGACGATGCACTCACATTCACCAGGCCATTGCGATTAACACCGCACGACCTTTTACAGATACGAGTTTTCCGAACAAGGACCCAGGTTAGACAGGTTAAGGTCAGCGCCGCGGCGCCGACTAACCCATTATTTTTCCTTTTATCTAACCTAGGTCCACACTTGTTTTTTAATGGAAAACTCATTAAAAAGCAATTATTAATGGGTTTTAATGAGAAAACATAAAAAGCAATTAGGTCATATGGTCATGGGTCAAATAATGGTCATTTCAAACAGGGTTCCCATTATTATTCAAGCACTGGTCAATGGTGGTTCATCCATTGTTTGTCATGTGGTCATTGGGCAATTTCACCTTTATTAACAAATATATATCCGGAATGTCGATGCGCATCCCTGTCTGCTTAGGTTGGATAACAACATATTCGTCTATCTTCGGCAATATTCGTCCTCACTCTGTAGAATACGTTTGAGTACAATTTTTTCGTATTCAATTTAGTATTCGATAGTAGCTAGAACGGTAAACATGAGCGTCTCCAAGGTGATTAACGTTTCTCAACTTCTGGGAATAAAGTGAAACCGACAAATGAGCGATTTGGATTATGGCTGTTGACAGAAAATATGTGCAACAATAATCTGGTAAAAGATATTGGTAATATTTGTTATGTCGAAGGCGAACAGATGCTGACTGGTGGACTACACACACCAATTACAGAACCATTTTGTGACAATATAATGTTGGTTAAAATTTGCGACCTTTCTGACACCGAACAAGCATCTGCAAACAAAAGGATGTTTATCCTAAAAAGAAATTTGTGGTGCATTTAACAGCTATCTACGAAGAAAGTTCAACCGATTTGTTTCCGCTAGGCATGGTGTTAAAGCTAAGCTTCCGTTTTCTCTGGAAAGCACTAACAAGATGGGCCAGAGAGTAAAAGAAATTATCGGAAAAGAAGACCTCGAATGCATTAATAAAAATTCCAAAATCCTATATGTGTTCCATACAAAGTGGAACTAGCAGATGTTGTTGGAAACTTTATTGAGGAACTACCAGATATATTAGACGAAGTCGAAAAAATTATTTCTATCTTTTGACATGGATGTAACCCAAGATTTTGCGGGCATATTTAGCAAGATGGAGATGTGTAATTATTTAACCACAAAGCATAACTTTTGCTATAAGGGCGAATACGAAGAAAAGTGTAATATTATAGTTGACAACGATAAAACTGTAGGATTGATTGTTTAACATGGCTAACAACCAATGCAAGAATTAAGATATACAACAAATTTGTGTGTCAGATAACAAGTCCTGGTGTTAATAAACAACTTGGCAATCATATACTAGATTTTTTACGTTGTCCAGATGTACGTTTAAGGGAAACATTTGCGTCTACTTTGGTCAAAGAACATGGTATTACGCGATTGGAAGCGACAATATACAACTGTGCAATTGGAAGCTATGTCAGTGCGGAACGAGTGTATAAACCCTTAAAAGACTGTTTAACCTTATTGGAAGATAGTGTTATACTTCCTAAAGGCGCCAATGTACTCGGTACCACTTGCCAAAATGTGGAGTAGCTATCGGACAAGCTACAAAATAGCTGCTGTTTAGCGAATAATAACCTGCTACAGTACGTGTATTGGGGAATGGCAATACAAAGAAATTGACGGGCTTGCAAATTAAGTTGTCCGAAAACCAAAAGAAAGGGAAAACATTGATAAAGTATGTGCTTTCGGCTTTAGTTTTAACTATTTACCCGTAAATTATTTGGAGATAGTAGAGGAGCAAGACAGCCAAGATAAAATAAAATCTTACACAAGTGCTACATTAAAGCAGGTAGTACATATTTTACACAATCTGCAACACCATATTCTACAATTCCAAAAGAAATAGTCATTTCGGAATTGGGATTGATAAATACACCTAACATTCGCCCAGAGGTTGTACGACAACGCGCAAATATTGGTAGTAAACTCTATTCCGTTTACGTTAAAGGAAATTGCCCCATTATGTATGCCATACGCTGTAAGTGGAAGGAAAAGACAACTGGAATTAGAGGAAATGGATGCAAAAGGCGAAAATTGGACTACATGGAAAACACTGCGACAATACGCGAACAATACAAAGATGTGTTAGACAAAGAACATCTTATTAGAGAAAATGAGGAAGAATTAAAAGATTATTTTATGTGTCGATGGAGTGACTTAGATACATCCGGGTTGTACAAGCTGTATGCATTTGCGGTTAGTAAGAAAGACTCTTTAGTTATGTAGACGTTCTTGCAGAAAAGGATGGTACTAAATCCGTATACTTTTTAAAAGGTTATTCTAAAACGTATTTATCAAAATGGCAGATAACAAAGACGAACTAAGGAATGCGGGTTTCGTAATCTTTGCGTACACCACACGCAAAGGGGTTCCGCTAAACATTGTATATTTGCCTAGTAAAGAACCTTCGGATCATTTAAAACCGAGGGTCTTACAACCTATAACAACCATATATTCCCAAAAGTGGTGGATATGCAACTACGCAACGTGTGTGGGAGAAAAAGGATTTCCAATACCGACAAGAAGAAGTCGATCAAGCTAACAAGATACGTATGCAGGATATAGTGGAAAGCTGCGATTAAAAGATTGTCACAAGCTGCAAGAATTACACGAAGGAATGGATCTGGTTGTCGGCGGAATCAAAGACTTTAAATATAGAGGCAAACTTCGGTACATTTTACAATTCGAAAACCTAGACGGTCTCTATGTATCAAACTATTGGTTAGAAAAGGAGATAGAGGACTTGGGTATCGATTTAAATTTTAAGCTGCGAATAAAATTAGATAAAATTAAAGCCACCCAAACAAACATAAAGAAAGGACTGTCTTCTGTGTATAACTTTGTATTAAAATTAAGTTTAAATGGATCCATGCTTGGCATTAAATATTTTTAAATTTGTTATGTATAATGTCAGAATAAACATTTTATAATAGTATATAACATTGTTCTTTATTTATAAAAGGCTGTGACGTTACCACGAAATAGCAGTCGCACAGAGAGGGGTGCGCATGAGGCAGCGCGCATGGGCAGGGTGCGTACGCGCAGGGGGCGCATGGGCAGGGTGTGACGCGCAGGGTGCGCATGGGCTGGGATGTGTCTGGGCGTACACGAGGGAGGCAGATGTTAACAGTCACCAAGCATCCAATTCTTTATTTGATGGTATCGAGTACTTGCTGCGTATGTATCCGGAGTAAAAGAATACGATTTGTATACGCAGCTTATTAATAAAATTAGTTTATCGAGGGAAGATGACAAAGGTACATCATTCCTAATAGTACAACAATCTACGCATGGGGGTGTAAAGATATAAGATAGTTGTTTATATTTGTATGGATTTTGTAAATCCATTGTATATATTAGTTTTAAGATTCCATAATTTTAAGTTCTTTTCCCACCTTCCAAATCCTTCCGGCTTCTATCCTGGTTGACAGAGTATACGTGTTATCTCCACGTGGTATTCGCGGACATGGCGGTTTTAGATTTCTCGGGAGATGGTTGGCTAAAGCATATGTCTTGGGTAGCGAAAAGGTTTTAAAGATGGTGTTAAATAAAGATGGGCAAAATTAGTCTTTAAAACGCATAACTTTGTATGGGTGGTCCTATTTAAAATCTATTTACAGATTTGGGGTCCCTAGAAAATTTAATATTAGTTGATACATAGCAAAATATATTTATCTTAAAAGAGTGACTACCCGCGTATAATAAATACAATATAACACTTGTCAACAAAAAGTTGTAGGAAAATTAAAGACGTATTTAATGGAGATCCAGTATTAGAATTTGTTGGTAGTAATGTTAAGTCCTACTGTATTGTAGGCGAGAAAGATACGATTAAAAAGATTAAAGGGGTCTCACGAATTGTAGTTAAGTAAAACCGAGGGTCTTACAACCTATAACGAGCATATACCTCAAAAGGGGTAGGCATGCAACTACGCAGCAGTGCGGGAGAATAAGAATTCTCCAATAAGAAATTAAAGTTTCCATGTACGTAGCACCAGTCATTGGGTAATGGTAGAAATGTTAAACCTATAAAGACGATTATTAATTGTGGTTTAGAAAAATAGTAGTTTTCGTGGACTAAATAAAATAGCTTAGACTGGTTAATGTATATGGTTACATATTCTCGTACATATCCACAAACATCTGTTTACGTCCACAATGGCGATACCGGTAGTTTTTGTTTAACAAATAGTAGGAAAGATACGTCAGGTGTTAGTGCGTGAAGCCCATAGGATCGTTGGATTCAAAAAGAACGGTGCGGCGGGATGTATGGTGGTCTCCGTTAGAATAATCGAAAGTGGTTAATCAATCGTATTAGATGTTTAAATAAGCGAAAGTGTAAAGGCCTACATAAACAAAATTTAATTATCCGACAAAAGTGCGCGATGTGCTACACTTATAAAGAAAGTATGGAATGGTGCTTTGCATCGGTCCTAGCAGTAAAAAGGGCGACTGACTTTTCCAAGCAACTACAAGAATAGCAGTAGCGCAGAGAAGGGGTATGCATGTATTATACAGTTGCTGCAAAATATGTTAGTTTACGCGTAGCTCGGATGTGTAATTGATCACGACTTAAAGATCCTCGGAGGTTTAAAAATTCTCGGCCCATTGTCGTTTGAAAATGTTTGTAAATTATCAGAACAGGAGCGGGTCGAAGTATTAATGGATGATTGACTGAGTTTTTCTACCTTTACGAGGGAATCGGAAATTGACAGACATCGAGCATCTAATTTCTATTTGGACGATATCGAGTACTTACCGGTTCTAGAAATCATTACGTGCGATTAACCGCTATGCGAAAGTGTAAAAGCCTACAGAAGCAAATTTAATTATCATACGAAAAAGGCGCGATGTGCTATAGAAAGTATAAAAATGGTGCTTTGCATCGGTCCTAACAGTAAAAAGGAGAGTGACTTTTTCTAGCAATTACAAGAATAGCAGTAGCGCGGCGAAGGGGTATGCATCTATTATACAGCGCATTGTTGCTATAAAATATGTTAGTTTACGGGAAGCTCGAACGTGCACAAATTAAATTTTAATCTATAATTAACCATGGTCGTAAAATGGGAAATTAATGGGTAATTTGAATACTGCTACATATACTTTCGCTTGGTGATTCATTTGGAAAATATTCAAGCCTACCATTTCCAAAATATGACGTAGAAGTTATTTAAAATTAAATTGTTTATTAGTAAGTATTCTGTAGACAACAAGTTTGGTATTTTCTTAGTAATGGTTTAAAGTGTTTTGGTTATAGTAGCACTGCATCTTCTACAGCACGACTTGCACACAATTTGTGTGCGTGTGCTACCACCCTTTGGATTTTTAATATGCACGCGATCCGTATAACATGGAAGACGTTTCCGATGTTTCTACTAACGGTATTCGCAGCCATCGACAAAGCGAACCAGGTGCATGCATTGGCGCTAAATGTATTGGACGAGCAGCGAGGATTATGACGTCATTTAGTTCCTCGCTGAATCCTCAGACTTCGTTCGGTATCTTCGGAAACCTTCGGTTTGCATTCTATAGGGTACATAAAGCAGGTACGCAAGAGTAAACTCTTTAGTTATAAGTTAGTTCGCTTACAAGTCAAGTCTTATAGTGCGGATTTTGTTTTGTACTAAAATGGTATCTGCAAACGTTTTTAAGTGCAACTCTTGCGGTGCTTCCTATACCTGGAAAATGCTCTCAAACGGCACCAGAACAAATGTCGTGGTGCAACATCGTCCAAGGTTGCTTATACATCCGCCCGCAGCAAAGTACTTAAACTGTGGGACTTGCGGTTTCGCTTTTACGAGAATGGACAACTTACAGCGACACAAGGAAAACAGCACGGTATGTCATTAAGCCTGTAAACGTTCAGCTCCGCCAGCTGTTAAAGGACCTTGTACGAAACAACCACGAATTATGTGTAAAGTATGCGATTTCGAAATGGAAAACTACGTATGCCGCACATTTAAGGAAGCAACAGACATAAAATGCATCAGTTACCGCTACTAGCGACGATGGTGTAGAAATGGTTAGCACTGCGTTTAACAACCGTATGGCTAGCTATCGCATAAAGAACGCCAGTGTCGACGATGGAGTGCCGAGTTTCTTTGGAAGCAGAAAGAGCGATTTATTCGATTAATAAATGAAAAAGAATACAACATACAGCAGTAAAAGTCTACTGCGAACTCTACGGCGTTTACATCAAAATGGGGAAGAGACTACCGATGTGAAACTTTAACACAAAAATGTGGTTATAACGTCTTCTAGTAATCTGGAAAATACGTACGAGGTCTTAAGCGAAACCATGCGAACAAAATCAGAGGAATTTGAAACATGCGGTCCGGTTGGTCTTTGGAAAAGGTGCTCTATTTAGAAATAAATATTAATAAGTATGACCCGATATGACAAGTTCTAGGTTGAAAATAAAAATTGTGAATATGTATTTAGAAATGTGGTTTTAAAAATTTAAACTGTATTAGTAAAAATTGTTTGTAATAAAAAGTTTTAAGAATGGTTTTAGATTTTCTTTAGATATGAGCCGCAGGAAAGTTATAATTTAAAGGGTGTGTAAAATGGTAAGGGTCGTTCGATTTTAAATCTATTTACAGATTCGGATTCTACATAAAATTCTAGACTAACAAGATGCATCGCATGTATAAAAAAATTTATAAGAACGCTCAAAATCGCTACCAGGCAAAAAATCTTAAAATGGGGTAGCTCTCTGGGGATGGTGCTATCTGAAAATTTAAAGAGATTTGGGTAGCTGAGAAAATTCTAATATTAATTGATACCAAACAAGGTAGGTTTATCTCGTGGGTGGAAATGTGGAGAAAGATTTATCTCGCAGAGGGTATATGTGTAACTTTGCAGGGCGTGGTCCGATTTTAAATCTGTTTAGAGATTCGGATTCTACATAAAATTCTAAGCTAATTTAATGTATCGCATGTATAAAAAATGTTATAAGGACGGTCGGAAATCGCAACTGGTAAGAAATCTTAAAATCAGGGTAGCTCTGGGGATGATGCAATCTAAAAATTCTAGAGATTCGGGTAGCTGAGAAAATTCTAATATTAATTGATACCAAACAAGATAGGTTTATCTCGAAAGATGCAATTGGCTAGACGAAGAAAACTATTTGTTAGGTTTGCTTATAGAGCAAATAGCAAAATTAGAAGATCAGGACTTTAAAGGGGTATAACTTTGCAGGGCGTGGTCCGATTTCAAATCTGTTTACAGATTTGGATTCTACATAAAATTTTAGACTAACAAGATGTATCGCATGACTAAAAAAATTTATAAGAACGCTCAAAAGTTGCTACAGGTAAGAAATCTTAAAATGGGGGTAGCTCCCTGGGGGATGATGCAATCTAAAAAATTCCTAGAGATTCGGGTAGCTAAGAAAATTCTAATATTAATTGATACCAAACAAGATAGGTTTATCTCGTGGGTGGAAATGTGGAGAAAGATTTATCTCGCGGGTGGAAAGAATGCGGGTGTGATGTAATCAAAATGGTTGTGGGGGTGTCCGAGCAAGGAGGAGAGCAAGGAGGAGTCAGGAGGAGATTCATCTAAAATAAGACTTTATAGTGCGAATTTACATGTAAATTTGGTCCAGATGTGTGGGGAAATGTGGATGCTGGGGGAAATGTGGTGCTGGGTTTCTTGATTTTACCCTACTCACATCCGCGATATTGAGTCAATTTTAAGGACAGGAAAACAAACTTCTTCGCTCTCGGTAGTTATCTGAACCTTTTCGAAAATCTTCTGTGCCATATGAAAAGATATAAAATGCTTTCTAAAAATTTATTAAAAGCTACTGCTTCAGAATGTTTCTAAACAACAACAACTACAACAACAAGAACAACAACAACAACAACAACAACAACAACAACAACAACAACAACAACAACAACAACAACAACAACAACAGCAGCAACAACAACAACAAACATTGAAATAGATGCGTTCTCCGAGCGCGCAATATCCTGAATTGGTTTGGAAACCAATCACGTCTGCCTTTAAATCGAGAATTCAAACTGCTCAAATTATTAACGTTCCACATAAAGATCTTAACCTATTTATCGAGGATTGTAAAAAACTAATTTTATCCAAATTGTATACGATCTTTAAAAATCACTCGGTAAACCTTAAAATTAATGTCGCGTTGGAGTGCAATTTTTCAAATTTTTTGTTTCAAACCAGGTATTTTTCTACTCAACTCTTTAATTTGTTTCGATAATTTACAGAATTTCAACGATTGGTTTGCAGGGAAAATAGAGAATGATGCAACATTCGGTTCAGGATTTACGCTATCTGAAATATTATTTCTTAACGTCAATATTAATAAATGCTATGATATGTTTCACGCGAGCTGTTTCATGCCGCTTCCTCTAGCAATTCAAAACATAAAGGCCTGTTTAAATATTCAAAATAACGACTTCTCCTCTTTTTATTGGAGTGTTTTAGCAGGAATAATTAAGTCTGCAGCAGGTAAAAATGCTAATCGCACAACTTCGTATCGGCATTTTTCAGAAATTTTTAATATGAAAAATTTGGTCAGCTCCATACCTATATCAGATATGCTGAAATTTGAAAAGCAGAATAATATTTCTGTAAATGTTTTTGCTCTTATTCTAAAATGCGCTCAATATATCGTAACACTGGTGCAAGTAACTAGTCAAAAGCGCGATAAACATGTTAATCTGTTAAGCGTTGAAGATATGTATGTCAATGAGACGTCAACATTTAATTCTGACGACAGCAAAAACGTCGACGACGACAACGACGGCGACAAGACCCATAAAATTGAGGAAAATCTGGAAGGATTGAAAAAAATTATTGAAGCTTACAAACGCGACGTTAAATATCACTACTGTCTTATAAAAAAATTAACCTCACTGGTGAGAGGTCAATTAACCAAACATACGGGCAACTTTTACGTATGCGATAGATGCCTCTTCTATTTTTATGATAGTAAACGTCTCGAAGACCACGAGCAAGTATGCAAAAAACTCCGAAAAAACAAATATTTACAATTTAAAGATTTTAGGTATAAAATACCTGTACCGATGGTGGTTTATTCCGACATAGAATGACTTTAAAAAAAACCGAGCGAGCTTCCGAATCAGAACGCACTTTCAAATACCAGGAACATATTCCGTTTTCAATAGAATATTATTTTTATTGCGGATATGACAAACCTCTTTCATATTACAATTCCTACACAGAAACAGACTGCATTTCTTGGTTGGTGCAGCAATTAAAACATATTACCATACGTTATGGGAGCGCAATTTTTAAAAATGAGCTTGTAACGTCCTCTGTAGACGTCTCGACGTCAAAAACGTGCTTTATTTGCAAAGTCGATTTTTTGCCGGACGACGAAAAGGTTATCGATCACGATCATCTGAATCGCTCTGTAAGAGGTGTTGCGCATAGCAGTTGTAATTTAAATTTTAGGTTGTTTCCAATTATTCCCGTAGTCTATCATAATTTGAGTAATTATGATCCTCATTTTATTATTAAAGAACTCGTTAACGCTTTAGAAGGTTCAATGAATATAATCCCCTTGAATAACGAAAAATGTATAAAATTTTCTAAAAAATACATCGACGCAAATGTAACTTTCAGGTTCATAAATTCCTGTCGCTTCATGGCAATGTCATTGGAAAAATTGGCGTGTGAGTTGTCCTTCGATGATTTTAAAGTTCTAAAAAAGGAATTTAGCACACTAAAATCGGATCACATTAAATTGCGAATGCGCAAAGATATTTTTCCTTACGAGTATTTGGATGACATTTTGAAATTAAGGGAAGAAAATCTTCCTCCTATACAATGTTTTTATAGCAATCTTAATAAATCGCATATTAAAGAATCCGAATATATTTATTTATGCTCAAATCGTATGGAGTACTTTTAAATGCAAAAATTTAGGCGAGTACGCGGATCTATATTTAAAATGCGACAAACTTTTACTTTGCGATATATTCAAATGGCTAACGCCTGAACAAATATTAAAATTTGATATTACAACGGTGAGCATTACGTACGATAAAGGTTATATTATTGAATGCGACTTGGAATTTCCTACGGACATTCACGACGCTCAGAAAGAATTGCCTATTTGCATAATGTATATTCCATACCCACACGAAAATTACTTTAAGTTATCAGGATGATAAAAGGGACATTTTATCTAACGATATCGATACTTTGCCTCATGGTCATTACCTAATAAAAGACCTTTGAATAAAACCACATTTTAGTTTTCATTATAAAAATTGTAATCAAGAAAAAAAGTTCCCCCCCCTTTGTATTTTGTTATTTTTTATATATGTTATAAAAACTAATTAAAATCTTCTAACAAGAAAAACCTGCATTGTATTTTTTTAATTTTTGTATTATGTATAAAATTAATTAAAAAATACATTTAAGCGTTGAATGTCAAGCGATGTAATTAATATATTATAATCAAGGAATTTAACTCCATTGTATTTTGTTATTTTTATATTTATTATAAAAATCAATTAAAATATTGCAACAAGAGAAAACAGCATTGTATTTTTTTATTTTTATATTATGTAAAAAATTAATTAAAGAAAATACATTTTAGTGCTGCATGCCAAGATATCGTTTTGCAAAGTCAAAAAAAATGTAGCTATAATAAAAACTAAAAAAAAGAAATCTTTTATTTTTAAAATGTGGCATATTCATATAATAAAAATATAAAAACAAATCTTTTATTATTAAATGTAACATTCTATATAAGATCAGCTTTTTAAATCCAGGAAGGCTCTTGGAAGCCTAATCATTTGACGAGAATTTTGAATCCTTTTCGCCCCAGTATTTTCGCAATAACATAAATATTTGGAACGTTAGTTTTCTGCAGCTCAGCTTCATAAAACTGCCCCAATATTAGATCGTCATATATGTCGACGAGTAAATAAGTAGTTGGATTTGCTCGAAACACTTTAAATATTTTAAACGTTTCCTCGCTCCAGTTTGCATTGTAGCCCTTGGAAAAAATACTTCTATATTATGATATGCGCACAAAGTCGCCCACAGCATAACGAGGTTTTCTGGTCGCCAGTTTTAATTTATTGTAAACTTTCAGCAGCGTTTTCGCAATCACATTTCTGGGTTTCCTTTTAGTGGTGGAATACAATCGAATCGATTATGTCAATCCATTTCATTTGTCTCTCAGACTAAAAGCTTTATGCAGTTTGTTTTTTATTGTTCTGATTGTACGTTCTATGATAGCGACCTTGATCGAATTGTACATAGAATAGTGATTAATGTCGCCATATTCCTTCTCAGCTGTGCAAATTGGCCGTTATAAAATTCTGTACCATTATCTGTTTGCAGGTTTTTTGGTAAAGGCGGTCGTGATCTTTTAGTTTCATTTAAAATCTCGCGCATAGCAGATGTGACTTCATAGCCATTCTTGGATTTAAGTGGCCTCGTCTATAAATATCACGAGTAGAATATACTTAGGACCTTTATTATATTTCGAATATGAAATAAATTCAGTAATATCGGCTTGGAATAAGTTGTGATAAGATTTGATAATCGTTCTTCGACGTGGAAAACTTATTCTAACGCCTCTGTGCAATTCATCCTCCAGTATTTTCCTATCATTATATTTCTTAGGCATTTTTAGGGTTTGACATAAGGATGAGAGCTGAACGGTGAACCTTTATCTTGCTCCAATAGCACGTGCAGATGTCTTATAACGTCGATATTAATTTTGAGAAATTGTAAATCGTCTCCAGCAGACGTCTTGACTCCGCCTAATTTCAAGTGGTTGAAAATTAGGAAGTTCGTGTTTAAAATAACTTCGTTCAAGACTTGCATGACCGATTACAATACTTCTCGAATGATCACGTTATCACGGCGAATGGCGGCACCTTCGATAAGATTTTGTATTTTTGCATCCACATAGAACTTAGAAACGGCATTGTGCTTATCTACGGTCTCGCCTATGTTGACAATTCTCAAGCCTCGAGAGTCGAAGTTCTTGGATTTATTGTCGTCGTCCTCGACCATGGAGAGTTTCATAAAATTTTGCGCCTTTTCTGCTAACGTCGAGTTCACGTATTTTTTGTAAACGGCATCTCCGAGCTCTGGAGGGGTCGTGCAAATTTACAATGGATCACGACTTGGCGTCAAATTTAAGTTTCTTATTAGCATGTGTTTTTCCTGAAGATAAAGCTGTCAAACATATTTCCAATTTGTCTATACGCAGATTGAGTTCTTCGGTGCACAATTTTAAGTTTACGCCGTTGTCTGATTTTTTCGGATCGGCCAAATTCACTATTCTAAAATCTTTCAAGTTAACTATTTTCTCGTCTTCATCCAATACCAAGACGCTTCGTTCATTTGCCGCATCCGTTCCGGTCACGGGATTGCCTACTTTGCAAAGTTTTCTATTTTCTATGTTGAAATCGCCGTCTGGAGTTAGTTTAAAGTCTATACCAGGAGGACCGCTCGCTGCGGTATTACAAAAACCGCCGCTTCAAGAATCTCTAGCAACATACGCTCTTCTAAATTTATCGACGACCATTTGATTTCTGAGACTACTCTTCAAGATGTATATATTTTACCAGGCGATTAATTTTCCCTCTTTTAATTCGGATATCATAGAAAGAAATTCGTTTTTATTCTGGGAGCTATTGTTGCCTGCCGAACGTTCCGCCAACAACAAACAAAGCCGGCTCACCAGCTTGGTCGGCGAGTCCCAATGAACGTATTCTATCTTATTATTAGGATTATCGAACTTCTAGTATCGTCAAAATCTGTTTATATTACTGTGGTTGTCCTTTTTTTCGATAAATTAACCATACCGAGGCCTTTCTTTTTCTTCGGTATTTTGGATTGTAATTGCATGGGAATCGTAGGAGTCGCTGATGCTGTACTCATCTCTCTTGGCGACAACGATGTCGAGAACGACGACGTGGCATGCTGCGGCGAGGGAGGAGGTGTAGATATTGTAGGCGCCACGGGCGACGGCGTTAAATTCGGAGAGATATAATTTTTATATTTGGGTGTTTTAGGCAGATCCTTGTGAAACAGTTTAGTATATGCATTGGTTTTCTTCAAAATATCGATGTAATTTTTTGCATCTAGCTAGGAAGGATTGTCAGCAGGTGTTTTCTTATTCGAAAGGATTTTCTTATAAGTTAACAATCGAAGTAAGCCCTTCGTAATTGGATATTTTTTATTTCTAATATTAATCGTAAATCCGTCGTCTGCAATCGCTAACTCTAAATTGCCCATAGACCATTTATTCGAAAGGTCGACGTATTGAATGCCGATTCCGGTATCGTCTATATTGGGATCCTCGCTTTTGAACAGGATGTCGGCATATTTTTTAAGTAAGACATCTTAACCCTCGTCGACATTTTCAGATTCGCGCTCCGCATACTGCTGTAGAATATAATTAAGATTTTTACTCGTAGAGGGTTTAGATAGCGATTTTAACGGTTTTAGTAATTGCGCGTGCTTCATTCCGTATTTTATTTGAGCTCGATTTTGATCTCGTTTAAAATCTAAAAACTTTTTCCTTATTGTTTTAGTTCTCTGCACTACGGCCCAATTTAAATTCGTAGATTGACGTCGCCGTCTCATTGCAGCTGCAGACATTGCGTTGATGAAAGTTCGCTCGAACGTCATGATTTTAAATACATATGTAATAATCGAATCCTTTACGGTAGCGGCCCTCGTTCATAGCTTTTTCTTTGTCTACCACTAAGAATTCGTTTCAGGCTTTTTATTCGCCATCACCGACTTTTTCTCACGCTAAACGACACATCTTTTTGAAATCATTGAAGCTCATGTCTGTATTAATGCGCTTCGAATAGATATGTCTTAAGTACATTTCGTCTTGCGAAAAAACTATAATTAAATTTGTATTGTCGCGAATAAGATGCTTCGGTATTCTCTACGATTGGCTGTAGTAAAACGCGTTTATATTCTTATGACGGCTCATTGAAAAATATTGTCGAATCGCGTTTTGCTCGTGACATTGAATGTCGTCGAAAATAAAAGTCGAATTACTCTTAGCATCTTGCGGTGAAATTATTTTGAAATTTTCGCTAAATTCGTAATAGCATACTCCCTTGATCGGTTTCAAAACTTGACTCAAAAAATCGTATTTGGGTTGAAATAGCGACTTGGAATAAATGTAAACGTTTTCAAATTCCAGTTCGTTGGGTGCCAACAACAAACTCAAAATTAGGTTTGTTTTACCGCACGCAAAAGGTCTGCATACGATGCATCTTATGCTGGCCGGTAGAAGTTCTCCATGCTTTTTGCGCGTTCGAAAATAAGAATAAGGATCATCCTGTACGACTGTTAAATCTATATTTGCAACCGGTAGAGATTGTTTCTGTTTAATAACATTCATGTCTATTATTCGCTAATATGGAGCATGAAGATTTCCGTAAACGGATTGTATTCGAATATAGAGTCGTGTAAAATTAAACAGTATGTTTTAGTGGTTTGATCGAAAATGTTGCTGGATTCGATTTCGAGACGTATATCAACGGCCGAATTTTTTAACATTGAAAGAAATAAACATTAATTTTATCAAACCACAACTTTAGTACTTGAAAAGGATTGCAGCATTGAAACAGACTATTATAATTTTTTTACTAACCAAAAAGTGGCATTGGTTTAAATTCGCTAAACATTGATTTAACTAACCCATATGTTGAGCACAGTTAATTACTGTTAAGCTAAGTGCCTAATAAGAATTAAAGTAATAACATTTTTCGTTCGATATAACTTTTGTTGTGTTCAATTGAAACATTTAGTTGTCAAATCGATGATTTCGTTGTGTTCTACATTGTTTAGTAATAGAATTAGTTTAAACATCCAAGGTGGTTTGATTCAAATCCAGCTTGACTGATTCCCACTTAATTGAGTTATTTTAATCAATTTTTTTTTAAATTCAATCTTTAGCGATCAACAAATCAGCTTGTTGATCCCCAAGAGATTTTTAAAAAATCAACTTAAAATAACTTCAGTCAGTCACATTATCAAGTTGGATATTGAATCCAATCACATTGATTGTTACATTAACTCCACTTTTTCGTATATGATTTTTAGTTTAACTTTTATTGATAAATAATGTTCTTTCTCAATATGTTATTTTTATAATCGCCTAAAACTTAAAATTAATATAAATAACTTCCACTTAAATTCTGTAAAACTGATGCTCATGATGTGACGTTATGTCGTTGTGACGATATGACGTTATAGTGCCAAAACTCAAAATACCGTTTTTTTGTCCTTGTACGACCAGGAAAACTATTTCGACTAGTGAATCGGATGGTTTTATGTGTAGAAATACGCGCTAAAAAAACGACTCGCGGATACATCGAATTATTATGTAGATATGACGTTATAAAACCAAAACTCAAAATATCTTTTATTTTGTGCTTATACGGTCTGGAAAACCATTTCGACTAGTGAATCGGATTGTTTTTATGGGTAGAAATACGCACTGGAAATATGAATCGCATGCATCAAATTATTATGTTGATATGACGTTTTAGTGTCAGAACTCAAAATACTTTTTTTGTTCTTGTATGGCCTGGAAAACTATTTCGGCAAGTGAATCGGATAGTTTTTATGTGTAGATATACGCACTAGAAAAATGAATCGCATACATCGAATTAATATGTTGATATGACGTTATAGTACCAAAACTTAAACTACCTTTTTTTAGTCCTTGTACGGCCTGGAAAACTATTTTGACTATTGAATCGGATAGTTTTTTTGTGTAGAAATACGCACTAGAAAAATGAATAGCGTACATCGAATTATTATGTGGATATGACGTTATAGTGACTAAACTTAATATACGTTTTTTTTTGTATTTGTACGGCTTGGAAAACTATCTCGACTAGTGAATCAGATAGTTTTTATGTGTAGAAATACGCACTAGAAAAATGAATCGCGTACATCGAATTATTATGTAGATAGGACGTTATAGTGGCTAAACTTAAAATACCTTTTTTTTTGTCCTTGTATGGCCTGGAAAAATATTTTGACTAGTGAATGCGGTTAGTTTTTATGTGTAGAAATGCGCACTAGCAAAATGAATCGCGTACATCGAATTATTATGTAGATATGACGTTATAGTGACTAAACTTAATATACTTTTTTTTTGTATTTGTATGGCATGGGAAACTATTTCGACTAGTGAATCAGATAGTTTTTATGTGTATAAATACGCACTAGAGAAATGAATCGCGTACATCGACCTATTATGTAGATATGACGTTATAGTGGCTAAATTTAAAATACTTTTTATTTGTCCTTGTACGGCTTGGAAAACTATTTTGACTAGTGAATTCTATAGTTCTTATGTGTAGAAATGCGCACTAAAAAAATGAATCGCGTACATCGAATTATTATGTAGATATGACGTTATAGTGACTAAACTTAATATACTTTTTTTTGTATTTGTACGGCCTGGGAATCAGATAGTTTTTATGTGTAGAAATATGCACTAAAGAAATGAATCGCGTACATCGAATTATTATGTAGATATGACGTTATAGTGACTAAACTAAGAATACCCTTTTTTTTGTCCTTGTACGGCCTGGGGAACTACCTCGACTAGTGAATCGGATAGTTTTTATGCGTAGAAATACGCACTAGAAAAATGAATCGCGTACATCGAATTATCATGGAAGTAAGACGTTATAGTGCCCAAACTCAAAACACTTTTTTTATCCTTGTACGGCCTGAATAATATTTTGTATGTGTTGAAATATGCACTAGAAAAATGTATCACGTACATCGAATTATTACGTAGATATGACGTTATAGTGCCAAAACTCAAAGTACTTTTTTTTGTCCTTGTACAGCCTGGAAAACTAATTCGACTAGTGAATCGTATAGTTTTTAAGTGTAGAAATACGCACTAGAGAAATGAATCGCGTGCATCGAATTATCATGGAGGTATGACGTTATAGTGTCAAAACTCAAAATACATTTATTTGACCTTGTACGGTCTGTAAACCTATTTTGACTAGTGAATCGGATGGTTTTTATGTGTAGAAATATGCACTAGAAAAATAAATCGCGTACATATAATCGTTATGTAGATATCATATAGTGCTAAAACCCAAAATACCTTTTTTTTGGGCTTGTACGACCTGGAAAACTATTTCGACTAGTGAGTCGTATAGTTTTCATGTGTAGAAATACGCACTAGAAAAATGAATCGCGTACATCGAATTATTATGTAGATATGACGTTATAATGACTAAACTTAATATACTTTTTTTTTGTATTTGTACGGCCTGGGAAACTATCTCGATTAGTGAATCAGATAGTTTTTATGTGTAGAAATATGCACTAAAGAAATAAAACGCGTACATCGAATTATTATGTAGATATGACGTTATAGTGACTAAACTTAGAATACCTTATTTTTGTCCTTGTACGGCCTGGGAAACTACTTCGACTAGTGAATCGGATAGTTTTTATGCGTAGAAATACGCACTAGAAAAATGAATCGCGTACATCGAATTATCATGGAGGTAAGACGTTATAGTGCCCAAACTCAAAATACCCTTTTTGTCCTTGTACGGCCTGAAAAATATTTTTTATGTGTTGAAATATGCACTAGAAAAATGTATCGCGTACATCGAATTATTACGTAGATATGACGTTATAGTGCCAAAACTCAAAGTACTTTTTTTTTGTTCTTGTACAGCCTGGAAAACTAACGACTAGTGAATCGTATAGTTTTTAAGTGTAGAAATACGCACTAGAAAAAATGAATCGCGTACATCGAATTATCATGGAGGTATGACGTTATAGTGCCAAAACTCAAAATATCTTTTTTTTAGTCTTTGTATGGCGTAGAAAACTATTTCGACTAGTGAATCAGATAGTTTTTATGTGTAGAAATACGCATTAGAAAATGAATTGCATACATCGAATTTTTATGTAGATATGACGTTATCCATTTCGAATGTTCTAAATTACTAGAACAGGTGAAATGGCTTGCGTGTTCTAATGAGCTAAAGAACCAAACTACAGGTCCAACCAAAGTAGTAGGATCGTTAGTGAAGAACCAGACTAAGACAGGTCCCCGAAAGAGGGCAGCTGCTCTTTCGGTACTTAGATTGGCAGAGACCATAGGGGTCGGTATGGCAGTCTAAGACACACTACCACGATGTGGAAGGCAACGGGAAACCACCACATTATCTCCCAAGTACACAGCGTACTTAAATTGTAACAAACATGATGGCATTTTCTGGGGTAAAAGATTCCGGAGTTAAAATAGTCCCCCATTCGGATCTCTCTGAGGAGACTACTTCGGAGGATGCGATCGGAAAGTTAAAAATAAGAGTCGGGAACACTCTGCGAGTCGGAGCGTGGAATGTTAGAAGTATAAAGCAAGTAGGTAAGCTAGAGAACCTAAAAATCGAAATGAATAGGTTATCACTAGACATAGTAGGGATCAGCGAAGTTCGGTGGCCAGAGGCGGGAGATTTTTGGAGTGGAGACTTCAGGGTAATTCATACAGGAGCAGAGGAAGGAAATTTGGGTGTGGGGATAGTTATCTGGAAAAAGATAGGATACTGTGTAGAAAATTACTTACAAAAGAATGAAAGAGTACTCATGGTTAGATTAGAATCTAAACCGGTAAACACAGTAATAATACAAGTATACATGCCCACCTCTAGCTACAGTGACGAAGAGGTAGAAGCCATCTTCAAAGATATCGAAGACATATTAAGATACATAAAAGGACATGAAAATTTAATAATTACGGGGGATTTTAATGCCGTGGTAGGTGAGGGTAGGGAAGGAGCGGTAGTGGGTTTATTTGGTTTAGGCTGGTAGAATTTTGTGACAAGAACAATTTAATTATCACAAACACATTATTTCAACATCATGCTAGAAGACGATATACGTGGAAGATGCCAGGAGATATAGGAAGATATCAAATAGATTACATTCTTGTTAGACAACGGTTTAGGAACCAAGTAAAAGACTGTAGAAGCTACCCAGAAGCAGATATAGATACTGACCACAACATCGTAATTATGAAGGCCGCACTTATATTTAAGAATGTGAAAAAAAGAAACGAAAAAAGGCACTTGGACTTAGAGAAACTATAAGATAAAGATATTCAAGAAAGATTCGAAAAAAAGTCAAATGAATCGCTCAAAGATATCGGGAAAATATCTGATACTAAGGAAGTAGAAACAGAATGGAAAAACATTAAATCCAGCCTAGACATGGCGGCCAGAGATATTCTGGGCTATACACAAAAAGAAAATAATAAACCATGGATAACAAAGGATATCCTGAATTTAATAGAAGCAGGACGAAAATACAAAAATAAATCAGACGAAACAGAAAACAGATATACAAAGCCATAAAATGGGAAATTATTCGAAAATGCAGGAAAGCTAAAGAACACTGGATTGATAAAAAGTGCAAAGAGGTACAAACTAAGAAGGAACTAGGAAAGACAGACGAAGTATACAAACTAATTAGAATCAATTTTAGGGATAGAAAACCGTATAGCAAAAATATAAGGGACGCACAAGGAAACGTCATCATAGAAAACGTAGAGAAAGTGCTTAGATGGGAAGAAAATATAGGGAATTTATATGCAGGAAAGGAACTAACTGCATTAGAACAAGAATCAGACATAGAAAATGATGACTTGGGATATCCTATACTTAGACATGAGTTTGAATTAGCATTAAAGAGTCTGAAAAATGGTAAGGCGCCGGGTACAGATAAGGTGCAAGCAGAAACTCTAAAAGCCGCTGGACAAGCAGTAACAGAACGTCTCTTCCAACTTGTAAGCTATATGTATGAGACAGGCGAGATACCCAAAGATTTCAAACGTAGCATCATAGTAACTATATCAAAAAAGAAAGGCGCGGATGGATGTGAAAATTTTCGTACAATAAGTTTGACAGCACACGTGAATTGTGCAAAGACGAATGGAAAAACGGACGGAAGAAATACTAGGAGAAGACCAATTTGGGTTTAGGCGAAACAAGGGAACACGGGAGGCTATTTTAGCTCTGAGAGTGATAATGGAGAAAATAATAGAAAAATGGGAAAGCGTGTATATAGGGTTTGTAGATCTGGAAAAAGCATTCGACAATGTAAAATGGAAAAAAATGTTTGAAATACTAAAAAAGATTGGAATGAGTTATAGGGATAGACGAATAGTACATAGCTTATACAAAGAGCAAACAGCAGTAATAGAATTAGAGCAGGAACGTAGAGAAGTAAACATTAGGAAACGGGTGAGACAGGAATATGCCCTATCCCCATTGATTTTTAACTTGTACATGGAAGAGGCAATGAATACTGTCAAATGCAGGAAGACATTTGGAATTACTATGCAGGGACAAAAAATTGATATGCTTAGATTTGCAGATGATATAGCGGTATTAGCGTCTAGAAAGGAAAAGTTAGAAGCTGCTCTCAATGAAATGGAAACGGTTCTAACAGAGAGATATGGTATGGAATTTTACAAAAGTAAAACTAAAGTACTAGTATGCAAAGGTGGGGAAAATAAATCAAAAACAAGAATACAAGTATGTAACATGAACTTACAAGAGGTTAAGAATTTCTGCTACCTAGGAAGCCAAATAACGCAAGATGGGAAAAGCACAAAAGATATTAAACAAAGATTAGCACAAGGTCGTGCTATATTTAACAAGATAAAGCAACTACTGTGCTCAAAGACCACAGACATAGAAACAAGGAAAAGATTGCTTAAAACATATGTGTGGAGCACAGCACTGTACGGCTGTGAAGTCTGGACAGTAGGAGAAGCGGACAAGAAAAAGGTAGAAGCCTTTGAAATGTGGTGCTACAGGCGTATGATGAAGATATCATGGACAGACAAAGTTAAGAACGAAGAGGTACTAAAAATGGTAGGGGAAGAAAGAAATATGTTGAAAACGGTAAAAAATAGGAGAGATAGGATGATAGGCCACATACTACGGCATGAGGGAATAGTGCGGAATATATTAGAAGCAGAGATAGGAAAAAAAAGAAGAAGAGGTAGACCTAGGTTAGACTACTGCACACAGATAGTAAAAGATGTAGGCTGCAGGAATTTTAGGGAGATGTGTAAGCTTGCCCAGAATAGAAATCAATGGAGGAACGCATTCAACCAATCCCAAGATGGATAAACTAATGACGAAAAAATAACTGTGCTTAAACATGATGATTATTATAAGTAACTACAAGAATTGGTTGGGCAATATTCTCGAATAATGTTAAGTGTGTGAAAGGATTTACTGGAAAACCATTATTTCGGCAAATGTCTAAGTGTTGGGGGATCTTGGTAGCCACAGGTTGCTTAACCCCTTTCACTGAATCTCGGTGAAATAGGGCATAAAATTAGAAAACAATAGAAGGGGAACGAGCTGTATACACATGCTGTGTGAGAATTTCAGGGAACTATGTAGGCTAGCTCAGAATATAAATAAGTGCAGGTACATGTCCAACCAGTTTTGAGACGGAAAACCTAATGACGAAAAAATAAGCGCAGATAAATCTGATGATTAATATAAACAACTAGTTGTTGGTTGCAAAATATCTGCAACTAATGTTGACTGTGCGAAAAGATATATTGGAAAATATATTAAATCGGTAAATGGTTAAGAGTTGAGGAAACTTGGCAGCCACAGGCTGCTTACCTCCCTTTACAACTGTTCATTTACATTTCCAATGGTCCACCCGAAGGTACTACATTGGCCAGGAGCCGAGTTTTTTGTTGCCTGGAAATTTAAAATTTTGCCGAACCCTTACCGTTCCAGGCAAGGTAGGGATCTTTTACGTGCGTGACAACACTCACACACGGGACCTCCATTTAACTTCTCATCCGAACGAGGGCGTAATTTTTGTGAAAAATGCTCACCTGCCATTTTTCAAGCAGTCGGCCGTGTCGGGATTTGAACCCAGGATTTTGGGATCCGTAGTCTTACGCTTACTACATTGATCCACGGCGACGCCTTCCCTTCACAACCACTGAAAGTCGGAGAAATAGGGTATACAATTGTAAAACAATAGAAGGTGATCAAACGGCATCTAACAAGAAAGAACAGCGCCTATGAAGAAAGACAACAAACAGAACAAGAAAAAAGTTGTTGAAAGCATATGTGTGGAGCACACCACAGTATGCCTATGAAATACGGGCAGTCTGAAGTACAACGGTAGCAGCTTTTTGAAATGCTGTGCTGCAGATGTATGAGGACGATAGCATGGACAGACAAAGATAATAACAAATAGGTTATAGAAATAGTAGGGAAACAAGGATATCTGGGGAAAAAGATAAGAGAAATAGAAGGGCAGAATACGTTCTAAGGGATTTTTGGGGAATAGTATGGGATATATTACAAGCAGAGATAGGAAAAAAGAGGTAGATGTTGACCTAGATCAGATAGTGATAGATTCAGACTGTGCAAATTTCAGGGAAATCTGTAGGTTAGTTCAGAATAGGAAACAATGATGGTACGCGTCTAACCAGTTCTAGGACTGAAGACCTAATGATGATGATGACGTTATAGTGCCAAAACGCAAAATACCTTTTTTTGTCCTTGTACAGCATGGAAAACTAATTCGACTAGTGAATCGGATAGTTTTTAAGTGTAGAAATACGCACTAGAGAAATGAATCGCGCACATCGAATTATCATGGAGGTATGACGTTATAGTGCCAAAACTCAAAATACAGTTATTTGACCTTGTACAGTCTGTAAAACTATCTTGACTAGTGAATTGGATGGGTTCTATGTGTAGAAATACGCACTAGAAAAATAAATCGCGTACATATAAATGTTATGTAGATATCATATATTGCTAAAACCCAAAATACCTTTTTTTTTGTGCTTGTACAACCTGGAAAACTATTTCGACTAGTGAGTCGGATGGTTTTTATGTGTAGAAATACGCACTAGAAAAATTAATCGCGTACATCGAGTTATTATGTTGATGTGACGTTTTAGTTTCAAAAGTCAAAATTTCTTTTTGTCCTTGTACGACCTGGAAAACTATGTCGACACGTGAATCGGATAATTTTTATGTGTAGAAATACGCAGTAGAAACTGAATCGCGTACATCGAATTATTATCTAGATATGACGTTATAGTGCCAAAACTCAAAATGCTTTTTATTTTATGCTTGCACGAGTTACATATTCCCCACATTAAAATGTATATAAAATAAACGTAATTATTATGTCTTAGTAATAACATGTTACATTGTACTAAATAAAGGTTATAAATTAAGTGTTATGAGAGTTCATATCATAAATAAGGAAACGACTACTTTGTGTTCCAGACGCAACCTGATATCATAGCTGCAGAAACAATGAACTGCCACCAAGCAGATTCATTTATAATTACTTAGAATAAGACAATGTATGATTTATCAAGAAACAGCAGACAGCAAGATCTGCATTTTCCCAAAAGATGATTGTGAGACCAGAGTCTTCCTGTTAACTGTAAGAAGCCTTGATCGGCAGTCAGTCATCGAACTTCGTAACTTTAACTTCGTTGCTGGTTCAAGCTACCCACTTCTAATTATTGATTATTGATTTATTAACATAGAATATTTTTGTTTTTCAACTTCAATTTATGAATATAAACGTTCAAGTTGTAAAAGAAATAAACAATTTTTGTAATTATAGAATTAAAATAAATTTGATAGAAGTGTTTCACATGTTTGTGGGAACTTGCAGAACTCATGTCTGCTTATTTCTTTATTCTATTTATTATACAATGTAACAATCTTAATTTCTAATAATTGCGGTTTCTTAACCGTCTAAAACTTGTACCTGCAGTATCACTTACGTCTGAAATACAATGTATTCACATTCATTCTCACAACTTGTTTGTGAACTTTCAATAACCTTTTCTTATTTATCCTGGAAATACAATGTTGCATTTAACTTAAGTTTCTTAATAATTTCCTAATAATTTCTATTTGATTGTACATATATGGATTGGGGGATACGTAATTCGCTTTAGTTTATAATTTTTTCTATACTGCATGAACCTTTCATTTGAGTCATTAAAAATAAATATTTTTGAATATTTGATTTGGTCTGCTGTAATGTTTTTATTGCTACAGTTTGTATTGCTAGAGTAGAATTTATTCAAGAAGAGCCTTTACGTCATCATGCGCACACGGCTAAAACTGTGTCAGATTAGTCCATTGTTTATAAATAGGTGTGTTTGTTGAGCATTTTAGTGGTGCAGATAATTTGCTGTTATTTTGAGTATCATTGAATGTTAAATCTATTTTGGTTAATGTATAATTTTGGTATTATGTTTATTAATAAACTTGATTTCTAAATGTACATACTATTATGTGTAGATTTATAAAACAGGAACGTATTTAAAATCTGCACTTTTATCCCATGGAATGCTTTGTTCTGTAAATAATATGAAAAGCTAGTATTGTACAAATAAATTATACTCAGTATTGAAAATCGTCACAGTTTGTAGTTTGAAAAGCATAATGTAACAGGTAATATAATCCCCAAAAACTAATTTCAATTTACTGGCGTATTCGCCAAGTGAATTTAAAACATCAATAAAATAATTTGTTTTGAGAATATTTATTCTGGAGTGTTTTCAAAACCCTAAAAATCATTAAATCCGCTACACCACTGACTTACAAGGTTTGCGCATATGTCAAATGACGTACCTGCCTGTGTTATCAATTTGCGGATAATTATCCGATTTGAGGATAATTAGAAAGCATTGCGGATAATTTTCTAACCCTATCATTATGTGGATAATTTATGGATATTTTTGATTCCCTAAGAACTTCGAAGCTACACTTCAAATGATTTTTTTTTTGAGTTTTATTTAAATAGTAACTTGAAAATTTTTCTCGTATATTCCTGCCAAGATAAATAGATGTGTCAACATCCAATCAAATACCAATATCGCTCCAGTTCCTTTAAGCACCGTTTGTTGTTGCACCGAGTCCAGTAGTAATTCCCCGCAGCATAAATAATTTAATAACACACACAACAGGCGACACGCAGTAAATTAGAAGGTACTTTTATATTATAAAGCAACATTTTTTAATTTTATTAGTGTGGTTTATGGCTTAAGTTACGAGTATTTCATTATCCTTCCCCATATGTGTTAAATATGACAACAGGTAATATGTTAAGTAAATGGTTATTGAAGGTAAGTAATAAAAAATTATTCTACCTGTGTTACTATTTATACATTGTGTAAAAAGGCGCTGACAGTAATAATTCTGAAAATGGTAACGATGGAGAATTCGAAATCAAACAGTATATTTGAAGCTTCTTCTTCAAAAAATGTTCAGGTATATATTTATTTTTATTTTTGGTTTTAAAACATTAGAGTATGTCTATCTTTTAGAATGGAGAATCAGACAATTCTGATACTGAATACGAAGCAGATAGCGACTCGAAAAGTGACAGTAATGAGGCTGCTACCCCAACCTCCAGTAAAAAACGAAAAATATCGAGGTTTTGTGCTGTTTGGTTAAAAGTTTCAGAACTTAAGTATTGGGTCACAAAATCACGCAATACCTCTAAAAGAAGCAATGATTTGGCATTTTGTAAAGTTTGTAAATACGATATAGTAGCACATAAAAGTGTTTTAATGAAACATAGTATAAGCGAAAAGCACAAATTTAATATGCAACAAGTTAGTAATAACATGAAAATTAGTAATATGTACAAAACTACTGCATTAGATACGAAGTTCTTTAAGACAAAAAAGGTTTATAGAATTTCAATTTTTTTTCAGACAGAGACATAAAATTCTTTCACCAGCTACAGCACGTTGGTTATCACTAAATGCATGTATTGATCGTGTTTTGGAGCGGTTTCAACTAATAAAGTGCTATCTGGGAGATTTAGTGTTTGAAGATCCATCAGTCACTACAGAACAGATGTTAGCGAAAATGGATAATCAATTAAATTATATATAGAGTTTATGTCCTATGTCTTAGGCCTTTTAAATAATTTTAATTTGTTGTTTCAGTCCGAAACACCACTTTTGCATAAAGTTAAACCAAAAACAGTGAGACTGAAACATGAAAACATGAAACATTATGTTAGAAAAGAAAACATATTTATCTTAAACCACCAAAACCCAAGACAATTTGTAGCATTAGATAAAATATATTTAGAAGTTGAAGTAACAGGAAGTTTATTAGTTTTAAAAAATAAATCAAATGTGCAAGATACAGAAAAGTTCCTAAAAACTGTGTTGGATTTTTATATTGAACTGGTCTCTAATATAAAACAACGATTTAATTTTGATGATCCTATTTACGAGATATTAGAGATTGTAGATCCTTCTATTGCTATCTTTTCTACATAAAATCCCGTTTTAGATAGGTTCCCCTTTTTAAACCAGTATATAACTAGCCGCCAAGCTCTGGATTCAGAATGGCGGCAGCATGCTCTTTTAGATTTTAATAAATTGGAACTAAATGTAAACGATGTCAATGAGTATTAGGCAGATGTCTTCAATTTAAAAAGACTGCTAATAAAGAAATATTTCCTAACTTAAAGCTACTCATACTACCCTTTTCAAATGGAAAATATTTAGTGATCTGCATAATGTAAAATTAGACAAAAGGAACCTATTAAATACCTCTACCTTGAAAGCTATTTTAGCCACCAAACAGGGTATTAAAGATGAAGGTGGCTGCGTTTTATTCACACCGAACAAAGAAATCCTAAATGCAAAAATTTGGGATAAAAATAAATAAGTGTCACAGCCTATGTAAATATATGTAACGTTACATATTTTTTTTCTTATAGAGTTAACTTAGAGAAAATGCATAAATATTAACGAGAGCGTCTCGCGGTAGAAATAACGCGGCTGTAATGACAGTTGTAAACAGATTGAGGTTACGTAATTTTTTTGTTTACATATAGTGAATGAGATCCATGGAAATTACCTATTAATTTTGTTTATCGTGTTATTTGTAAACGAGGAGTAAAAATAAATATTTGCGAAGATTGTGGTTTTGAGTTTACACAAAAGAAGAATTTGTATGCCCATTTAAGAAAGATTCATGATTTTGAATACAGGAAACCAGTTACTTTAACTAGTAAATTTTTGTGTGATACATGTGGCAAATCCTTGACCGGTAAAGCAACTTTACGTCGTCATAGCAGAACTGTTCATAAAAGTATTCCAATAATTCTCAACTCGTCAAGAATCAAGTGCTTTTATGAAAATTGTACAACACATCTAAAAGGATTATATAAAACTTCGACAACATTTGCAAATGAACATCAAATTGAAACTAAACTTGATCAACTATATTTTAATTCACAATTAGGTTTGAAGATTATTATGCAAAGTGTTAATTATATATTAATTTTATTCTGTGCAACAGAGTTCAAAAACTGAAAAAACCAAGAACAGGAAAAATCTTTGGCAATGTATATACTTCACACTTCAGCTAAATTATTGTCTGCTGGCACCAAAAAGAAGTACTATAATTGCCATCGATCGTACAACTACATTCCAAAAGGCAAGGGTTTTAGAAGCTTAAAAAGCACAGGCACTAATAAAATTGGAAGTGTTTGTCCTTCAAGAATGGAAGCGACGATAAAGAACGATGGGTCTGTTGCAGTAGACTTCTGGACAACTCATGTTGGACATACCAACAATATTGGTCGAGTTTTTTTTAAGTAAAGAGAGTAAAGCAGAAATTGCAGGTATTTTCGAACATAAAGTTCTAGTTTGAAATTTTACAATTGATGTGTTTCAGGAAAATTAAAGGAAGGTATTACATTTCAACATATATTGGATGATGTTCGTGATTCTGCTTTAAAACAAGAAAATTCACAGAGAATTTTGTTGTTAGAAACAAAAGATATACACAATATTGTTAGGGACTTCAATATTGAGTATGGTGTGAAATGTCACCTAAATGATGCAATTAGCGTACGGCTCTGGGTAGAGGAGATGATGAACTTAAGAAGCGACTGCCCAGTGTTATATTATAAAAGCCAAGGTGTGCGTTGATGGTATACACGGTACAAATAGTTACGATTTTCAGCTCTACACACTAATGACAGTGGATGAATTTGGTTCGGGGTACCCAGTGGCATTTTGTTTTTCAAATCGTGCTGACGAAATGATTTTCAAGTTGTTTTTTGGAAAAATTAAATCAAGAGTGGGTATTATATCAACTACTGTTTTTATGTCTGATGATGCTCCAGCGTTTTATAATGCATGGTCTTATGTTATGGCCAAGGTACCTCACCAGTTGCTATGCACCTGGCATGTGGATCGTAATTAGCGCAAGAATTTGTCAAAAATCAATGGAGGGATTGAAAAGAAAGTAGTAGTATATAAATCCCTTCGTGTTTTATTACAGTGTGTATCTATTGATGAATTTAATGACATTTTAAATCAGGTAGTAGAAGATCTTTATGACGATGTTGATACACAATCATTTGCTGAATATTTTCATAATAATTATGCAAATCGTCCAACATCTTGGGCATATTGCTATCGATTGGGTTTAGGAATAAACACTAACATGTATCTTGAATCGATGCACAAAGTTTTGAAGTATGTGTATTTGGAAGGTCGGAGAGTAAAACGTTTGGACAAAAGCATTAATGCAGTAATGAAAATTGCTCGAGATAGCTTGTTTAAACGTATAATTAAACTTGCAAAGAATACTTCCAATGACAAAATTAATAGAATTAAACAAAGTCATAAAGCAAGTCTAACAATTACATCAGATTTTATTAGACGTCTTGAAAATGATAAGGAATTTTTAGATACGTCGTCCACTTGTGCTTTTCAACAGTATTAAGTTACTAGAGTAGATGAGGCCTGTGAAGGTTCATGCCTAAGTTGTACAAAGTGCAGCATATGTGTTCATACATTTCAATGCACCTGTATTGACAACATGATAAAGCTTAACATTTGCAAACACGTACATGCTTGTGCGATACAGTTTTACAAATCGAATCTTGACACCTTTGCATATTAGTAGGTAACGTTAATGAACTTTTCAGCAGTAATATTTTACATGAAGCAAAATCTTCAAAAAATGATATTATTAAAAAAAAGAGCCGAGCTAATAATAGGCCTATGTGAGAATGCTTTGTTAACTGACGACGTACATCTGGCTATAAAGCAAAATCTATTGATCTAAAAACTACAGAGAAGATTAATATTAATAAAAAAGTTGAACATCAGGTGCGGCTTTTTTCAACAAAGAAGAAATCAACAAGGAATAATGATCTTAAAAAGCCTACCCTAACAGAAGAAATTTTTATTGGGGATGGTTTGGTTAATAACTCAAACCTTAATGTTAATGTTCATACAAGATCTGATCATACATCATCTGATTTTATGTTAAGATAAGACAGTGTATTATCTCAGTAGAAAGTAGGTTTAATTAACACTAAAGCTTATAAGGTTAGATTTTGTTCTGTTTTCTCTTGTTTGAGAATAAAATCCGATGGGGAAACCACTCGCAGAAATACATGTACAAATTACTAGAAATTATTACAATCCCAGCGATTTTGATAGGAAACCTACAAGTACGCGACTAATCTAATTTAATCCTCAGTTTTCACTTTGTTTTATCAGTGTTACAAGCGCATGTAAGTTATTGTAATTTCGTCAAATCTGTCGGATTGAGTGTTCTTATATTAACAGTGAAGTATTTTAGTTTTACTTTTAGTCGGAGTACCAAAATAATCTTAATTTTCTACCTTGTTCTTTTTACATATTTTAGTCGAATGACAGTGCAAACGAAATTTTCGACAAAATAAAATTAGTTTCTTTCTTAATTAATTTAGGTATTTATTGAAAATGTATATGGGTACATAACGTGTTTACTTTTTAAAAAATGAAAATACAATTATTGAAACCTCAAGCCTCTATTACTATTATTAAACACATTTCACTCAAGTAATTAATAATTTACAAATCAAATTAAAGAAATCCCAGCAAAGTACCTTTAAACTGCATATTGACACAAGTACGAAAGATACCTAGAATAGCAACAAGTTAGTACAAAATACCAAGTTGTTTACATACAAGAGCTAACATATATAGATAACATTCGTGTAAAGTTAATTTCCTTCATTGCACTAAATTTAACTTTTTTTTTATCCAAAGTTGGTTGCTTATAGAAACTGGTCTCTTGTATTCAAATCAGGAAATTTTCTTAAGTGGCCATACAAAGTTTTATTTTACGTAAATTCAGAACCACAATCTTGGTAAATATTCATTTTTTACTTCTCCTATATAAATAAGGAGATAAACAATCAATTTAACATTAACACAGACCTCATCCAATTTATGTAAACAAAAAAAATTACGTAACCTCAATCTGTTTACAACTGTCATTACAGCCGCGTTATTTCTACCTTACATGTGATTTTTTTTCCAATGCTCCACCCGAAGGTACTACATTGGCCAGGAAGCGAGTTTTTTTTTTTAACTGGAAAATTTGGAATTTTGCCGAACCCTTGCTGTTCCAAGCAAGGTAGGGATCTTTAACGTGCGTGACAACACTCACACACGGGACCTCCATTTTACCTCTCATCCGAACGAGGGTGTATTTTTGTGAAAAATGCTCGCCTAACATTTTTCAAGCGGACCGTGTCGGGATTTGAACCCGGGACCTTGGACGTAGTAGTCACACACATACCACTACGCCACGGAGCCGCCCGTGCTATTTCTACCGCGAGACGCTCGTAAATATTATCGGTGTGAACTTAGCGATGAGAATGAGCGATGAAAAGATCGAAGGCAACATCACTAGCCTCGCGAGAGATATCTCCGTCCAAGTTTATTGCATTAAGATAAACATTGTGCGGACTACGCATAAATGCGATGCAATCAAAAATAGTTTATGATGGAAACAATAATAAGACTAAATATTTTAAATAAGTTTATTGTAAAAGCTTTAATATCGTTTTTTTAAAAATACAGAATATTACGGAACAAAACTATCTTTATATTAATGATTGTAACAAGTACCTAGTGCCTACCTACTGAAAGTTTATGTCATTGCCTAAACAAGAAAAAGTAGTATTACGCGCCGTAATGTTAGTCACCAGTTACAGCCTTTGCTCCACTGTCAACGAGCGAAATAATTCAATTATTCTGATCGAACATTCGCGTCCTACATAAACATTCAACTTTTAAACATTAACAAACGTATTAAGCCTTTATGAGCCGGGTTGAATATCAATACAAAAAAAAGAGTGTTCTATAGACTTTCAGCAGCCATCACTTTCAAAGTTTATTCCACCAAATAAGAGTTAAAAAATTCACTTACACGGATCTAAAATATTAAGCGACCTACAAAACGTCAAATTTGAAGCATTAAAATACGTGTTAACACTTTTTGAGCCAGGTTGAAACCTATACCGAAATTCGAGCGTTCACTGGGCTTTCAGTAGTCACTATTTTCAATGTTTACTACACTAAGAGTGAAAAAATTCACTTGTACGGATCTAAGATACTAAGCGACTTACAAAAATTCAAATTTAAAGCATTAAAAAACGTGTTAAGCCTATATAAGCCAGGTTGAAACCTATACCAAAAAATTGAGCGTTCAATAGGCTTTCAGTAGTCACCATTTTCAACGTCTGCTCCACAAAGTAAGAGTGAAAAAATTTACTTTCACGGATCTAAAATATCAAGCGACGTACAAAAATTCAAATTTGAAGCATTAAAAAGCGTGTTAAGCCTTTTTGAGCCAAGCAAAAAATCGAGTATTCAATAGGCTTGCAGCAGACACCATTTTCAACATTTACTCCACCGACTAAGAGTGAAAAAGTTCACTTGCACGGATCTAAGATATTAAGCGACGTACAAAAATTCAACTTTGAACAATTAAAAAACGTGTTAAGCTTTTTTGAGCCAGGTTAAAGCCTATACCAAGAAATCGAGCGTTCAAAAGGTTTTCAATAGCCACCATTTTCATCGTTTGCACCCCGAAGTAAAAGTGAAAAAATTCACTTGCACGGATCTGAGATATTAAGCGACGAACAATAATTCAATTTTGAAGAATTAAAAAACGTGTTAAGCTTTTTTGAGCCAAGTTCAAACCTATCCCAAAAAATCGAACGTTCACTAGGCTTTCAGTAACCACTACTTTCAACGTTTGCTCTACAAACTAAGAGTGAAAAGTTTCACTTGCACGGATTGAACATATACGTGTCCTAAGAAAATTATACTTTGAAACCTAAAAAAACGTGTTAATCCTATTTGAGCCAGTTTGAAGTCTATACCAAAAAATCGAGCATTCAATAAGCTTTCAGCAGCCACCATTTTCAACGTTTGCTCCACGAAGTAAAAGTGAAAAGTTCACTTGCACGGATCAACCATATACGCGTTTTAAAATAATTCAACTTGGAAAAATTAAAAAACGCCTTAAGCCTTTTTGAGCTAGGTTAAAATCTATGCTAAAAAATCGAGCGTTCAATAGGCATTCAGCAGCTACCATTTTCAACGTTTGCTCCACGAAGTAGGAGTGAAAAAATTCACTTGCATGGATCGAACATATACGCGTCCTAAAAAAATTATACTTCAAACCATTAAAAAGTGCTAAGCCTTTTTGAACCAGATTGAAATCTATACCAAAAAGTCGAGCATTCAATAGGTTTTTAGCAGACACCATTTTCAACGTTTGCTCACGAAGTAAGAGTGAAAAGGTTCACTTGCACGGATTGAACATATACGCGAGTTAAGGTTCGTGGCTTCGAGCGGTCCTTTTTAAAAAGACTTCTTTGAACTTTAACAAATTTATTTGATTTAAACAGATTTGAACAATGGAATTTTACAATCTTGAATTAAACTATTCTAAGTCGAAATACATTAATTACTTAATTGTACAAGTGAGCTATCTACAAACTGCAATGCAAAAGCTGAACGTTTGATGAACTGACTGCGAGTGAAGCTCCCGGGCCTTATATAATCTTCCTACCCCCTCACAGTTCTGTGGGAACTTGCAGACCTAATGTCTGCTTACACTTGACTCTATTCATGATACATCGTTGCTATCGTAAAAGCTATTCATAAATACTTTGTTGCGAGCTTACTTCTGCGTAATCTCGGTACGTGACTTCCTACGACCGTCTGTGACCTGACATCTGCAGTGTCACTTATCCTTGTGCTACTTTGTAGCGCTTCCGTTCCCATGAACGTTTATAAACTGAAATAAATTGTAATAAATTGTCTTTTATGACATTGTTGCACATTTCCTAATAACTTCTTAAGTATTAGTTTTATTAGATATAATAGATGGGGGATCACTTAACTCCTCCCGACGTACATTAAAAATTAAGGGTTTTTACCTTCTTGGTTTTTAATTAAATTCGTTTTCGTTTAATCTCATTTAAAATTCATATTTTCTAGGGGTACATTTGTTTCTTTGGGTTTCTTAAATCTAAAACTGTTTCCTTTATTATTTTTATATCTAATACATATTTTGTAGGTTACATAAATGATCAATAAAATAGTCAATATAATCAATATAATTGTCCATACACTAATATTATCGTAGTGCACTTTGGGCGTCTTGATTTCGTTTAGGTGTTCCTTGTAATCTTCCATGAGTTTCATGGCGTGGTTGAGGTTGTCTAATTCCAGGTGTTCCAATTGCATTGGTTTTTGAATTATTTCTTCGTCTTTGTCTTGGGTACTCTTGATTTGTGAATCGGGTAGATTTGCTAATTTCTTGCTTTGTACGGGATCTTGGTAAACTCTAATTATTTCGTTTTTAATTTTAAATAACAATTTTCCTTAAGGGTGATTAATTTACTTCCGGTTAATGCTAAATTACTTTCATCTTGATTGCAATACATTGTTGCGATTACTTCGGTGGGAAAAATGGCTATCCATTTATTTTCCGTTACTTTCTGAATTTTCATATTGGTGATTTGTACAGGTTTGGCTTCACAATTTTCGTAGTAATTGGTAAATTTTAGTAGTTGTACTTTGCAAGGGCTGTCTTCTTGAATTGTCGTTGTTGTCAATGATTGGCATAAGTATTGATTGGGCGTGACTTCATCACATTTTTCGTTCGTATAACCATATCTTTGTTCATTTAAGGATAGGAATTTGGTTTTTGGAATAATAACTTTGTATGTGCTAGTCATTTTCATTGGAAAAGCAAATAAGTGATAATAATTGTAACTGTTAATCTCTACTATTGGTATTTCTAATAAAAATGTTATATCGTTATTTTTTACATAGCCTTTAACTATAGCTATTTTTTCAAATATTAAAATGTTTGATTCTATTACATCCAAAGGTAATTTGCTATTAGTTATAAAAGATTTTATTCTCAATAATTCTTTTAATAGATCAATTGGTTCTATGATACTTGAATGTAGGGTATTTAATTTTGCAAAGGTTACTGCGTTTTCTAATGTTGCCAGGATTTCTTGAATTAAAGTTAAGGTCGATATTAACTGGTTGTATATCGTGTTGAATCTGATTAAATCTCGCATGCCTAACATGGTAGTTTGCATGTTATTTTCTAAGGTTTGTATTCGATTGGCTATACTGTCTTGATTTCTAACTAATTTTCTTAGGGTTTCATTAAATTTGATGATCGTTGATTGAGTTAACGATATTTGGTTACTAATTATGGTTTTGATGTCGTTTTGATTTTCTATCAATTGTTGTATTGCGTTGTCATAGCGTTCTGCGTCTTGATTATCTAAATTGCTGGTAATTGCTTTGATTATGTTTCCTAATCCGTTGATTAGTTCTCCTTTTCTTCTCGTCATTTGTTCTGTAGGTATTAGTCGATTAAGTTTGTCTTCTATATTTTTCAAAATGCTTTCTGTTATACTGTCCTAGTTCATCATTTCTATTGCGTATTGTTTTCCGAATTTTGTTGTGTCCATTGATTGTTTTAGTCGAAAATAATTATTTTTGATTATTTGAAATTCTTGTTTTAGCTCGGTTAAATAGAATTTTTGTGCAATGGTCCAATAATCTATAGTGTTTTGCATACTGCCTAATTTTATTGGTAATATACCGGGGTTATTCTTTATGTCTTCAATTATGATTTCTATGTCCGTTCTACCTGGGTGGAGGTTGACGGTAAGGGTGATGATTGTCCTTCTGAAAGTACAGGGTGTCTTAAATTTTTGAGGTGAACATATTTTGTTGTTTTGCCGTCGTCTATTGCGGCTACGTTTTTATCGGATATTCGTTTGATTTTAAAGGGGCCTAAATTTCTCGATGCCGTTTTGTGTCTTTTACTCTGGTCTGTCCTATGGAAAATTTGTTTATGTGTGAGTTTTATTACGGATCGCGGTAATGCGTTCTTTATCGTTATCTAACTTATCCTTTACTTTGTCATAAGTTATTTTTAGTTTCTCTTTGTGATCCTTGGCGTATTGCTGATAGATTTCCTTGTTATAATGTATATCGTACGGATTGCGTGAATCTGAGTGTCCTAGGGTTAGTTCTAAGGGTGTAAAATTTGTCGATGAATGAATTGTGTTATTATACGCGATTAATGCGTATGATATTAAGTTAGTTATGTGTTCTTTCTTGTAATTGATTCTTAATAATCTGATTTGTTCTAATAGGGTTGAATGTAGTCTCTCAATTAGTCCGTTGGATTCAGGGTGGTTTTCAGTTATAAAGTGAATTTTTATTTTGTGTAACTCCAAAGTGTTTTGTAGCGTTTCGTTTTTGAATTCGCTTCCGTTGTCTAACGTGATTGTTTCGGGCGTTCCGTAAAATGTAAAATAATGTAAAAATCCTTGGGTTACGTTTATACTATTTTTAGAAGTGATTGGTATTGCTTGGCCTATTTTTGTAAATGCGTCCACGATTGTTAGGTAACTTTGTGCTTCTACTACTAGAGTATCTGCATGTAATTTCTGAAAGGGTTTGTCTGGGGCTCGATTTTTGAGCATTCGCTTCGCTATTTATCACTTATAACTCTAGAATCTTTCTCAGTCGTTATTCTTGGCTAATCGTTATTTAGCGCATACGTAAAATAGATAATGATATTGAATGGTATATAGTGAGTGGAAAATTAACAATGATGGTTCTAAAAGTGGGGTTAGAGTTATTTCGAGTTCGGCTCGTTGTTTGGAAATTTTCTGCAAAATGTACGAACTAATGAATGTTTTTTTAATAGAAGATTTGGAGGAAGCTGAGAATCGTCCGCTCTTTAATATGCAGAGACTTCCTGACGACCCGTTTAACTTAAGTGAAAAACAATTTCAAAAACTATTTCGGCTGAGTAAAGAGTTGTTTCGAATTTTAATTGATACATTGACACCATACATGCGAAATCCCTTGAGATCTACCGACTTGGAAATACAGACAAAGGTATACAAACTTGTCTAATGACCTAAACACTTTTTTTGCTTACGAAATTTTTATAGATACTGACAGCATTACATTTTTTTGCATATGGCAACTATCAGGCTAGCGTTGGAGTTAATAAATTTTTGTGTGTAAGCCAATCATCCGTTAGCCGTTGCTTAAAAGAAGTCACAGATGCATTAAATAATCCTTGTGTTTTTAATGAATGGGTTTCTTTCTCAAACACTTTCGAAAAATTAAACTCAGTTCATCGCAAGTAAATTTTTACACATATCAGTATTTGAAGCTCTATAATTTTATTTTAGATTTTATGAAGAACATCGTATGCCAGGAATAGCCGGTTGCATTGATTGTACCCATGTGGCAATACTTTCTCCACAAGTTGAGCATCTCAATTTTCCTGAACATCTGTATATTAACAGAAAAAATTACCATTAAATAAATGTTCAATTGGTATGTGGAATAACAATACATAATATGCAATTTATGTGAATGTTTAAATTTAGGTTTGCGATTTAGATTTAAATATTCTAAATGTATGTGCAAAATATCCCGGAAGTACAAACGATGCTTATATCTGGAATCGTTCGGGTTTGCAGCAACTGTTAAAAGATTTACATAGCAGAGGTCATCAGGATTATGCACTGTTGGGTGATTCTGGCTATCCCCTTCGAACATATCTTTTAGCACCCTTAGAGCTTGAACCTCCTCCCAACTCTGTAGAGAAAGTGTATAATGATCGTCACAAGAGCACAAGATCAAAAATAGAATGCTGTAATGGTGTGCTAAAATCAAGATTTAGATGTTTGTTGAAACATCGTGTTCTTCATTATGACCCTGAATATGCATGTAAAATAATTAATGCATGTGTCGTTTTGCACAACATGTGCATTCGCTACAATATTCCAGAACAAGAAGAGTACGATGGTGATTTAGATTTTGGGATAAACTCCAATGCTGATAATGAGGAAGCCGATCAAGAAGATGTAATGCAAAACATTAATGCAGAATTGGTATTAGGAAGGCGTGCAAGACTCCGATATATTACACAATTACGTTAAAGAATATATTTAAAACTATAACTCATTCCTAATATTAAAAATAATTCTAAGCATATTTATATTATGAAATTAGTTTGTAATATTAAAATTAAGTGTAAATAAACATATATACAGCTATATACATGTAATACTTATGTTGATAATTATAAGATTTGATCCGCTATTTCGGTTACTTTACTAACAAGTGCTTCTAATAATACAACTCTCTTTCCTTCTAACGCTAAAGTTGTCTTCATAGTATTAAGTTTTTCAGTTTCCAAGTTTAAACCCTGCTCCATCAAACGTAATTTATGCTCATAGTATCTTTCCTTTATATCATTTTTCTTTTGCAAATAATCCTTATAGCTAGATGCTGCCTGCGAGGCATTTAATAGATGTTTCATTTTCTTTGGAAATTTCCCTTTGGGTATTTGCAATTTAGTTTTAGGACGATCCATTGATGGTCGGTAACTACTGTCTACTATGTCGATGGTATTAAATTTCAATTCATTTGAGGTTGTTTCTGCATTTACTTCATCACTCAGGGTATGTTTGATTTCAATGTTGCTAGAATTTAAATCATCGATAATGTCTCTTGAACATTCAAAATTAAAGGATGTAGGTGATTCATTAGCATTGTGACCTTCGACTGAAACAGCTTTGATAATATCGTAAACATCCTCTTCTACAGCAGTAAGTATTTCTTTTGGTGGTGGAGGGCCGCCGCCCGTTTTGTTTGCATACTTGTTTGTCACACCAATTTTGGTTTTAGTTCTTGAACGAATGTCCTGCTAGCACTAAAAGAAGTTAAGTTTAATAATGAAATATTTATAATAAAGTGAATAATACCTTTCTCCAACCTTTCCATGTCTTTTCGGCACCGCACATAGAATTTAAGTTACCGGCGAGTTCACTCCACTGTTTTACAGAATTCTGATGTGTAAAGGTAGCACTAAATCTACCACTTCCCAGTTGTGAATGTAGTTTGATATATTCTACAATACATCGTTTTTGTGCCTCTGTCACTTTTCCACCTCGCTTTTTAATTGTTGAATTCATTTTTTTTATTTTAATAGCACAAACTATAAAGGCAATATTAACTTCACTCCAAACAAATTTGTTTTTAAATGTCAGTTATCGACTGTCAAAGATACCAGCAGCATGAAATGCGGTGTTGTCATATACAACGATCGTAATTTAACGAATGTTGAGATGATTGATAACGAACAGCTTCAAAAGTACGAAAATCGTAACGTATGCGCTATCAACCAATCGTTATATAACGAAATCGTTATTTAGCGAATGTGGTCAAAAATCGACCCCCTGGTGTTTTAGTCAACATTAAAGGTATCTTCGGGGTTTTCTGTCATATTTGGCTTTATCACATAATTCACACTGATTGATAAAGTCTGTAGTTAATTCTTTCATGTCTTTGAAATAGTAACGTCTCATGATTTGCTTTAGGGTTTCGTTTATTCCTCGATGGTTGGTCTTTCCTTCGTGCTGGTTTCTTATTACATCGTTTATTTCGTCAGAGTCGTCTAATGTTATTAATTTTCTTGTGCATCTTATAAGTTCGGGGCCAGAATTGTTGAATAGTTTAACATATATTTCTGAAAAGCGTTTATACAAGTTTGCAGTGTTGAAGTAAAAGTAAAATCGTTTTTTCTCGGGGTGTATTCCTTTAGAATTTTAATTATTTGTGATTCATTGTCGTCTTTGGTTATTTGAATTTGATAAATCTTTTTATTATCTACTTTCGTGTATTTTACAGGGTTGGTGTTGTTTAAAACTTCTGTGATTATAAATTGATTGGGCTTCATGTCTATAGCTTCGTTTAAAATTTTAATTGCGGTTTCCGGTTCGTCATTTTGTGTCAAATGTATGGTTTTCATTTCTTCTGGGTCTTCTCTAATTTCGGTCTCGTCTACGTTTCCTATTACTGATTCGGTTTCTAGTGCGTTAAGTTGGATTCTACTTAAAGCGTCTGCGTTATTGTTGTAAATTCCCTTTTTGTATATGATCTCATAGTCATATTCTTCTAGTCTAATTATCTATCTTTGTAATTTTGAGTTGGGTTTTTTGAGTTTGCATAGCCATACTAGTGGTCTATGATCGGTGTATATATAAAATTTCCGTCCGTATAGGTACGGTCTAAAATACTTTGTTGCCCAAATTATGGCTAACAATTCTTTCTCTTCGTACTGTATCGTTGCTCTGTTTCGTTGAGAGTTCTGGATGCGTAACTGATGGGTTTATCGCTGCCTACTGTTCCTTGGCTTAATACTGCGCCTAAGGCTACATTTGATGCGTCTGTTGTTAATACGAATGGTTTCGAAAAGTCTGGGTATTCTAATACGAGGTGATTGGTTAATATACCCTTAATTTTGTCTACTGCTTTGATAAATTCTGGGGTATGTACAATTTTGTTTCCCTTTTTTAAACAATTGGTTAGGGGCTTTGTTATTTGAGCATAACCTTTAATGAATTTTCGGTAATAACCGCTAAGGCCTAAAAATCCTTTTATCTCTTTATTCGTTTTGGGTATTGAGTAATTTAATACAGCGTTTGTTTTGTCGAGGTTCGGCATCACTCCTTGGGGTGTTATTATGTGTCCTAAAAAGGCTACTTCTTTTTGTAGAAATTCGCTTTTATCTAGTTGTACTTTAAATTGTGCGGTTCTTAATCTTTCGAACACATCTCGTAATCTTTCAATGTGCTCCACTAATGATGTTGAATACACTATTATATCGTCTAGGTACACAAGGCATTTTTCGTTGTGTATCCCTCGTAGTATGTTGTCCATTACTCGTTGAAAAGTTGCGGGTGCGTTCTTTAGTCCAAATGGCATCTGTTTATACTCGTAATGTCCTCTAGGTGTGCTAAAGGCTGTTTTTTGTGTATCTCCTTCTTCCATTTCCACCTGATGGTATCCTGATGCTAAATCTAGCGTCGAAAAATATTGGCACTTGCCTAACTTATCTAAAATCTCAGTTATATTCGGTAACGGGTATTTATCGTCTACCGTTTTTTCGTTTAATTTGCGGTAATCTATTACAATTCTGTATTTCCGTTTTCCTGATGCGTCCAGTTTCTTTGGTACTATCAATACGGGGCTGCTCCATGGTGAATTGGAGTGTTGTATGGTGTCTTGATCTAATAGATCGGCTACTTGTCTGTCAGCTTCTTCCTGACTTGCCTGGGGTAATCGGTATGCTTTGGTGAATATCGGTTTGTTGTCTGTTAGCTCAATATTGTGCTTAACTGTATTTGTAAAGGTTAGGGGTATTCCTTCGCAATGGAATATGTCGCGGTATTCGAAACATAATTTTTGTATTGCTCTTTGTTCTTCTGGATTTATGTTGCGGTTAAATCGGATATTATTTAAATTTTGTCTTAACATTTCGTCGTTTTCTACGGGGTTATAATTTTCATTTGAGTTTTCGTCTATTTCCATTTCGTTTAAAATTTAATTATTCTACGTTAATCGGGTTTGTTAAAGATAGTTCTACGGGGTATTCATTTGAGTTTAATATTGCTGTTGTGGCGTAATTATCTTTGATTTTTACTAATGCGGTTGGGGTTTCTACTCCTTGTTGAAAAGTAATGTGGTTTATTATTCCTAAGTTATTATTTGAATTTACTGGGATTCTTATCTTTTTTTCTGGTCGGGGTTCTAATGTATATTTTTCGTCAATTTGGGTGTTTTGAAATTTGATGGGGATTCGTCCATATTTGGTTCTAAATAATCGGTTTTTAATATCTATGTTGGCTTCTAATTTTCTTAGAAGGTCCATTCCTAATAGTTCGTCATATTTGTCGTTAAATTCAAATATGCAAAATTTGTGTTTCATCTTTACGTTAAAGGTTTTTGGTAAAGGTATGTTTGCTACGAATTGGTGTAGGGTTGTTTGATGGGCGGTTTTAATTTTGAAGGGTTCTCTTTCTACATAGTTTAAACAGTGTTTCTTTACTGTTCGCGGGCTTATTAATGTTTTTGAAGATCCAGTATCAATTAGTAATTTAAATTCAGCGTGGGGTATTTCGATATGTAAGGTGATTCATATTATTTAGATTTATTACGTTTGGTCGTTTATAAAGTGGTCCATTTGAAAATTTGAGCACGCGTTTTCTTCGTCGTCCTCCTCGTAAGTTTCGTATGGTTCTTCGCGTTCATAGTGGTTTGATTGGTTTTGTTCGTTATTCGTACACGGTCGATTGCTATTATTCTGGTCATCTTCATAATCTTCTACTTCTTGATGAAATAGCTCTTCTAAAGTGAAAGTGCGTTTTTGATTGGGGTTTGGTCTAATGTGTGTTGTTTAGGTGTTGGGTCTGGTATTACCAGATGAAGTATCTATTGGTGTGGGTTTATAATAGTTATTGGGATTATTATTGTTTATCATCGGTGAGTTTCTAATAGGATTCGCGTTGAATGCTGGTCTTTGTTGATTTACATTTTGGTTGAATCTCAGTTGAAATGCGGGTTTTGAAAAGTTCGAATTAAATATTGGTTGATATGCGGGTTTTGAAAAGTTCGGATAAAACGTTGGTTTTGAAAATTGTTTGTATTGGTGGTTAAAGTTTGAATTATTAAAATGTGGATTATTGGTTCGCATTTGGTTTGTTTGTACATTGAACGGGTTAAATTTTTGTTGTGGATTTATTTGTCTTGCGGGTTGTATAGTTTTCATTGGCGTATAGTTTTTATTCGCGTTGGGGGTTATATAGTCGGTTTCTATAGTACATTACATTTTTTCTTCGATTATCATGTTTATTGCTTCTTCTAAGTTTTGAGGATGTTGAAATCTAATTTTATCTGAAAGTCGTTCGGGTAGTGCATTTAGATAGGTATCTAATGCCATCTCGTTGTACATTTTCGTTTTTAAAAGTCTTACATTTGGGTCGGTTTCTTCAATTTTGAGTTTTGTCACGATTAAGCTTTTCACATCTTGGCATTTCATCCCAAACTGGTATAGGGATTGGTTGTGTTCTATTCTAAGGTTTGTCAAATCTCTTGCTAAACATTTTAGATTTCTTTGATCGCCGAAATATGCTACTAATATGCGTTTGTATTCGTCCCATTAGTCTACGTCTTCGCGACTTGCAATTAATGTTTGTGCCCTTCCGGTCAGTTTACTGATAATAAAGCGGATAAGCAAAGTATTCCTTTCGTTATCACCTGGCTTATAAAACGTTTTTAAGAATATTTCAGAGGCTGAAATATAGTTACTAAGTAAACATTGATCATTACCGATAAAGTTTGGTATCACTTCTAAGTAGAGTTTCATTTCATTAATCATCTTGGCTGAGGTAATATTTGGGTAATTTTAAAAAAGTAAAAAAAAATATTTTTTTTTTTGAAAAATTTTTGATTTATTTTGTAGTTTTTGGTGTTATTTAATGGGTTTTACGCTTGTATTGGTTTGGTTGAGTTTACTCTTAATTTGCTGATTTTAATTTTAATTTCTGAAGTTTCAATAGGCTGAGTGGTTTTTGTGGTAATTTATCGGGCTTGAATGTTTTGCGTTAGTTTCGTCAGTTAAAACTTCTCTATTTTTAATTATGTCGATTTTAGTTAGATGTGTAATAATTATCTTTTTGGTTTATGCGATTGTAAGGTGTCTGCAATGCTTACAATGTTGTCAATTAATTAGTTGCGTCAGTTCCTGTTGTAAGGTTATTTTTAATATACTGTGGATGTTATTCAGTAATCGTTGTGATTTTATTCAATGTTGTGTTTGAGAATAATACAATTTGTGCTTCTTTAATTTACTGAAATATTTAATTAAAATTTTCAGCTTTGAATGCGTTCTCAGTACCGTAATTATTTATATCTTTCATCAGTAATTTAAATGGATACTTTAATAAAAAGTTTCTGGTCGTAATTTTATGCTGTTTTAAATTTTACTTTGCTGAAGGTTTTTGCGATGTTTGAATAGCTTTTGTTTCGTGATTTATAATTAGATTTATGCGTATTTATCCAAGGTTAGATTCTATTCACTTTTAAGATGATACGATGATGGTTGGTTCCGTTTGAAATCGCGCTTCGTTATTTCTTGTAATAAGAATGTGGTTTTTAATAATGGATTTGTACGTTGTCTATTAATGATCGTATTCCGTTTCTCGTTTGAATAGTTGCGTTGTTATAAGGATTTTATTTTTAATTGTTCGTGAGTTTAGCTTTCGTTTTTTATTCTCGGTGTATTTAAATTATTTTTATGCGCCAGTTAATTCTCTTATTGTTGAATTAGAAATTCGTTTTTTGCGTTAGTTAAAGTTGTGAATTAGAAATTCTAAAACTTTCTTGCGTCAGTTAAGATTGCTGAATTAGAGGTTTGGTTTTGTTTTTAAAAATTTTCTTGCGTTAGTTAATACGTGATCTAGTTACTTGTGCGCTTTGCGACTTTTTAATTGTTTCAGGTTTTTATTTCTCAGAAATAATTTTTTTTTCAAGTTTCTTTGTCTCGAAAATTAGTTTTCTCAAGTTATTATAAATTTTTCTCATATACAGAGTAAAATAATAATAAAAACTTGAAGATAATCTGTAGCAATTGCTAAGTCGATTATTTTCAAGAAATTGCATAAAATAGTTGTAACAATAGTTAATATACATATATAAACCATAAACTAGCAAATATCAAATGTCTTTGTTAATAATAAAATAAATTTCAATTGGTTTAAAGGAAAATAAACTTACACTAGTTGCTTTGTTGATTTCATTGGTTTCTTTTTTTGTTTCGAATTTCTTTTGGATTTGATCTATTCTTGTATCGCCTCCAATTTTTCTTTTGTTGAATTCGAACTATTCTTGTTTCTCCTTCAACTGCTGGACTTGAACAATGCTTGTTTCGCCTCCAACTATTGTTTTGTTCTGCCAAATTCGGAGTTGAAATTCCCGGACCACCAGTTCCTCGATTTTGGATTCGCTAGTGCCCTTTTGACATCCGTTACAACTGCGCCAGTTAAGGTTCGTGGCTTCGAGCGGTCCTTTTTAAAAAGACTTCTTTGAACTTTAACAAATTTATTTGATTTAAACAGATTTGAACAATGGAATTTTACAATCTTGAATTAAATTGTTCTAAGTCGAAATACATTAATTACTTAATTGTACAAGTGAGCTATCTACGAACTGCAATGCAAAAGCTAAACGTTTGATGAACTGACTGCGAGTGGAGCTCCCGGGCCTTATATAATCTCCCTACCCCCTCACAGTTCTGTGGGAACTTGCAGACCTAATGTCTGCTTACACTTGACTCTATTCATGATACATAGTTGCTATTTTAAAAGCTATTCATAAATACTTTGTTGCGAGCTTACTTCTGCGTTATCTCGGTACGTGACTTCCTACGACCGTCTGTTACCTGACATCTGCAGTGTCACTTATCCTTGTGCTACTTTGTAGCGCTTCCGTTCCCATGAACGTTTATAAACTGAAATAAATTGTAATAAATTGTCTTTTATGACATTGTTGCACATTTCCTAATAACTTCTTAAGTATTAGTTTTAATAGATATAATAGATGGGGGATCACATAACTCGCGTTCTAAAAAAATTATACTTTGAAACATTAAAAAACGTGTTAAGCCTATTTGAGCCTAGTTGACACCTATACCATAAAATCGAGCGTTCAATAGGCTTTCAGTAGCCTCTATTTTCAACGTTTTCTCTACGAACTAAAAGTGAATAAGTTTACTTGCACGGATCGAACATATACGCGTCCTAAAAAATTATACTTTAAAACCTTAAAAAACGTATTAAGCTTATTTGAGCCAGGTTGAAATCTATACCAAAAAATCGAGCATTCAATAGGCTTTCAGTAGCCACCATTTTCAACGTTTGCTCCACGAAGTAAAAGTGAAAAGTTTACTTGCACGGATTGAACACATATATATATATATATATATATATATATATATATATATATATATACATATATATATATATATATATATACGCGTCCTAAAAAGATTATACTTTGAAACCTTTAAAAACGTGTTAAACTTTTTGAGCCAGGTTGAAATCTATACCAAAAAATCGAACGTTCAATAGGCTTTCAGTAGTCAACATTTTCAACGTTTACTTTACGGAGTATGAGTGAAAAAATTCACTTGCACAGATCGAACTCGATTTTTTGGTATAGATATCAACCTGGCTCAAAAAGGCTTAACACGTTTTTTAATTTTTTAAATTTGAATTATTTTCGATCGCGTGTATGTTCGATCCGTGCAAGTGAATTTCTTTACTCTTACTTTATGGAGCCAACGGTGAAAATGGTGGCTACTGAAAACATATTGAACGCTCGATTTTTTTGGTATAGAGTACAACCTGGTTCAAAAAGGCTTAACACGTTTTCTAATGCTTCAAATTTGAATTTTTGTACGTGCTTAATATCTTAGATCTATGCAAGTTAATTTTTTCACTCTTACTTTGTGGAGCAAACGTTGAAAATGGTGGCTTCTGTAGCCTATTGAATTATTGATTTCTTGGTACAGGTTTCTACTTGGCTCAAAAAGGCTCAACACTTTTTAATGGTTTGAAGTATAATTTTTTTAGGACGCGTATATGTTCGATCCATGCAAGTGAATTTTTTTACTCTTACTTTGTGGAGCAAACGTTGAAAATGGCGGCTCATTAAAGTCTATTGAACGCTTGGTTGTTTGGTATAGATTTCAACCTGGCTCAAAAAGGTTTAACACGTTTAAAATGGTGGCTACTAAAAGCCTATTGAACGCTCGATTCTTTTAACCTGACTCAAATTGGCTTAACACGCTTTTAATGCTTAAAAATTGAATTTTTGTATGTCGCTTAATATTGTAGATCCGTGCAAGTGAATTTTTTCACTCTTACTTCGTGGAGCAAACGTTGAAAATGGTGGCTCCTTAAAGTATATGGAACGCTCGATTTTTTGGTATAGATTTCAACCTGGCTCAAAAAGGCTTAACACGTTTTTATTTTTCAAAGTTGAATTTTTTAAGACACGTAATATCTTAGATCCGTGCTAGTGAATTTATTCACTCTTACTTCGTGGAACAGACGTTGAAAATGGTGGCTACTAAAAGCCTATTAAACGCTAGATTTTTTTGATATAGATTTTAACCTGGCTCCATAAGGCTTAACACGTTTTTTAATGCTTCAAATTTGAATTTTTGTACGTCGCTTAGTATCTTAGATCCGTACAAGTAAATTTTTTTACTCTTAGTGTAGTAAACGTTGAAAATGGTGACTACTGAAAGCCTAGTGAACGCTCGAATTTTGGTATAGGTTTTAACCTGGCTCAAAAAGTGTTAACACGTATTTTAATGCTTCAAATTTGACGTTTTGTAGGTCGCTTAATATCTTAGATCCGTGCAAGTGAATTTTTTTAGCTCTTATTTCATGGAGTAAACTTTGAAAGTGATGGCTGCTGAAAGCCTATTAAACACTCTTTTTTTTTGGTATCGATATTCAACCTGGCTCATAAAGGCTTAATACGTTTTTTAATGTTTAAATGTTGAATGTTTATTTAGGACGCGAATATTCGATCAGAATAATTGAATTATTTCGCTCGTTGACAGTGGAGCAAAGGCTGTAACTGGTGACTAACATTACGGGGCGTAATTTACATGTTGCCAAAAAATTTTTGCAATTAGATATGGATAAGCTATGTGGTCACACGACAGCTTTTTATTCATTAATGAACAAAAAACAAAATTTATGCACATAACAACACCTTATATGCAAAAGGATAGCGTGGACATTGTCCTGCATTGTTGTAAATGTTTCCAGCTGAAAAAAATAAGAGGATTTACAGCATGTTTTTCTGAATGTAAAGCTATTACGCAATGTAATACATACCAATATCTAGGGGTAACGGTAGATCACTACTTTCGTTGGGATTCACACATATCGAACGTGTGTCAAAAATTAAACCATATCCTAGTTAAATTGTACTATATAAAGCCAATGGTTGCCTATAAAATAAGAAGAATCATTTATGTCGCTTTAGCAGAGCCCGTATTGCAATACGGGCTGGAGGCATGGAGCTTTGCTAGTAAAGCTTATCTAAACCGAATTATAATAATCCAAAAAAAAATTATTAAAATTAGTTTACGGCAAAGGGACTAAATTCACTTTTCAGGAATTGTTAAAAGAATGCGATTAGCTTAGTGTATACGGATTATTTTTCTATAAATTGATTATGAATAATTATTTTAAGGACACATATTTAGTAAAAGGCGCCCATATATATGATACAAGATCTAAAAGTTACGAACTACCTATTATTTTAAACAAATATGGAAAAAATACACTTTCTTATATTGTTCCAAAAATTTTTAACGAACTACCAGAAGATTGTAAAAGATTCTCAAGTATGAAAACATTAAAAACCTCATTAAAGATGTTCCTTAATGTTCATTATGCTAGCTAGTACAAAAACTCATGACCTGCAAATTTTGCTTAAATTCTGCTTAAGTCAAATCATCGGCAGAAACCTTTGATTTATACTAAATACATCTACAATTATATTTACAGCTATTCTGTAATTATTGTGCGGGGTTCAAAATATTAGTTTATTAGTTTCTAAAAGGGAGGGTTGAGCTGCATAAAACATAGTGTTAAGTTCTTAGTAGGTATAAAGTAGTAGAATTTTTCATGTAAATTTAAATAATCAACGTAATTTCTAGGAATAAAAGTGGATTAATTTATAATAAATATGTTTTTACTTAATTTAAACTGAATTTATAATTAAATGATGGTTGTATACTTTATAGGATAGGATGTTTAAAAGAGTAAATGAATTATGTAGTTTATATTTTTAAGTTATGTACTATTAAGTTATAAACTGTTGATTATTTAATATGAAAAACAACTTGCAATTAATTATAACTACTGTAAATTAAGATGCACACCTGGTCAAGCAACCGCAGTTGCTTTAGGTGAAATTCAAAAGGATGCAAATAAAGATTTATTATTATTATTATTATTATTATTATTATAATACTACTTTTTCTTGTTTAGGCAATGACATAAACTTTCAGTAGGTAGGCACTAGATACTTGTTACAATCATTAATATAAAGATAGTTTTGTTCCGTAATATTCTGTATTTTTAAAAAACAATATTAAAGCTTTTACAATAAACTTATTTATAATATTTAGTCTTATTATTCATTCCATTATCGACTATTTTTGATTGCATGGCATTTATGCGTAGCCCTCCCAATGTTTATCTTAATACAATAAACTTGGATAAAGATACCTCTTACTGAGCTAGTAATGTTGCCAGTTCGACTTTTTCATCGTTCATTTTCCTCGCTATGTTCACACCCATATAAATATTAGTTACTTTTAGAAAAATGTATTCTATTTATAAATGTTTACTATTAAAATTTTTTTTTTACTACAATTATACAATAAAACAAGAGTTATTTTCTTATTTTTTGAATAGAAATTTCTAATTAGTGGAGGATAAAATCGGATGATTCAAAACCACTTTGTGGATAATTTTCAATTTCAACATTGGCAACACCGGTACCTGATCTTCTTATTTAAATTCTACTCTACCTTTTCACACGTGTTTGTAAGAGTTTTTTTATAGTTAAAGCTCAACATAATATAAACCGTTTTAAATTGTTTGTTTTTACAAAGGAATTATTTTATACTTGTCAGGTATTTTTTTGACATATTTGAAATATAAGATGGGAATCTTTTTTATAATGAAAGAAATACGAACTAAAAATGTGTCTAATATTTTCAAACTTAACCTTTATTTTAAAAATCGTTTAAAATTTATAGCGGAGTTGATGTAATAATTTAGTGTAAATAACAGAAAATAGCTCTTGTTTTATTATTGAATTCTTTAAAAGTTGGTATTACAAAAAATTTTGACCATAAAATCTATTTGCAGAGAGCTTATGACATAGATGCCAATAATTTTATGTAAAAAACATGACTGGTTTGGCATCAATGCTTGCTTGGGCCTCATTCTTCTGTTCTCATTTAACGGTTTACAATGAACACTATCGCATTCTTACACTTTTCATTTGCCGTTTTAGTGTCGAGTTTTGAGCAGAATTACGGGTACGCTTAGCAAAAGCTAACATTATCAAGGTTTTTATCTTGATAATTATCGTTAAAGTTGTGTTGTATTATTGTTGCATAGCGTGTTACTAAGCATCAACCAATTAAATATTATCTTGAGTATACGTAACCCGGCGTTTTCAAATAACAACATCCATTGTTTTCGTTACAGTAATTGCGGTGGCTGCAAAGATAATAAAGTGAAGTTCCAGTCGCTTTCATTAACTTCATTTAAAATTTTTATTAATGTACACAAATTTGTTGAGGAAACCATAATCGATTGGCATTTGTTTAATTTCTAGGTTAATATCTACATTTTTATTTTAATTTAATGTGTTGGTTACTTTGTATTAAATTCTATTTTACATTTTGATTGTGAGTATATTATAATGGACATCTTTTTCTTTGTAGGCTAACTAGGAGTTCACAATGGATACCAATGTTGTGAAGAGGAAGCGGGATGACCCCGAAGATGCAGAGTTAGTGGCACAACGTCGCATTGCGCATAGAAATAACTCATGTTCACCTGAACCATTTAATAACAACAATGTGTATCAATTCTATTTTGGAAACACTATAAATATTTCTGATCCTATTGATGCTACATGTCTGTCAGAATGGGTGGACTTAGTTGAAGGTATGTTTGGTTGGATAACATTTGGCGAAGAGCGTCTGCCATATATAGTTCGATATGGTGAGAAGTTTTGCTCTCTTCGTATGGTAGAACAAAAATTTTTAAACAAGTACTCTTCACACATACATGAAGATATTTGCAATTGTACTCTTATTCCTTGTTTTAACGTAACCAATATGGAGGCTAAGCTTTTACATGAAGTTAACTTTGGCTATTGTGAGCGAGAATTTGGGTTTCATCCGTTTACAAATAGGGAACTAATAATTTATTTAAGTGATGCCATAGAATTATATATATATTTGGATTATTGCTATACAAAATTAGTGCATCTAACGCCCAGCAGTACAGATAGATGCGGATTTATTCAAATCGATAGAAATGCCATCATATCATTTATTAAAGTTAACGACAAAAAAGTTGTACCCATGTTTTATATTGAAACAGATATTGATAATCTGCTATCAGCGGCTAACAAAGTTACAGACTGGGATTTAACATATATACTATTTTGCTCCAAATTACAGGGTATTGAAACAGAAATTCTTAAAAGCCATCTTGTTCCGTTATTGAACTTGATATACTCAAAACTTATTTTCCAGCAGATACATTATTTGAAGACTATCAGCTTAATACATGTGCAGATTCAGTATTTCTTATTAGGGAAGAGTCATTGCCGCAGCACGATTTGCCACAATTCCATCAATTACATGATATATTTATGAATCCTAAGCGACACTTATTATCACAACTCAATCAAGAGGATTTACTCTTTGGATTACCATTGCAATTATTCCAACAAGAACCTGGTCCACAACCATGTACACCACTCCAATGTCCTCCACATGCATCACAATCACATGTGCCACAACCACAACTCCATGAGTCACCATCATGTGAACCGCAACAGAATAATCTTTGGCCACATGCACCACCATCTTGTGCATCACAAGTGAATGATCTACAACCACATGTGCCACAACGACGTAAACGACGGTCACGTATAGTTTGGTCATCTAGACCAATTTCACCCACACCCCCACCACAATCTGATGCAATTTTGGAAATGCAACTGATACACATACCTGTACTAACACCACAAGATATACAATCTCTTGAGTCACTGATGGATGTGCAAGAGTTGCATGCGCTACAACGGCAAGCTACCCAGTCAGATTCGTTCGTGTATTTTATGCACCCACGTACACAACAGGTATTTCTGATGCCAGGTTCAACACCACTAAATGAAACAGAATTTTTGCAATTTCCTACACATACGGAATCTGCAGATGCTCCAACACGAAAAATGATACCTTTCTTTTTAACATATGAATATCGTCGTCGGCTTTCTGCTCCTGGTACGAACACCACAGCTACTACAGGACCTAGACCACCGCCAGCAAGAACAGTTTCATAGTAAGTTTGACACTTTTTTTTGTACTTTTCATTAAATTGTTTTTTAATATTTTGAGGATTATCTAATTTCAAGTTAATAATTTAAAATATAACATATTCTGAAGTATAATTTTATTAGCATAGCTTCAAATAACATACTAGAGTGCTTTGTGTGCTCTTCTGCTCTTTCAGCTTTTTAAAATTTGTTGATACTACACATATAAATCTTTCGCAACTCTCAGTTTTTCTTCTTTCAACCTTGCTGTCTCTACCTGGTAGTTTCTAATTTACTGACCAACTGGTAAATTACTACCACCGGAACTAGCAATCCGATTAAAAAAATTTCAACATATATCGCTACTATCACGCAACTACCACCCAAAACAACACGATTTTCAACCCCCTCCTCCTTAGGGGGTTGGTTTATATAAAACTCACTACCACAGAAACTACCAATCCAATTAAAAAATTTCAACGGATATCGCTACTACCATGCAACTACCACCCAACACAACACGATTTTCAACCCCCTCCTCCTTAGGGGGTTGGTTTATATAAAACTCACTACCACAGAAACTACCAATCCGATTACAAAAATTTCAACAGATATCGCTACTATCATGCAACTACCACCCAACACAACACGATTTTCAACCAACCACCGCCTTAGGGGGTTAGTTTATATAAAACTCACTACCACGGAAACTACCAATCCGTTTAAAAAAATTTCAACGGATATCGCTACTATCACGCAACTACCACCCAACACAACACGATTTTCAACCCCCCCCTTAGGGGTTAGTTTATATAAAACTCACTACCACAGAAACTACCAATCCGTTTAAAAAAATTTCAACGGATATCGCTACTACCACGCAACTACCACCCAACACAACACGATTTTCAACCCCCTCCTCCTTAGGGGGTTGGTTTATATAAAACTCACTACCACAGAAACTACCAATCCGATTAAAAAATTTCAACGGATATCGCTACTACCATGCAACTACCACCCAACACAACACGATTTTCAACCCCGTCCTCCTTAGGGGGTTGGTTTATATAAAACTCACTACCACGGAAACTACCAATCCGTTTAAAAAAATTTCAACGGATATCGCTACTATCACGCAACTACCACCCAATACAACACGATTTTCAACTCCATCCCCCCTTAGGGGGTTAGTTTATATAAAACTCACTACCACAGAAACTACCAATCCGTTTAAAAAAATTTCAACGGATATCGCTACTATAACGCAACTACCATCCAACACAACACAATTTTCAACCTCCCTCCCTTTTTAGGGGTTGGTTTATATAAAACTCACTACCACAGAAACTACCAATCCGTTTAAAAAAATTTCAACGGATATCGCTACTATCACGCAACTACCACCCAACACAACACAATTTTCAACCCCCCTCCCTTTTTAGGGGTTGGTTTATATAAAACTCACTACCACAGAAACTACCAATCCGATTAAAAAATTTCAACGTATATTGCTACTACCACGCAACTACCACCCAACACAACACGATTTTCAACCCCTCCTCCTTAGGGGGTTGGTTAATATATAACCCACTACCACAGAAACTACCAATCCGATTAAAAAAATTTCAACAGATATCGCTACTATCATGCAACTACCACCCAACACAACACGATTTTCAACCAACCAACCCCTTAGGGGGTTAGTTTATATAAAACTCACTACCACAGAAACTACCAATCCGTTTAAAAAAATTTCAACGGATATCGCTACTACCACGCAACACAACACAATTTTCAACCCCCCCTCCCTTTTTAGGGGTTGGTTTATATAAAACTCACTACCACAGAAGGTACCAATCCGATTAAAAAATTTTTAACAGATATCGCTACTACCACGCAACTATCACCCAACAAAACACAATTTTCAACCCCCTCTCTCCTCTTAGGGGTTGTTTCATATAATACCCACTACCACAGAAACTACCTATCCGATTTAAAAAATTTTAACGGATGTTGCTACTACCACGCAACTACCCCACAACACGACACGATTTTCAACCCCCTTCCCCCTTAGGGGGTTAGTTTATATAAAACTTACTACAGAAACTACCAATCCGATTAAAAAAATTTCAACGGATATCGCTACTACCACGCAATTACCACTCAACACAACACGATTTTCAACCTCCCTCCCTTTTTAGGGGTTGGTTTATATAAAGCTCACTACCACAGTAACTACCAATCCGATTAAAGAAATTTCAACAGATATCACTACTATCATGCAACTACCACCCAACACAACACGATTTTCAACCAACCACCCCCTTAGGGGGTTAGTTTATATAAAACTCACTACCACAGAAACTACCAATCCGATTAAAAAATTTCAATGGATGTTGCTACTACCACGCAACTACCACCCAACGCAACACGATTTTCAACCCCCTCCCCCCTTAGGGTGTTAGTTTATATAAAACTCACTACCACAGAAACTACCAATCTGATTAAAAGATTTCAACGGATATTGCTACCACCACGCAACTACCACCCAACACAACACAATTTTCAACCCCCTCCTTTTTTAGGGGGATGGTTTATATAAAACTCACTACCACAGAAACCACCAATCCGATTAAAAAATTTTCAACGGATATCGCTACTACCACCCAACACAGCACAATTTTCAATCATCCGCCTTCTTAGGGGGTTAGTTTATATATAACTCACTACCACAGAAACTACCAATCCGATTAAAAAATTTCAACGGATATCGCTACTACCATGCAACTACCACCCAACACAACACGATTTTCAACCCCCCTCCCTTTTTAGGGGTTGGTTTATATAAAACTCACTACCACAGAAAGTACCAATCCGATTAAAAAATTTTCAACGGATATCGCTACTACCACGCAACTATCACCCAACAAAACACAATTTTCAACCCTCTCTCCTCTTAGGGGTTGGTTCATATAAAACCCACTACCACAGAAACTACCAATCCGATTAAAAAAAATTCAACGGATGTTGCTACTACCACGCAACTACCCCACAACACGACACGATTTTCAACCCCCTCCCTTTTTAGGGGTTAGTTTATATAAAACTCACTACCACAGAAAGTACCAATCCGATTAAAAAATTTTCAACGGATATCGCTACTACCACGCAACTATCACCCAACACAACACAATTTTCAACCCCCTCTCTCCTCTTAGGGGTTGGTTCATATAAAACCCACTTCCACAGAAACTACCAATCTGATTAAAAAAAATTCAACGCATGTTGCTACTACCACGCAACTACCCCACAACACGACACGCTTTTCAAACCCCCCTTCCCCCTTAGGGGGTTAGTTTATATAAAACTTACTACCACAGAAACTACCAATCCGATTAATAAAATTTCAACGGATATCGCTACTACCACGCATTTACCACTCAACACAACACGATGTTCAACCAACCACCGCCTTAGGGGGTTAGTTTATATAAAACTCACTACCACGGAAACTACCAATCCGTTTAAAAAAATTTCAACGGATATCGCTACTACCACCCAACACAACACGATTTTCAATCCCCTCCTCCTTAGGGGGTTGGTTTATATAGAACTCACTACCACAGAAACTACCAATCCGATTAAAAAATTTCAACGGATATCGCTACTACCACGCAACTACTACCCAACACAACACGATTTTCAACCCCCTCCCCTTAGGGGGTTGGTTTATATAAAACTCACTACCACAGAAACTACCAATCTGATAAAAAAATTTCAACAGATATCGCTACTATCATGTAACTACCACCCAACACAACACGATTTTCAACCAACCACCCCCTTAGCGGGTTAGTTTATATAAAACTCACTACCACAGAAACTACCAATCCGTTTAAAAAAATTTCAACGGATATCGCTACTATCACGCAACTACCACCCAACACAACACAATTTTCAACCTCCCTCCCTTTTTAGGGGTTGGTTTATATAAAACTCACTACCACAGAAAGTACCAATCCGATTAAAAAAATTTCAACAGATATCGCTACTACCACCCAACATAACACAATTTTCAACTCCCTCTCCTTACTTAGGGGTTGGTTCATATAAAACCCACTACCACAGAAACTACCAATCCGATTAAAAATAATTTCAACGGATGTCGCTACTACCACGCAATTACCCCACAACACGACACGATTTTCAACACAACCACCCCCTTAGCGGGTTAGTTTATATAAAACTCACTACCACCCTCCCTTTTTAGGGGTTGGTTTATATAAAACTCACTACCACAGAAGGTACCAATCCGATTAAAAAATTTTTAACAGATATCGCTACTACCACCAAACATAACAAAATTTTCAACTCCCTCTCCTCTTTTAGCGATTTGATTTAATTTACATATTATTAGTGGCATCCTGGTGATGATAAAACATAAAATGAACACAGAATCTCTAAATAAAAAATTTTGGGAAGATTTCATACAAATGTATAAAGAACAGAAGTGCTTGTGGAATGTAAAGTCCAAAGATTATTCCAATAAAATAGATCACAAAAATTGCTGCTTACAATTTCCTTGTTGATATGATGGTATTTTCGTGATTTTTATGTTGATACTATAATATTCCAATAAAAACACACTTTGTTTTTCAATTACCTATTTAATTTCAAACAATAT